>JACEFZ010016749.1:610000-845000 GCA_014155875.1 Cepaea nemoralis
AATGTCATAACCTCTAAGCCACGAAGCCGGCAATAATCACGATACCATCTGAAAAATAATATTTTTTTTTTTTTTTTTTTTAAATTTAGGGTTTGGCGGTCATCCCAGACTAGCTGGTTCCCCGCCTCCCCTGTTTTTGGCGTGGACCCTTAGTCCCACTGTGAGCTATTGCCCACAGTGGTCCACCGGGCCCACATTTAAAGTGATGCTAATGTGAGGTTGTTTTTTTTTTTTGATCACCCGGCCCCCGACCAGACCAGGCGCACTACTGCGGGGGATGCAGCAAATGCGCCTGATCTTAGCCAAGGGACCGAGATTGATCATCCCGGCCTCCGACCAGACCAAGCGCACTACTGGAGGCCAGCAAATACACTTGATCTTAGCCAAAAGGCCGAGAAGCGATCTGAAAAATAATAATATGTTCAGAACATTAAGTGGTTTGGTGGAGTTCACCAATTCACCTCCTAAACAAATTTAGAAACGGAATCGAGTCATCAAAAGTATTCCTTAAAATTTCAACTACAAGGCAATTGATGCAAGCTTATTAATATTCGTACAATACGTTGCAAGCAGAAGTGCAACATTCTGTAAATGTTACTTATATTCAAATAGTTTTATCTAGCCTCTGATTGCAGAATTTGAAAAATCAAGGTACTTCTAACTCTATAGAACGAAACACCTATAAAATAGAAGGTTGCTGCCCTTTGACTAAATAAAATCGTAGTTAGTGCGCTTGCCAACTAAGACAGCAGGGTTATTATTTCGTTTCGACCAGACTCTGGGGCCGAGCCAGTCTAAATAAAATAAGTACCAAAAATGTTTCAGAATTTTCTGGAAATTATGCAATGTCAGGAGATGTGTCATGGCTGCTGCTGGAACATTGGGCATGGCTGGCAATCCTCTCAGGCTTGGAGACAGACCTGAGCATTACTATTGCCTTGTAGAGATCACATTGATACAGCAAGGAACAGACACGTCAGAGTTGTAGTCACGTGATATACACTTGTAGGAAACACTGAAACCATGGATTAGAGTTTCAGTTGGTAGGTCCAGAAGACATGAACGCGAACAAATTGTGTTGCATTAGAGCTCACAGTACGCCAGGAACAACCCAAGATGTCAAAGTCGACGTGAGCCTGCAGGATCTGTAGAAGACAGTAAAGTTCATGCACGTGACAACTTTTCAAATACAGGCCGATTTCAAGACAGCGCAAAGAAGAATAAGAAAGACAGTCCGCCAGAGAATTCTGAACAAATCAATCAACCAACCATTAAGCATGAATAATTTGAGTGGACGAACTCATCTGCAAAAATAACAATCCTTTCCAGTGACAAAAAGAGAGGCAGTGGAAGTTACATTACACATCCAAATGGCAGAAGTCCCCAGCAGAAAGAGAAAGCTCTACCAACTTCAGAGCAGAGGCAACAGGCCATCTACAGCTGTCCAGACTTGCAATGGCCGAGCGGGACTAATAAAAACGTGGTATCCACAGACCAGTAGTCGGTTCTTGCAGTCATCTCATATGTCAAACCTGACATCATCCTCTGTGAAATAAAAGACAACACTAGAACAATGTCCAAAAGAACAGAACTAATCCCATGGTGCATATCAGCCCACTCTGGTATCCTTGGCAATGGAGAGGGAGATGCGTTCGCATAGTCTGGAGAGAACCTCATGCAACTCCGACTGTCGCAGATCTTAAAAAAGGCAAAGACACCCCTAAAACAATATATGAAGATGAATTGGAGAAAAGGTCATGACAACTACAGACCAGAGCTAGGCATCATCAATGAACTATGCAGAAACGCTCAGTCCAGAATTTTCAGACTCAGAACAGGACATCGTAAACTTAGCACACCTTCACTGAATGGATCTCAGTGACTCTCACTTGCAGATGTGGACACCAACGCAAACCCCTGAGCGTGCCCTACAACACTGCTTGGTTCTTGCCAGACAGAATGAGGAAATCTAACCCAAATGACGGACTCTGAGTCAAACTAAGGAGGTCGATTAAGACCTCAAGAGACCGTCCTCTTTGTGACCCATGCCGGAATTGACGGATAGC
Source organism: Cepaea nemoralis (assembly GCA_014155875.1). Classification (NCBI taxonomy): domain Eukaryota; kingdom Metazoa; phylum Mollusca; class Gastropoda; order Stylommatophora; family Helicidae; genus Cepaea; species Cepaea nemoralis. The sequence goes on from JACEFZ010016749.1 coordinate 612,067, forward strand.
AAACGCTGATCGCCGAAGAACACTTCCAAAACCAGGCAGAAGCCGAGCCAAAGTGGAAGGATATGAAATATTAATAATGCACAACACTTTGACATACTGCTGCAGAGGATAATTGCCAGGAAGGTATCGTGTCATACTGAACGATTTTATCTTTGCCCACCAGACCTTAGCGGGCTCCGTTCAGACGTGCAGCTATAGTCTATGATGTGCATGCACGTTTCCATTCACGTAAAGAGACACGCGGTGCGACAATAGATTTGGGAGATGCTTAGAACTTGATGGCTCAGCTTTTGGAACTCCAACTATGTTCATTGCTAATTAATTAACTGGACGTGTTCCACCAACAGTAAGCCCCGACCTTCGTGAAAGGTCAGCTTTGTTCCAGTGCTGATCAGCGAGTACAAGATAGTTGCCAGTGGCAATCACGGCCTGTGGAAGGACTGTTGCATACTGATGGCGTTCTGGTATACCTTCAGGCGAAGTGGTTGAGAGAGAGAGAGAGAGAGAGAGAGAGAGAGAGAGAGAGAGAGAGAGAGAGAGAGAGAGAGAGGAAGGAAGGAGAGAAGTAGGAAGAAAGAGCGAGCGAGAGGTAGAGATTTATCACTGGCAGAAGTAAAGAACCCTTGTATGAAGACTATAGGGTATATGGTGCTAGCCTCATATTTGTACACACCCAGCGGTACTCCGTGGCTGATGTGGTCACTTCCACGCCGGCCGTCTCGACTTCTCAGACATTTCTGGTATCTATGTGAGGCTGGCTGGCTCTGCGAGCACACGCCAAGCTTTAAAAAATCCCCGCCTGGAGGCAGATTCGAACACAGGACCATGGGTTGGGCAGTAAATCGTTCTAGCCATCCCTACCGCGGCTCCCGTACGGGCATACGTAGACATTATCAATATATGCAGTATTAAACGTTGAGCCAGGCAACCACATCCACCCGTGGACGCTCCACCGAACCGTCTAGAAGTTCTCAGACAGATGTACGACCCAGCCTGGGTTTCGGCATTCCCGGATAAATACATTTGTGAGAGATTTACGAGTTCACCGCCAGATCACATTTCCCCCCGGAGAACTCTACAACTGGAGATGTTTTTCTACCCACTCTACCGCCGGTGGCATGCTTCCATGGCTGAGCTTGTTAAATGTTTTAGTTGTTGCAGAGGCATGAAAACATCCCCGGCGAAAGGTATCGGCTGACGAGTTTCTACTACTTCTTGCGGCCTTTATCAATCACCCACTGGGGAGCACACTCTCAACCAACTCATTCAAAGCCCTCAATGTTTTCTATTTTATACAGCACCATCCAAGTCACCACAATTCCATCCTCTCTCTAATTCTCTTCTATCTTATGCAGCACCGTCCAGGTCTTTACCACATTATCATCCTCTTGTAACAGTACAGCGAAGGGACGATGGACTATCAACAACTCAAAGACGGTTCCAGCTCCATGTTACTTTATTCAGAATCAAGCCAGATGTTGCTCAGTTAAATCATACGTCCATCTCTTCTCTAGTCCCCGGTGTTAACTGATCCGTGACAACCAACTACGTCACGACTTGAGCATCTTTCTTCCCATTCCACCCGGATGCTCAAGCGTGCTGTAGTTTTGCCCACCCCATATACACTTACTGCTACACCTTCCTATGTTTTCTAAAGACTTTTTCCCTTAAAAAGTCTTTACTCCCAATCCCCCTACTCTATTCCCTCTCTTTCCTTACTTCCCACAGCTCCTCTAATCTTCCCCAAACCAACTTTATTTTAAGTAAAACAATCTATTCGTAACTCTTTCCCCTGCCATATAGTAATCCACTATATATTTCTTGTTCGTTCTTGGCTCCTCTAGATTCCTATAAAGAAAATTAAATATATCATAAGAACAGCTCGTATAAATCGTTATCGTATACTTGACATTATGAAATTCTTCACTCTTTCACAACACAGGATGGACAGCAACAATGTAGTTAGAAAAAGCAAAGAAGGGGTGCGCACCCAGTGAAAAGCATAAAGAATGAATAGTCAACATGATCACATTTACATAAAGTAATGAATAGTCAACACAATCACATTTACCTCCCTTGCCAATAAAAAAATTTTTTGTAAAACAATTTTTTTAAAATACATCTTATGAAATAGATCTTTGTTCTCTATAAATCAAGTTGACATAAGTTTTCTCAACATTTATATATTCAATATTCATATTGCCATCCACAATCTCGTCTATATTTCCGTTACCTCATCTTTTACCACGAGCCAATGTTCATATTCCATGAACATTTTTAATTTAATTAACGCTGGTATTTCACAACTCCTATATCTTGCCCCCTCACATCCCATGATCTGCTTCTTTGTGTACCTATATATATATACCCCCGCTTATATGCTGCCATTCACAGTCTCCCCCCTTTTCTGAACGAAGGGTCTTAAATAAAGCCCCATGTATTTTCTCTATTCTAGCCAACACCATAACTATTTGAAAATTAAACTTACTTAATTAAATTTGTAACATATTTGCTAACAAAGTAACCTAATACACAAAACAACTTATTTAAATTATGAGTTAAGCGAAATAAAATCAAAATAGGACATCATACCCCCCAACTCATTCAAAGAAAAACACATTTTAAAATAATATAACATGCATCTTATTAAATCAGAAGAAAATATTCTATTATTACCTATCACTATTGGTCTCTTTTACGGACCAATAGTTTGTACTCAAAAGTCTAGGAACACAATAATCCTATTCAAATAAAAACAAACATTTCACAGGACCAAATCAAGCAAAAAAAAAACATATTATATATGAGGCATTAAAACTCAGACTCAATAAAACAATCAAATAATAACAATCATTTTACAGGACCAACCCAAGCAAAAAAACATATTATATATGAGGCATTAAAACTCAGAGTCAATAAAACAAGTGTCTTCTCGCTAAAGAGAAGTTTTTCAAAAAAATATAACTCACTTAAAATTAACTACGTACAGTGGCCCATCAACATCGGCCTCCTATACGAACTAATGTAACACATATCTATTCATACAAGTCATTCCACTATTTCTATAACCGAGAAAACAAAACACTTCACTGCCACGTATGTATATCTGTTAACTACAGACCAATTTCTTAACTTAGAACAATATCTGTTCTCTCTACACACAAAAATCACTAATCAGCAATGACCGTACTATCATTGATTCTCTCTCCTCACAATTTTCTATCTTAACTCCTAACACATCACAATGTCTGGAATATCATCTTAAGCAAGCACTGTAACTACAGGACAACTCATTTTATCTATTACTAATGTGGCGATTATCCCAATGTCATCTCAATGTACCAGCCGTCATCTATCTACTAATTAACCTGTGGCTCGGCACACCAATTGTTTCCCTTGGCTTTGTACCAAACATCACTACAACTTCTTAATCATTACCGTCAACCACAGCATTTCTAGCACCAACAAAAACCTGTCTATCTACTATAGAGCACATCCAGCTGCTGTACCATTATCCAACTTGTCTATCTACAAAAACTCATGAAGTTGAAACATAAAATCAACCAGCAATTCCATCACAGAGAGGAACCTACCTCTATATTAGTTATCTCAATGCTTAACTACTCCTCAAGACCATTTATGAAAAGTATCCATAGAAGCCTTTTCCATTTCCAGCGTTTCATATACTTCATCAAGTATCTCTTTCCTTTTCACATCATGAAACTTATATCTTGCCATCTGCAGTATTTTCTAATCATTTACTTCTTACGTTTCCATTTCTTCAATAACTCCAAGTTTCTTTGAATAAGTGCTATCTCCACATCAATATCATCTTCTTCGTATAACTTATTAGTTTCTTCCATACTACTATTTGATTCTGACTTTTCATCCATTTCCTCTTCTTCACCTGTATGTCTCTCGCTAGCAGCCGCTAATCTCTTCCGTTCAATATCCCATCTAATTTGTCTCTCACTATTTCTTAAGGACCTTTCTAGTAGAGGCATATCTTCACCGCTTGTTGAATAATCTCTAATTCTCCTCTGTCTTTTCACCTCTCTTTCTCTTTGTCTATCCACTCTTCGTTTCGTTGCTTGTCTAGTATTCTTAAATGGAGCACCTGTTTCCTCTTCCATAGATTATATACTATCATAATGACTCTCATTCACTTTTTCTTCTTCTACCGTTTTCGGTATTGTCTGTTCTTGAGTATCATCGTCAACTGGAGTTGTTATTGACTGATTTTGTGCTGGATCTTTTCTAAAACCTGGGGTTATTGTAGTTCCCCTGACGACTTGTTCATCTAAGTATCCGGTGTCTGAATAATAATTATTATTATAATTATCATTTCCCTTCTCATCATCATCTCTTCTTAAGTGTTCCACGTGTGCCCTTGCCACATGTCCCGTGATCTGGTTCTTGATACTATACGATACATTTCCTAGCTTTTCTAAACCGTAATAACCTGGGATCCAACGAGCATCAAACTTAGAGTTCCTTCTATGCTTTTTGTAATAAACTCTATCACCTACCTTAAACTCCTGCAAATTTGTATTCACGTTTTTGTACTTTTTCTATCTTTCTCTAGCTTTAATTATATTACTCTTTAATCTTACGTGTGCTTTATGCATTTCTTGTATGATGGTCTCTTGAAAGTCTTCCCCCATATATTTCCGTCTTGGTTTTAACAGATTATCTATAGGTAGTACTGGTTCTCTCCCGTGTATTAAATAGAATGGTGAAAACCCCGTGCTCTCATTTTGATTTGTGCGTATAGCGCTAAGCGCTGGTCCCAGGAACAAATCCCAATCTTTTTCATGTTCATCGACGATCTTTCCTATAACATCATATAGTGTCCTATGTTGACGTTCGTTCTTAGCATTTGAAGAAGGTCTATAGTATGAGGTCTTTATATGGTTTATATTCAAATCTTTTAATAACTTTTCGAATTTTTTATTTACAAATTCCCTACCATTATCCGTAAGTATGATTTGTGGACAACTAAATCTTGGTACGAATTCTTGTAAAAAAATGTTAATGACAGTATCTGCGCTCTTATCTGGGATTGCATAAACTTCCGGCCAAAGACTGTAGACGTCTACTATATGAATTAAATACACGTTTCCTGACAATGTTCTAGGGTGAGGACCCGATATATCTAAACTAATTTTTTGCATAGGAAACTGAGGAATATCAGTATCTTGTAAGGGACACTTAATTGTTTTCATATTCCTTAACCTGCATCTTTCACACATATCTACATATTTGCAAGCAGATTTGAACAAGTTCGGCCAATAATATTTACTCGTAAGTGCTTTCACCAATTTATCACGACCGAGATGACCATTCTCATCATGATATGCTTTTAACACTTCATTTTCCAAATGTTTTGGAATATATTTCCTTAGCTGTTCGTTCCTTTCACACATATAATATAACTGTTCGTCCTCTTGTAAAACTAAATAATTCTTCTTATATTTGTTCTCCTCCGCTTCTTTTAATTTCTGTTTTATGTGTAAGACTTTTGGATCTAATTCTTGTTCTTCTTTCATATTAAACTGTGCTAAATGTGGGTCTTCTGCTCTAGGTTCAGACTCTTGATCCGATGGTAAACTCTCAAACTCTTCTCTATTTATTATGGCCGAATCTAATATATTTACTTGCCAGTTTCGGTCGTCGACCTCTGGTTCACCTTCATCTTCTGTGTCTCCTGATGACTGTGGATACGGGATCCTAGACAATAAATCAGCACATGTGTTAATCCTACCTGGAATGTATTCAATTTTCGTATTGTATCCCTGTAGATTCAATGCCCACGTCTGTATCTTCCTGTTCTGCACTGGAGCTTCTAACAGAGATTTTAAAGGCATATGGTCAGTTCTAATAACAAAATTTGCGTTATGTAAGTAGTAATTTAGTTTTTGAAGAGCATAGTGTATAGCATAAGCCTCTTTCTCGATAGTCGTCCATTTCCGTTGAGACCTGCTAAGTTTATGAGACAAGAAATAAATTGGTCGTTCATTTTTAACCCCTGGTATTCCAGATTCTTTTCCTTCATATGGTTGAACCAAACACGCTCCTATAGCATTGTCCGAAGCATCTGTATATAGTATTAACTGTTTATTCAAGTCTGGATGCGTCAATAGTGGTACCAGTGTTAAACTGTTTTTTTTTAATTCGAACGCTTTTTGACACTCATCATCCCACTTAAATCTAGCGTATTTGCCCGTTAAATTAGTAATTGGTTCTGTTATTTTTGAAAACCCTGGGATAAAGCGCCTATAATACCCACAGGTTCCTATAAACGCACGCACTTCTTTTACGTTAGTTGGAGGAGGTAATTCCTTAATAACTTTTATCTTGTCTTGGTCTGGTTTAATTCCGTCTCTATTTATAATATACCCCAAATATTTTGTTTCTGTCTTTAAAAACTGGCATTTACTAAGCTTCAATTTAACGTCATGTACTCTTAATCTGTCGAATACTAATCTAATATGTTTTAAATGATCATCCACATTGCCTGCTGTATAGATAAGAATGTCGTCTATATATGCTAATGCAAACTTTTGCATACCCTCTAATACCTCATTTATTAACAGCATGTAGTGAGACGGGGCCGTTCGAACCCCGAATGGCATTCGTAAGAATTCGTAAGAACCCATATGAGTACAGAAAGCACTTTTCTTTTGAGCGTCCTTCGACATCGGGATACACCAGAATCCTGATTTTGCGTCTAGTGTCGTGAAAAATGTAGAGCCATTAAGCAACCCCAAAATATCATCAATCACCGGCAGTGGGTACGCTACATTCTTAGTGATTTTGTTCAACGCCCTGTAGTCGCAACAGAATCGATGTGAACCATCAGGTTTGGTCACGATTACTATCGGAGATGACCATTCTGACTTCGATCTTGTTATTATCCCTGCTTTCAACATATCTTCTATTGCCTTTTCAACAACTTCTCTATTTCTTAATGGAGTTCTATATGGTTTTAAACTAATTGGTGGATGGTCTCCCGTATCTATTTCCATTGTAACTGTTTTTGTCTTTCCCAATTCTAAATCATTAATTGCAATTACATCCTGATTTTCTTTTATAAGTTGTTCTAATACTTCCTTATTTTCTGGTGGCGATTTTAACTGTGCCAACAATTATTGTTCCCTTGTCATTTTGTCTAGTGAATGTATTTGGGCTGTCTTTCTTCTGGATGGATGGATCAATTCATCCATTTATACGTTCCCTCTTCTTCCGCGTCCGCGTCTGTTATTAACTCTTTCACTAGAGGTTTCTGAATAATTTGTTCCCGACATTTCTACTCTATCCGTTGCCAATATGTCACTAATGTTATGTTCTAGTTTGGCTATTACACATCCTCTGTATAATTTGATTTCTCTACCTGTGTTGTTAATAATCATCACTGGAAAGGTTAAGAGTTTGTCTAACGATATTATTCCATCCGGAACTTCAAGACCAGGCTCATCAATAACTTCCTTTTGCAATTCAGTGATTCTAACTGTGTGTCCTGCCACATAATATGGGTTTCTCTTTATCTTCGCTTGTATCAAATTAACCGACTGTGGTTTTAACGTCGTGGACATTTTAATTCTAACTAGTGCCGATATATGCATGTCTTCTTCCATACCTACATACACGTCCTTGAATTTTAATTTGTGTAAATCAAAGAGAAGTCTTACTCCGTTTTTTATTAAAAAATCTCTTCCTATAAACATGTTTCTATTTAAATCTTTCACTACATGAAAAAGATGTCTTACGTTGATCCCCCCCAATTTAAAATTGATCATTGTCTGTCCAATTACTTGTAAATTCTGTACTGTAACAGTACAGCGAAGGGACGATGGACTATCAACAACTCAAAGACGGTTCCAGCTCCATGTTACTTTATTCAGAATCAAGCCAGATGTTGCTCAGTTAAATCATATGTCCATCTCTTCTCTAGTCCCCGGTGTTAACTGATCCGTGACAACCAACTACGTCACAACTTGAGCATCTTTCTTCCCATTCCACCCGGATGCTCAAGCGTGCTGTAGTTTTGCCTACCCCATATACACTTACTGCTACACTCTCTCTAATTCTCTTCTATCTTATACAGGACCGTTCAAGTCTTTACTACATTTCCATCCTCTCTCTAATTCTCTTCTATCTTATGCAGCACCGTTCAAGTCTTTACCACATTTCCATCCTCTCTCTAATTCTCTTCTATCTTATGCAGGACCGTTCAAGTCTTTACCACATTTCCATCCTCTCTCTAATTCTCTTCTATCTTATGCAGCACCGTCAGTCTTTAGCACATTTCCATCCTCTCTCTAATTCTCTTCTATCTTATGCAGCACCGTTCAAGTCTTTACCACATTCCGTGATATTCTCAGCATTCTTCTAAAAACATTTTCTTCTCTGTCCATGATATTCTCAGCATTCTTCTCAAAAAACACATTTTTCCTGACTCCAGTATCCTTACCGTTTCAATATGCACTGTCCAGCATTTGCATCTATACAAACAGATTTACAACATATCAGCCATTATTATTGACTTTGTGACGTACTACAGAAGAGAACTGTATAACATCCTTATTATTAACCAAATAGGCCTAAAAGCATTGTGACATTGTGGGAGAAAGCAGTGTCAATGTATCTGCTCACTCACTACAACACTAAGCTGCAGCCAGAAACTAACTAATATCAGAATCAGCCAGACCTGGGGTGCTCGTGTGTGCAGTTTGGTGGAGAACTGGGTGCCTTGCAGGGATCAGTTTGGTGGAGAACTGGGTGCCTTGCAGGGATCAGTTTGGTGGAGAACTGGGTGCCTTGCAGGGATCATCATTGAAGAACCATCTTTAAGTCTACACATCAGCTCCAGGTGGTGTGCCTTGATTTGAGAGGCCTGGTCAAATCGTTCCTATGGTCTAATCGTCATTACCCTATGATTATCCCATTTTGGACACAACTGACAAAGTGTCATATACCTTTACTATATTCACTATCGTTCATCAGAAATTGATATCAACAAATTTGTAAACATTTACTTAATAAAATCTTACACTCAATGCAAATTTGTAATTGTTTATATTTAACTTAAATAAATATGCAAAACTCATCTTTTCTTATCATTATAAGCTAGGACTGGTATAGTCAATAAGCTGAGGGTGACTGTGTGTACATGTTAACAAACTGTTGACAGATCACGGGGAAAGAAAAGTTATATTGTTGTTGTGGGCCTGTGTGAGGAGACCATCTGATTTGTCTATCTGTCCTAGTGTGAAGTGTGTCTAACCTCTCAGCCTGTTGTTGTGGGTCTGTGTGAGGAGACCATCTGATTTGTCTGTCTGTCCTAGTATGGAGTGTGTCTAATCTCTCAGCCTCTTTATGACAGTAGTGCTCCAGCAGTACCTTGTCTGGGACCTGGCATACATCCTTACATTATAAACGAGGCATCTTTATTTGGATGACATCACTGTGCCAGTCTATCCTTACAAATTTCTAGAACCAGCCACACTAACTCTGCCACTGTTTGACACATCTTATAACAACCTTAAACTGATGGCTATAGCTATAGTATGCACCAGGAAACCCTAAATATATGATATGTGTACATTGAAACAAGGAAATACAAGAAAATGTTAATATAGAAGTAAAGAACAGATTTCATATAGTGTCTTATCTAGAGATCCTATTTCAAGATGTGGAAGATCAATGGGAAATATTGAAGAATTCAATCAGTTTGGCTGCAGAAACAACTATTCCAACATTAAAGAGAGTGGGTCGTAAGAAATGGATGACTGAAGACACTTTACAACTAATGGAAACTAGAAGACAACAAAAATAATCTTGACAAATATGAAGAGATTCACTGAAACATTTAGTAGATGCGGTTGTTGCATACAGTGAACAACTAGGGTTAAAATTAAATTGTAAGAAGACACAGATTATGGTCGTCACTAGGAAGAAGGAAATACCAAAATGTAATATACATACAAGTAAATGGGAATATTCTTAAACAAATGAATCGGTACAATTATCTCGGAACAGTCATAACATCTGATGGGAGATGCCTTGAAGAGATTAGAACAAGAATCGCCATGGCAAAGGTAGCCTTTAGCAAGATAAAAAACATACTGACCAATAAAAAGACGTCAATTGCAAGAAGAAAAAGAGTGTTCAGGTGCTACATAGAACCTGTACTTTTGTATGGATGTGAAGTGTGGACAATGAGCAGACAAGCTGAGAAACAGCTGATGGGTGTGGAAATGTGGTTTCTGAGGAAAATGCAAAGAATACAATGGACAGACAGTAAAACCAATGACCAAGTCCTACAAGAAACAAATGAAAATCATACACTGATTAGAGAAATTAGATGTAGACAGTCAAAATTTGTAGGTCACGTTAAGAGAAGAAATAAACTGGAGAACTTGATGACAACTAGCAAGATCGAGGAGAAGAGAACAAGTGGAAGGCAAAGAAGTAAATACCTGGATGGCTTGGCCATGTGGCATGGCCGAGACAAGTTCACTGAGCTGATCCACGACTGTGGTGATCGAGTGAGACGGCAAATCATGATCGTCCACACTTATTGGCACGGCACATGATGAATGAAAGCTGTAGCTGACAACTGTTGACAACCTTGTCTGCTGGCTGAAATTACAAATCTTACCACAACTGTCACTTGTTGACTTAAACTAAAGTGGACAACTTCTGACAACTGTCTCTTGTTGACTTAAACTAAAGTGGACAACTGTCTCTTTTGGCTTAGTTAAGCTCTTTGGACAACTCAACTGGAGACCTTCATCAGCAAAGTCTGCATATAAACACTACTCTGAGTTATTTATACTGTTCATGATTATCACTCACAAAAACATCATTATACAAATGTACAACTCTGGAAATCTTCTATTGACACAACAAATAAAGGCACAAGAATCAGTAGTGCAAACATGGCATTGTTAATACATGGTGTTCAGTGATGTGCATAGTTTGTCACACAGATCACATGATTGGTGTGCATTTATACTCTTCAAGCACCCCACTTTTACATTGTCAGCCACTCCATTCTTACACATTTCAATCACTCTACTTTTACATTGTCAGCCATTCCACCAAAACTACATTTTAAAGTAATTCTGTCAATACATGTTTGAATTAAAGCAAACTGCTCCACTGTAACACATTCAAACTTGCACACATTCTTGAGTGTTTGATTAAAGCTTGCACATTCTTGCATATCTGATTAAAGCTTGCACATTCTTACATATCTGATTAAAGCTTGCACATTCTTGCATATTTGATTAAAGCCTGCACATTCTTACATGTTTTATTAAAGCAAATAGCTCCACTGTAGCACATTCTTGCAGGTTTGATTAAAGCAGACCTCTCCATTCTAACATATTTAAGCTGTCCCATTGATGCATGCCGGTCTCCCTGGCTAAGGGACATTGTTCGTAATCCTCGTATATCCACGTGGAGAAAACAGCAGCTGCGAGAATTGGCAGCAGTTCGCGCCATGCTGGTAACGTACGGGGGTATGTGAGCCAGTCGTTCAGAAAGCAATGGCAAACTACTGAATTTGCCTAGTATATCAACAACAGCTGAAAAATGCTGGTATTGACTGCAACATGCTGTAAGAGCTATGCAACGTTATTTTTAGAAACAATTGTTGCATATTTAAATACCTCCACTGTGACCTCATCAAGTGCCTTGCCAACAGGCATGGGTGATGAAGCTACCTCACATCTACCATAACACTAGTCAACAACTAAAATGTACCAGATATTAAACTATCTGATCTTAACTAGCTTTGATGTGCTGAAAACAAAAGTGACATAAAAATGTTGATTGGCACTAGTTTTCAAGATATATGCTACCAGTTTATTTAACTTTTTTTTTAATGTTGCATATCCCTTACGGGACGTTGCAGTCAACACCACCATTTTTAAGTTGCTGTTGATGAACTAGGCAAGTTTTTACGTTCAATAGTTTGCTATTGCTTTCTGAATGACCTGCTCCTATACCAACACGTTATAACACAACGCGACTCAGTCTGCTGCACAAATCGGTCGCGGCTGCGTTTCGAGCGCCTGGTAAGCGACTCACGAACCGTGTTCGCAAGCCTTTGGCCACAGAGACCGGCTATTTAATTACAGTCAGTTTATAAATATCTTCTGGCAGAAGATGTTAGAATTTCTGTGTATAGGAACTGTCAGAAGCTGCTTATAACAGTCTTTTTCAAAGAGGGTGACCTTTCTGCATGCCTAAAATTTCTGATTTAATGGCAGCCGTCAAAATAAATTACAAACCAGAAGAATGGATGCTTTTCATTGATTCATCCAAGACAAGTTTTAAAGCTGTTTTGTTGAATAATGTTAATGTGTTACCGTCAATTCCAGCTGGTCACGCAGTACATAAGAAAGAAACTTATGAAAATATTAAGCAGCTTTTAAAGTGTATAAACTACGATCATTATCATTGGTCACTTTGTGGTGACTTCAAAGTGGTTGCTCTTTTGCTTGGACTACAAGGTTGATACACCAAGTACTGTTGCTTTCTCTGTGAGTGGGATAACCGTGCACAAATATTTGCCATTGAATCAGAAGACACTGGCCAATCAGGCAGTTATCAGTAAGAACGTTGAGAACCCAGCTCTTGTTGATACCTGCAAGATTTTGTTGCCACCCTTGCACATTAAGCTGGGTCTCATGAGAAACTTTGTCAAGGCAGAAAACAGATGAGGCCTTCAAATACCTCATGAGAAAATTTTCAAGACAGACTGAAGCTAAAATAAGAGAGGGAGTATTTGTTTGTCCGCAAATTAAATATCTTCTTCATGATGACGAGTTTCTTTGCATGTTGCATGGGAAGGAAAAAGCAGCATGGCTAACATTTAAGTCAGTGGTGGACAATTTTCTTGGAAATAACAGATCTGATAATTACAATGAAATTGTAGAAAATCTCTTTATGAAGTATAAGAGCTGCAACATGTCTTTGAAAATTCATTTTCTGGATTGTCTGGGTTTATCTAGGTCAAACTGTGGAGCTGTCAGTGATAGCATGGTGAACAATGTCACCAGGAGATTGCTGCTATAGAGACAAGGTATCAAGGCCATTGGAGCCCTTCAATGCTTGCTGTTTACTGTCGGACTGTGAAAAGTGAAACCTCATCGATTGACTACAAGAAGCAAGCAAAAATAGCTCGAACAGCCACTGAATAATGACGGAATGGGTTCAAATGTGCGTTTTAAAAATATTATATGTGAACTTTAAATAATGTTTTTATTTTTTATATCATTTTATGTTGAAATATATTATTTGAGTATATATATTAATTGAGTATGTAACCACGACTTTTATAATGCTAAAGTAGAAAGACTAAATGTTCATCCCAGAGAATTAAACAAGCATTCTCAGGCATCAGGATATGCCCTTGCCAATTTCCTCACAGGTCTAGGAATACCTGCACTTCACAGGTATCAGGATATGACATTGTCAAGTTCCTCAATGTCTAGGTCTGCACTTCACAGGTATCAGGATATGACATTGTCAAGTTCCTCACAGGTCTAGGAATACCTGCACTTCACAGGTATCAGAATATGACATTGTCAAGTTCCTCACAGGTCTAGGAATACCTGCACTTCACAGGTATCAGGATATGACATTGTCAAGTTCCTCACATGTCTAGGTCTGCACTTCACAGGTATCAGGATATGACATTGTCAAGTTCCTCAATGTCTAGGTCTGCACTTCACAGGTATCAGGATATGACATTGTCAAGTTCCTCACAGGTCTAGGAATACCTGCACTTCACAGGTATCAGAATATGACATTGTCAAGTTCCTCACAGGTCTAGGAATACCTGCACTTCACAGGTATTAAGATATGATATTGTCAAGTTCCTCACAGGTCTAGGAATACCTGCACTTCACAGGTATCAGGATATGACATTGTCAAGTTCCTCACAGGTCTAGGAATACCTGCACTTCACAGGTATCAGGATATGACATTGTCAAGTTCCTCACAGGTCTAGGAATACCTGCACTTCACAGGTATCAGGATATGACATTGTCAAGTTTATCACAGGTCTAGGAATACCTGCACTTCACAGGTATCAGGATATGACATTGTCAAGTTCCTCACAGGTCTAGAAATACCTGCACTTCACAGGTATTAAGATATGACATTGTCAAGTTCCTCACAGGTCTAGGAATACCTGCACTTCACAGGTATCAGGATATGACATTGTCAAGTTCCTCACAGGTCTAGGAATACCTGCACTTCACAGGTATCAGGATATGACATTGTCAAGTTCCTCACAGGTCTAGGAATACCTGCACTTCACAGGTATCAGGATATGACATTGTCAAGTTCCTCACAGGTCTAGGAATACCTGCACTTCACAGGTATCAGGATATGACATTGTCAAGTTCCTCACAATGCAGGCTGACCTTGGGTGGATCTAGACTGGACTCTGGTCATGTAAGACACCATTGCTCTAAACCAGTCAACTCCTCTCTCCCTTATATTGCAGTCAACTCCTCTCTCCCTTATATTGCAGTCAACTCCTCTCTCCCTTATATTACAGTCAACTCCTCTCTCCCTTATATTGCAGTCAACTCCTCTCTCCCTTATATTGCAGTCAACTCCCCTCTCCCTTATATTGCAGTCAACTCTTCTCTCCCTTATATTGCAGTCAACTCCCCTCTCCCTTATATTGCAGTCAACTCCTCTCTCCCTTATATTGCAGTCAACTCCTCTCTCCCTTGTATTACAGTCAACTCCTCTCTCCCTTATATTGCAGTCAACTCCTCTCTCCCTTATATTGCAGTCAACTCCTCTCTCCCTTATATTGCAGTCAACTCCCCTCTCCCTTATATTACAGTCAACTCCTCTCTCCCTTATATTGCAGTCAACTCCTCTCTCCCTTATATTGCAGTCAACTCCTCTCTCCCTTATATTGCAGTCAACTCCTCTCTCCCTTATATTGCAGTCAAGTCTCTGTACAAAAGATCTTATGTTCAAAGTCTCTATACACATTGTTATATATTAGATCCTATCACATCCTCACACAATCTTCATTTTTCTTATTCCTCAGACACAGAGACATGTATTCACTAGAAACTAACTGTTTAAACTAGATATGGAATAAGGTCAAACATCCTATAACACAACAAGTGTTTCCATCCTACAACAAAACATGAATCTATTGTCTAACTGGTGAAAACACTTCCTGCATTTTACAGCAATGAATAAAATGTTGAACAAACCATACAGCTTGTTGATGTATGATACAGTTGAAACAATGTCTTGGGTATACTAAGGTAACAAAAAAATCATTGCTTTCACAAATGTAATTATTATAAAAGGTTAAATGGCAATCATTACGAAATGACTATTTTCTAGCACCTGACAGGATATGTGATAACAATATTTGTGTGGTGTGTGGGGTGTGTGGGGTGGGGGGTGTGGGGTGGGGGTGTGTGTGGGGGTGGGGGGGGGGGGGTGTGTGTGGGGTGTGTGTGTGTGGGGGGGGGGGAGGTGTGTGTGTGTGTGCGTGTGCGCGCGTGCATGCGTGTGCGCGTGCTGGCTCGCTTTGAACTCAAGCTTAGTTCATACACATTTCTAGTAGTGCTGGACTGAATTTTGCATGTGGATTAGCTTTACTTATTAACAGTGTTCCTTGCCATCAGGCAAACCCACTCTGACTTCAGAGGTACTTGTAATCAACGTCCCCAAGTCAAGGACGATAGGTCAACATTTTAATCCAACTGTCCGGTGTAGGGGTTGAACCCCCCACCTCTGCATCAGCACAACGGATGTTTAAGAACACGGGTTCTAATCCATTTGGCCATGCTGACCTACATGATACTGATAAATTCCCTCATGACCTTGATACCATCTGACAATGAATGCAATAAACTGCAGCAAGTTCAGTCAGTATCAACAATGAATGAGAAACACTGCAACTAGCAGATTATGCAATGCCAACATTGGTCAATGTCAGCTGTACAAAACAGAGAGGGAATATAATTTAACAATAGAAATGCTGCAAAAGTATTACTGTTAACAAGAAAATCTGGAATACAAAAATATGTAAAGAGGATAAAATATGACATCCATTTCTTGTATACACTTGCAAACTAATATGTTTAAAAAAAGCATTAAAATATGTGAAAACACTCAAAATTGCACAGCCAGATATGAGCAATAAATCAGTTGCTGTACATACATTTCATCTGTCTACATTCTGTTTAAGATACAGAATCAACAATCTGCAGCAACCGCATTCCATGCAGCAACTACTTCTCTGGTGGTGTTTCAGCAACCATGTGTAGACAACTTTAAATACAACACTTCTCTGGTGGTGTTTCAGCAACCATGTGTAGACAACTTTCAATACAACACTTCTCTGGTGGTGTTTCAGCAACCATGTGAAGACAACTTTCAATACAACACTTCTCTGATGGTGTTTTAGCAACCATGTGTAGACAACTTTCAATACAACACTTCTATGATGGTGTTTCAGCAACCATGTGTATATAACTTTCAATACAACACTTCTCTGATGGTGTTTCAGCAACCATGTGTAGACAACTTTCAATACAACACTTCTCTGATGGTGTTTCAGCAACCATGTGTAGACAACTTTCAATACAACACTTCTCTGGTGGTGTTTCAGCAACCATGTGTAGATAACTTTCAATACAACACTTCTCTGATGGTGTTTCAGCAACCATGTGTATATAACTTTCAATACAACACTTCTCTGATGGTGGTTCAGCAACCATGTGTAGACAACTTTCAATACAACACTTCTCTGATGGTGTTTCAGCAACCATGTGTAGAAAACTTTCAATACAACACTTCTCTGGTGGTGTTTCAGCAACCATGTGCAGATAACTTTCAATACAAAACTTCTCTGGTGGTGTTTCAGCAAGCATGTGAAGACAACTTTCAATACATCACTTCTCTGATGGTGTTTCAGCAAACCACGTGTAGATAACTTTCAATACAACAATTATTTGGTGGTGTTTCAGCAACCACGTGTAGATAACTCTCAATACAACACTTCTTTGATGGTGTTTCAGCAACCATGTGTAGATAACTTTCAATACAACACTTCTCTGGTGGTGTTTCAGCAACCATGTGTAGACAACTTTCAATACAACACTTCTCTGGTGGTGTTTCAGCAACCATGTGTAGATAACTTTCAATACAACACTTCTCTGGTGGTATTTCAGCAACCATGTGTAGACAACTTTCAATACAACACTTCTCTGATGGTGTTTCAGCAACCATGTGTAGACAACTTTCAATACAACACTTCTCGGATGGTGTTTCAGCAACCATGTGTATATAACTTTCAATACAACACTTCTCTGATGGTGTTTCAGCAACCATGTGTAGACAACTTTCAATACAACACTTCTCTGATGGTGTTTCAGCAACCACGTGTAGACAACTTTCAATACAACACTTCTCTGATGGTGTTTCAGCAACCATGTGTAGACAACTTTCAATACAACACTTCTCTGATGGTGTTCAACCATACAACACTTCTCTGATGGTGTTTCAGCAACCATGTGTAGATAACTTTCAATACAACACTTCTCTGGTGGTGTTTCAGCAACCATGTGCAGATAACTTTCAATACAACACTTCTCTGATGGTGTTTCAGCAACCATGTGTAGATAACTTTCAATACAACACTTCTTTGATGGTGTTTCAGCAACCATGTGTAGATAACTTTCAATACAACACTTCTTTGGTGGTGTTTCAGTAACCATGTGTAGACAAATTTCAATATAACACTTCTCTGGTGTTGTTTCAGCAACCATGTGTAGATAACTTTCAATACAACACTTCTCTGGAGGTATTTCAGCAACCATGTGTAGACAACTTTCAATACAACACTTCTCTGATGGTGGTTCAGCAACCATATGTAGACAACTTTGAATACAACACTTCTCTGGTGGTGTTTCAGCAACCATGTGTAGACAACTTTCAATACAACACTTCTCTGATGGTGGTTCAGCAACCATATGTAGACAACTTTGAATACAACACTTCTCTGGTGGTGTTTCAGCAACCATGTGTAGACAACTTTCAATACAACACTTCTATGATGGTGTTTCAGCAACCATGTGTAGACAACTTTCAATACAACACTTCTCTGGTGGTATTTCAGCAACCATGTGTAGACAACTTTCAATACAACACTTCTCTGATGGTGTTTCAGCAACCACGTGTAGACAACTTTCAATACAACACTTCTCTGATGGTATTTCAGCAACCACGTGTAGACAACTTTCAATACAACACTTCTCTGATGGTGTTTCAGCAACCACGTGTAGACAACTTTCAATACAACACTTCTCTGGTGGTGTTTCAGCAACCATGTGTAGACAACTTTCAATACAACACTTCTCTGGTGGTGTTTCAGCAACCATGTGTAGACAACATTCAATACAACACTTCTCTGGTGACATTTCAGCAACCATGTGTAGACAACTTTCAATACAACACTTCTCTGATAGTGTTTCAGCAACCATGTGTAGACAACTTTCATTACAACACTTCTCTGGTGGTATTTCAGCAACCATGTGTAGACAACTTTCAATACAACACTTCTCTGGTGGTATTTCAGCAACCGTGTGTAGACAACTTTCAATACAACACTTCTCTGGTGGTATTTCAGCAACCACGTGTAGACAACTTTGAATACAACACTTCTCTGGTGGTATTTCAGCAACCACGTGTAGACAGCTTTCAATACAACACTTCTCTGATGGTGTTTCAGCAACCACATGTAGACAACATTCAATACAACACTTCTCTGATGGTGTTTCAGCAACCATGTGTAGACAACTTTCAATACAACACTTCTCTGATGGTGTTTCAGCAACCACGTGTAGACAACTTTCAATACAACACTTCTCTGATGGTGTTTCAGCAACCACGTGTAGACAACTTTCAATACAACACTTCTCTGATGGTGTTTCAGCAACCATGTGTAGACAACTTTGAATACAACACTTCTCTGATGGTGTTTCAGCAACCATGTGTAGACAACATTCAATACAACACTTCTCTGGTGGTATTTCAGCAACCATGTGTAGACAACTTTCAATACAACACTTCTCTGATGGTGTTTCAGCAACCATGTGTAGACAACTTTCAATACAACACTTCTCTGATGGTGTTTCAGCAACCATGTGTAGACAACTTTCAATACAACACTTCTCTGATTGTGTTTCAGCAACCGTGTGTAGACAACTTTCAATACAACACTTCTGTGATGGTTTTTCAGCAACCATGTGTAGACAACTTTCAATACAACACTTTTCTGGTGGTGTTTCAGCAACCATGTGTAGACAACTTTAAATACAACAGAGTGCAACTTTGTGGAGATGTCAACAGAAATAATGCATGCTCATTTAAGAATTTTTTTTTAAAAGTTAGTTGCGTATCCTTTACAGGACGCCGCAGTCAACCTCAGTATTTTTTGGCCGTTTATGATCTCTTGGCAAGTTTATGTCCTGTAGTTTGCCATTGCTTTCTGAACGACCGGCACCTATACCATTTAATAAAACCCAACGCAAGATGGTTCATTTAAGAATCCACTAATATGCAAGATGGTTCATTTAAGAATGCACTGCTGATATGAAACAGTCTACCTGAGAATGAACAAAAGCACATAACAACTGTATGCAAGGATATATGTGAGAATGTATTGATAACACTAAATGGTATATTTGACAATATAATGATAGCACAAAACTTTGAAAGAATACATCTGATAATGTAATGTTAGCAAGAAACAATATTTCTAAGAATAACATGATAGCATGAAACAGTATATCTGAGAATGTAATGATAACACGAAACAGTATATCTGAGAATGTAATGAAAACATGAAACAGTATATCTGAGAGTACAACAACTGGATGATGGTCAATTTGGTGATCATGTGAATGTTCTCATGTGAGTAATTAGTTAATGCAGTTATGATCCCTTACAAGCATTTACAAAATACCATAACAAAACAATTATGAAAGCATTGAATAACTGAACATTATAAATATTTTATGAAAACTCTGGTAAAAATGCATTGCTTAATTATGGCAATTTGTAACACACATTATTTTGATTAGTCAAATGACAGATTCCAACCCAAGGCCTTGAGGGGTTGCCACAATTGTGCTTTAAATGGTGAATACAAATATCCATAGATTTTGAGTGTCACTGGTAATGCCACTGACAACTGACAAGTTCTCTACACTTGTTAAAATCACATTCACATATTATGCTTCACTTTCTCCTGAAAACGTAGACAGACTTTCTGACTACAGCAAACATCTATACACAAATTACTATCTAAAACCTGCTTAAAATGCTTGTTATGTCAACAGAATACCTAATAATACACAACATATTCTCCAAAACCTATCCTAAACATTTGCTTGTGCTTTTCTTTCATCATTGCACACAATCAGAGCTGTGGGTAAACAGAATGTATACAATTTCTGACATGCAAAAACTGGACATCAAGGAATGTTGTGATTATGGCACTGTTGAATATTCCTCCCCATGTGTGCTTGCTTGAGGAGTTTAATGCTATAATCTGTTGCCAGTTTCAGGTCCCTTACACACCCAGAAAATCCGACTGCATAATTCCCACGAGTCTTCTCTGCTATGTGTGGCATGCCTCCTGCATAGTGTAGAACAGATTCAAAATGTAAGTTCTTTTATAAGAAGCAAGCCTAGATTAGCATGCAGTAAATAATTAATGCCCTATCATATATGTCATGAATGATTTGAACCACATCCATAGACCTTCAGACGACCTGGACCCAAGCGTCTGAGAGGAAGAGCTCAAATGTAACACAATCTGACCACCTTTACAGTCATCAACCCAGCCATCTTTGATGTCTTCTAATGAATAATACTGATAAAACTCATTGTCACTATTTGCCAGCTCCTCTGGTTAAGCAAACGGATTAGATCTTCTACAATTTCCACTGCTATAGTCTGTTCAGAAATGAATGCCTTCATTCACAATCAATTTTTATGAAAACTGTCAGTTGCATCATTATGAAAGTTTTCCTGCCGTCTTATATTTACCCCCACCCAAGGAATATGTCTTTGATAGGTCCAAAGGCAACTTAAATCATTGAAAGCGGGGACATTTCTTTGATGTTTTCGTGAAAATGTAGTGAATTCATGCTAACAAACTAGTTTTACAGTAAAGCACGTCATTTCGGGTAACGACACAAGTACAAGGTGTAGCCAGATTCATATGGGAGTGGGTGCAATAAAAACAAGTTGCTTTAAAAGTCGACAGGGTCGACTGCATTGCACTGGGTTTTTATCCCATATGGCTCAGTCTCTTTCCGCAGTGAGGAAAGCGTTGCACAAAGCACGAACTATGTAGCTCCAGCGACAACCCTCGGGGGTCTCAGAAAAAATGCAGCTCGTGAAATGAAGGATGCGGCCTGGAATTGAACACACAACCTTCGGAGCCCGAGTCAGGTGGCTTGACCACTTCACCACGGAGACTTCCGAGAGGGGTGCAATGTGTAATGTTAGTAAAGAAAGAGAATTTACAGAGGCATGGGGTAAATAATGTGTAAATTGACAGGAAAGTAGAAGGAATATATTTCTTACCTTAGTTTTCATTTCCTTCTTGTTTCTTCAGCTGCTGGTTAATAATGTGTACACAAGGAGTCATGTTACTAGGATGCATTTAGCTTTTTATATTGAGTTCATGACAGCTTCCAAATAGCTGTGCGTTAATGTGCGTATGGAGTGACCAGAAATGATACCGCAATTTAGTCATCATGTGTCAATTTTTAAGGATCTGTTCAGCTGTCTGTGTAGTTTGTTCACACGTACACATGGGTGACAGACCCGCTTTGAGTCTTCGTGAAAGATTGTCTACTCTGCTGTTTACCGTTCAGAGACGGAACATGATTATTACCTGTTTTGCACTATGAAAATAGTTGTCAATGTCTCTGTAGTGGGCTTTCTTCTTAACGGCCAAGATGTTGGTCCTCTTTTCATTGAAGTTTATAGTTGATTCGTATGTACGTGTGTTGTCCCCTAATTTGACAACGTGTTTGCTCTCACGTTTCTTGTTATGCCACAATATGTCAGTTTCCACCACAATATTACTCTTCTGTTGGTATTCAATGCGTTTTTGGTGTTGTTGTTGTCTTTGTTTTTTCAACGCCAGTTGTTTGTCACTGTTGAGGGCTTGCGGAACTGAAAATTCATCACTGTGGAATACAAACTGTTGCCATTGACAAGTTGTATTGTTTGTGCCGATGCTGTAATGTTTAGGGCCTGCAATTCTTCTGAATAGTTGGAGCAAAATATCCCAGTAGGTGTGCACGTGGATTAATGTCTGCGATCTGCCCAGACCTTAATCTGTGTCGGACGATTCCAGTAGGTTGATGACTGCTCTCGGTTGCATAAAATTCAATCCATCCTTTCTCCAATAGTCATCTTCCTCTTTCAACACATGGTCCTCACATTTTTTCCAGCAACTTTTATCAATTTTTAATAGCGCGGTCTGGGTTAGTATCTTGACGTCAGACAATTTGAATGTAGTATTGTCAGCTGCCACCTGTCCTTTAATTTTAACCCACACAAGCTCTATAGGGTTTAAATGAGAATGGTACGGCGGAAGTCTCAAGCATCTATGGCCATGCTCTTCTATCAACTTGTCGATTTGATATTTCTTGCTTTTTTGCGCCTGTTTTACAAGGGACAACAATTATAGCTTAAAACATGTTTCTGGAAATGGTATGTTTTCCCTTCGGAGCCATATCTTTATCACTTCCTTTGTGCTCGATGCCGTAGGTATTTTGTCTTCTTGGGCAACAACATTGTGATATGATGCATTGTCCATAATTAGACAAGACGGTCTATCTAGGGATAGAAGCACTGTATTCTCGAGCCAATCGCTAAATACATTACCATTCATCTCATTATGATAATCCCTATTGTCTGTATGCTATGATACAAACACGAGCCCAGCATTCTGTAGTAAGCCATTATGAGTACTACTAGCATGGTCTATGACCAAATGCTGTCCTTTACTATGGGAACATATCGCTTTATCTTTCCATCCACTGATTGCCATTCCTTTTCACTTGTGTGGATCCGCATTGATCCAGGTTTCATTCAAATACACTGTCATAATTTTCTTTGCACATTTCCCTTATTTCATGTAGGTATCTGCTTTTCATGGCTCCTAAATGCCGTTGCTCGCAAATGATATTTCTACCTCCCTTGTACTTTCTAAACGTGAAGCCTAATGTCCTTATAATTTTCCACAAAGTTGTTTTGGATATCTCTATGCCATTGTAAGTTTTCTTACAGTCTCTGTTTCTTTGTTATCCGGCATGTTTATAATTGCTTGCCTTATGACATCCTTGTCAAAGCTGTCTACATTTGCCTTTCTACCTCTTTGCAGAAGTTACTGGGTGTGAATCCAAACATAGGGCTAGACATTTTCACAAGAACTGTTGTTGGTTTCTAATGAAGGTACACTTTCCCCTGTCCTCTTGGCTAGTGGGGCCAGATGCCTGCCATCTCACACAGGGAAAGAAACAGGAGGGGGGTGTCAATGTGCAAGTTGAACATGATTAAAATATTCCAGCAGTTGTAAACCACACAGACTAGGCCATAAGGCCAAGTTCGTTCTGGCAAAATTACTAGGAAAGAAAACCTACATAGATAGGGAGGGTCCATTATTGTGGATGGAACAAAGTGAAAATAGTTGCTCAGATTTCATCCTCAGTTTATAAATATATACATTTTTAAAAAATTTTGTTGCATATCCGTTACGGGACGTTGCAGTCAACACCAGCATTTTCAGCTGCTGTTGATGTACTAGGCAAGTGTTACGTTCAGTAGTTTGCCATTGCTTTCTGAACGACCGGCCCCTATACCTTTTTCGAATAAACCAGCACCGCTGTATTTCGAACCCAGGTATACGGGATCACAAACCGCGTTCGCAAGCCCTTAAGCCACAGAGACGGGTAAATATATAAATACATGTATATAAATATATAACAGCATGTGCAGGATGTTGAGATTGACCTCAAGTTGATGTTTTAATTAATTTTACATTCAGTAGTTTGCCAATGGACGAGAAGTCCAACTGACCTTTGTAGGTGATGAGTCTCTTCCTCCAAAATCAGCATATATATATATATATATATATATATATATATATATATATATATATATATATATATATATATATATATATATATATATATATATCACTTACTTTCCTCTGGACTTCCAGTGCACCTTGACATTCCTTGTATTCCCTAATGTACTGGTTGGCTAGTGAATCTTCTGGAAGACTGAGTTCTATCTCGCGTCCAGTGTACCAAGGTTCCAGGGTTTGCATCATTTACAGTATGGTTGGTGTAGAAACTTTCCTCTCCTCTTGACCTGATACCAAAGTACTATCTCGTTGTGAATTGTGTGGAAGAGCTCTCCTTCTCTCCAAGCTCAGAAGCCAGCGGGGTGTGTAACGCCGGAACTGGAGCTGTCCATCTGCAGAGATGCTTGTTACATTGTAATAGGTCATGATTGATAACAGCACACAAGACAGACTGAGCTCAGGCCAGGCTGGTGGTGATTCCTTCCTTCATGGTGTTTCAGCTATCCATCGTTAACACTCCAACAAAATACCCACAGGGATTCCAAATATAAGGAGGACATCATATTTAACTCAATTATGACTATACAGCCCAGAGTCGTCCCATACATCACCATCATCCTATATTTAAAATTAGTTTGATCTTATAAATAGCACCCAATGAGTTTTGCCTGGCTTCCTTCTAATTAGTTAGTTAGTTAGATGCGGTTCCAACTTCATGGCAACGGGTCGTCCCCATTATGCTCCGTTCCTGTGCCAGTGAATATTACACAAAATGCTAGTCACTGCCCCATGTGAAAAGTGGAGCAGGCAGGAGTCACGACAAACAAACAGCCTGCCCAGGTACACTGTGCATAATGCCGCTGCCAAAATGCCAACACACAAGTCCTCCACGAAAAATACAGTTCATCGTCGATGGGAGCAGCAGTCACTAGAAAACCAGAAGCCACACATTAGTGCATAAGGTAAACCATTCAGTACTGCGACAAAGCCAGTCGCCTTTATTCCGAACACGTAGTTCACACTACAAACAACCGTGAACAGATGTAAAAGACTTTCACATGAAATTCACAGCTCACCGTGTCACACCACACACTCAACTCAGTAGCACATATAATTGCCCACAGTTGACCAGACATGAGCAGCTTACCGAGATAGACCAGCTGGTTAGTGTTCAGAGATACATAGATACCAGGAGAGCTGGCCTCCACGACATCCTTTCCGTCAACCTTCATATAAGCATTCTGCTTGTCCCTGCAAGAAAGACACAGACAGGTTGAGCACAGCATCAGCCTTGAGACACCCAACCCACTTGTATCAAACATCAGTGTAAACTAGGGATGACCATAGTCATCCCTAGGCAGAGTAGGGGGTCTGATGTCATGTCTTCACATAGACTAGGTCATGGTATTTTGAGGTGTGATATCTTATGTCTTCACATAGGCTAGATCATGGTATGTTGAGGTGTGATATGTCATGTCTTCACATAGACTAGGTCATGGTATGATATGTCATGTCTTCACATAGACTAGGTCATGGTATGCTGAGGTGTGATATGACATGTCTTCACATAGACTAGGTCATGGCATATCACACCTCATCATAGTTAGTTAAACTAACTAACTAACTATGATGAGGTGTGATATGTCTTCACATAGGCTAGGTCATGGTATGTTGAGGTGTGATATGACATGTCTTCACATAGACTAGGTCATGGTATATTGAGGTGTGATATGACATGTCTTCACATAGACTAGGTCATGTTATGATGAGGTGTGATATGTCTTCACATAGACTAGGTCATGGTATGTTGAGGTGTGATATGACATGTCTTCACATAGACTAGGTCATGGTATATTGAGGTGTGATATGACATGTCTTCACATAGACTAGGTCATGAGGCGTGATATGGAGTATTATTATACAGACTTGAAGGTCTGTAAATTTTGCCATATAAAAATAAATGGTAAAATATGTCAGTTTTTTTCTGAAAGACCATAAAGTAGTTCTGTCTTTCCATTTTCCTGATTACATTTTTCCAGCTTCAGGTTAGGAACATCTGTCTGGGCAAGGGCCTTGTGTGGTCAGTGCACAACACAGTGTTCATGAACACCACTATTCCACTAACTGGGACAATGTGACACAGGGGAAATAAACATTGTGAATAAGATAACTGACACAGGAGTGACCATCTCATACACCTGCATGCCAATCTTCATCACAATATCTGACAACAACCAGGAATGCAAATCACATAGAACAATAAGTTTTATGAGACACATCATCAAAATACTCTTATGCATTATAATACAAAAGATAAGAAGAAACAAATGATAGTCAGCAGAACCGAATTAATAAAGGTGCTCATTCTTAAATATCTGAAGTGCTCATGCCGAGATAGCGGGTTCAACCCCTACACCTGTCAGTTGGACTAAAATGTTGACTTCTCATCCTTGACTTGGGGACTAAAATAACAAGTACCCATTAAGTCAGAGAGTGTTCGCCAGATTGTGAGGGACACTCATATTAGGGAAAAGCTAATCCTTATGCATCAGTCCAGTGCAGTGGAAGTAGTAGCACTTGTACAGTAGTAGCACTTGTACAGTAGTAGCACTTGTACAGACTACAATTGAGTTCAAAGCCAGTGAACAAACAACAACATGAGCTAAAGTTGAGGAAACTCAATGTGAAGGGGACAAGGAATGCACTGAATCATTATCAAAGCTTATAGGAGGATGGATACAGGTGCAGAAGCACCTATGGTTTTGGTTAAGGATAACTTTCACTGCATACGGATATCTCCATATTTCCCATAGATAACGCAAGGACAATCTCAACACAGTGCATGGCATTCAAATGTGGTGTACACCAGATTCACACTTATTCTAAACCAGTGGTTCTCAACTGGTGGGGAATTCCCCCCAGGGGGGGAATTTTAGGGTTTTGGGGTGGAGGGGGGGATTAATATTATTTTAAGATCGCATTAATACAAGAACCAGTTATTTGATATTGTTTTTCCCTCTATATTTTACAGTTCTGTACTTCTCGCCCTAATCAAGTTCGTTTTATAACGTAAGTTGATATGAAAATCACGTTTTATGTATTTGTCTAGACATGTTCTAGTATGTGTTATTAAATTTAGCTTCCATGTATATGTATACTGTGTAAGGGTGGGGGGATTTATAGGGAGGAAATTCGAAAGGGGGGGGGGGGAATGACTTCTGAACATATGGTAAAGGGGGGTATGGGCCAAAAAGGTTGAGAACCACTGTTCTAAACAATTCTTGTTGTGGATAAGTTTTATCATTTTTAAAATGCAAACTGGACAATGGCTTATTTGGTGTGCTGTTGTTTAATTTCCAACTGCAGAGGAATTATTTGACAAAAATAAAACTTAATATATCAGAAAGAAAGATAAGAAAATAAAATTTGTGTTTATAAAGTATGTTCTTATACAGAGTGGTTTACAAATGAATGAAATCCACAAGTACTGTATGGCATTCATAGAAGTAGAAGAAGGAAGTGGAGATTAGAGGACACACTAGACTACATAAAAGTTGAAAGTGTAGTGTGTAGCTTTGTATGTAGAACACATGTTAAAAATGAAGTACAAGATGTCATAAAAATATGTGCTCCACAGTCCATCGTGAAGCAATATGTAGTGAATGGCCATCATCTGCGGCATAATCCTTTGCACTCAAACAGAATGGTGTTATCAACGGAAGAAATAACAGACACGTTGCAGAAGAGATATGAAGAGATGTGTACAGTCATGTCTTGAAGCCCATTGTGGATATTCTCAACACCTGTTATAATGAATACTTCATTGGTACTTTCCAGCTTCCTCAAAACAGAGTCAGACCATAGCAGTGATTATTGTAACTAATTTAATGAATTTTTTAAGAACATTTTTTGATGACATCATGTACTTCATTTTTTCAAGTTTGTTCTACATACAAAGTGTGGTGAGACTTTACAAACCCCCTGAATCTATCTGTCTTGATAAGAATATAGGATGGGTGACTATGGAATAAAAAACACATGATGGCCATGGCATGTTTTGTCCACATACAAGAGTACACTTTTTTGCTTTCTTACATGATACTTCATTGCAAGTTGGCCACAGATTGTTTTGTCAATCAGTAGCTAAGACTCGAGAAATAGAAGAATCATATAAATGCTTAACACTGACCTCTGAACTCTGACAAAGTGCCAATTCTCATCAAACAGATTTGAGTTATTGTACCAGATCAAGACCTCACCACTCCCCAAGTTGTATCTCAACAGAAGGCTGCCTGAATGGAATCCTAAAGAAAAATAGTCCTGGGCTGACTTATTGCTCAAATCTAATCCACTCCAGAAAAGAAGTCCATCATGACCTTGAGGACGAATATGGATCTGCAAATCCAATCGACTGCCTGACACTCTGTTTAAAAAAAAAAAAGCAAAGAGCTTAGTATTTTATGTTGTGTTAGTGTGAAAACTACTGAATGTAAAATTTGCCCAGGAATCACGAACAGCGAAAATGCTGGGGTTGACTACTACGTCCTGTGAAGGACATGCAAATTAATTTATTTATAGTGTGAATTCATACACAGTTAACAACTTATAAGTTGCTTAAAAGTCGACTTCATTGCACCGGGTTTTATCCCATATTGCTCGGTCTCTTTCAGCAGCGCAAAAAGAGCAAACTCTGTAGCTCTAGCGGCGACCCACAAAGTCTCCGAAAAATTAAACTCATGAACCGAAGGATGCGGCCTGGAATTTAACCCACAACCTTCGGAGCCTGAGTCAAACGGCTTGACCACTTCGCCACGGAGACTCCACACAGTTAACAACATGAATCATTAGTCATATGTTTCTGAGTTTAAAAAACATGACTATATCATATAAGCCGAAACACAGCTTACTGCACAGCTTAGTACACATTTATTTGACATCTATTCAAAACATAACATGTGCTGACTCCACTTTGGTAAACTATTTTACATCTCTTTAAAACATAACATGAGATGACTCCACTTCAGTAAACTATTTTACATCTATTTAAAACATAACATGAGCTGACACCACTTCAGTAAACTATTTTACATCGGTTCAAAACATAACATGCCCTGACACTTCTTCGGTAAACTATCAGCAATGACACATGCTAACCCATCCTCTATCCCTAACACTGAAGGTCTATGACACTGAGCTATAGGGAATGAAAACATGGAGCTGACAACCATAATTAATAGCTCAGATCTGCCGACCATTTCCGATTTCTTGGCAACACACACACACCAAAACAGTTAATATTTATGATGAAGTAAACATCATATTTGTCAATAATATTTATGATGAAGTAAACATCATATTTGTCAATGTCAGTGTGGGTTCTGAAAAAACTACAATCCACAGTCTGGGATAAAGTGTCCAACCAAATGGAAAGATAATGCTGCAAAAGTGATATTTTCACTTCTATATGCTTGTGAAACCTGGATAATGTACAGCTGCGATACAAACAACTAAACATCTTAATTATGGGATTCTTGATAAAACAGCTCAACATAAAATATCTAGGCAGAATGACAGATGTAGAAATTTTGATATGAAAAGCTTCCGCATGATTGTGTGCAAATCTCAGTTGATAAAGATCAGCTGTGCCCACATGCCAGACGAGCAGCTGCCAAAGAAAATCTTCTATGGTTTCCATCTTCTTGACAGCACTGGTGGGGATCTACATGAATATACCAGAATCATATATGCCATAAATATTCATTCTGTGGGTAGGTGTTTTTTTAATTTTGAAAATTAGCCTGGGCAGTGATCTATTTGATCAGCTTTTTTAAAATTTTCAACTGCCAAGGGAACTGTCAACATACACACAGGCCCTCTGAGTTGTTAGCCCTTGTCTGAGAAGGTTGGATGTCTGATCCATTGTTCAGGATCTTGAGGAAGTATACCATCCTTTTCACATTTAATAAACAACCCACAGAGCCCAAAACAGGTAATGACCAAAGTATGCTGGTACCATACATACAGAATGTCCAGTGTGTCATTTGTAGTTCCATCTATGTAGATTACTACTTTATTCTACTAATTCGTGTTTATTATGATAACTGGTGGATTACTGCTTCTGTTCAATGATTGTCCAACTACACATGTAAGACCCCATTCCAAATCCTGGGAGTGATAGGCCAGGCTCAGGCACCACCACTAGTCTCATGTGACATAACATTGACAGCCTAGACATCCAGTCTCAGCCTGCTGTAGTTCAGTGTCCTCACCAGGTCATGACTCATTGTCCAGCTGATGAGCATCTCAACAGACCATCCACAACCAGCTGATTTGTGTGCTTGTCATGACATTCCTGTTTTTCATGAGGCTGCTTATTCTAGTCTAAGAGTTTCTGGATAGAGCGATTATTTTAACTCCATGTCGCATCTTCCATCGATGTCATTTTGTAGTCTAAATACTTGATAATGTTGACCTGCCTTGATTTTCACACTTTCACTGTGTGCACGCACGCACGTATGCACACACGCACACATGCACACACGCACGTGCACGCGCACACACACACACACACACACACACAGAGAGAGAGAGGGAGAGAGAGAGAGAGAGAGAGAGAGAGAGAGAGAGAGAGAGAGAGAGAGAGAGAGACAGAGAGAGAGAGAGAGAGAGAGAGAACACACAGATATATATATGATTGATTGATTGATATATATATCATGTGCCGTGCCGGAAAACGTGGGCGGTCACGACTCACTATTTCACTCGATCACCAGAGTCATGGATCAGCTCAGTGTTCCTGTCTCGACCATGCCATGTGGCCAAGCAATCCAAGTATGTACTTCTTGGTCTTCCCCTTGGTCTGTTCCCTTCAATCTTGCCAGTTGTCACCAAGTTTTCCAATTCATTTCTTCTCATAATTTGATTGTTTACGTCTAATTTCTGTAATCAATTTACGATTTTCATTTGTCTCCTGTAGTACTTGGTCATTGGTTTTTCTGTCTGTCCATGATATTCTTTGCATTCTCTTCAGAAACAACATTTCTGCAGCCATCAGATGTTTTTCAGCTTGATTGATCATTGTCCAAGTTTCACATCCATACAAAAGAACAGGCTCTATGTAGCACCTCAACACGCTTTTTCTCGTTTCAGTTGGCATCTTTTTATTGGTCAGAATGTTTTTCATCTTGCTAAAGGCTACTTTCGCCATGGTGATTCTTGTTCTAATCTCTTCAAGGCATCTCCCATCAGAAGTTATGACCGTTTTGAGATAATTGTACTGATTCACTTTATATATATATATATATATATATATATATATATATATATATATATATATATATATATATGAAATGTGCGCTTTATAAAAAAAAAATTTACCATGCAAACTGTTTTACTAACATTTAATGACAATCACTTCTCCTCTCACCCACCCCTTTGTCATATGTTTGCAGACTACTTTCAGACTTTGCTATTACAATGTTTTGTTGTCATACAATAGTATAAATCTATAAACTAGAGACTACCTTGTCTGTGCTGCTGTCTTATATTATAGTCAGGGTTTTTAAAGGTCACTCTTTGTGTTTTTCTAGTATGTGCCATTATTTTCCACAGAAAATCCAAACTCAATTAACAAAATTAAAAAATTAATTACAAATTCCATTTTTATAAACTCCTTTCCAATGTTCTCTCACTTATAAATGGTTAGGCTATTTGTTGAAACATCACTAGCTGTTACCAGTTATCTCACAGGAGCTGCAGAAAGGATATAGTAGGTGAGGAGAGTCATGGACTCCAAAAGTGACTAACCATGGGATTACACTTTCACACCTCCAACAATAACAAACCCCTGGTCTATTTCAAGCAAATAAGCATTTCTCTAACAATGTCATCAAGCACTAAGAGAAGGCATTTCACAAAGTTTGATGACAGCAACTGTAGGAACAACAGAGAAGGCTACTGGCTATTTTCAAGATCAGACACACTTGTAGCCTACCTCTTGGTAATCTCTCTGTCACTGTATGCTAAGTAACTGTCTCCTGTAAACATGGGCCTGGTCACTTGGTGTCCTTGAGCTGGAATTGTTTAAAAATGTTTCACTTGACTTGACTGTGATGATACACAGCTGAAACATGTCTAGTATCAACATATTTACTGTACAATGTCCATTCTTTATGAAAAATGTAACAAGAACGTCAACTCAGAATGTTGATAGTGATTCTGTGTAGCTTTGTTCATGGTCTTAAATGTTCATAATATTTCTGTGTACCATTGTTCACAGTGTTAAATGTTGGTAATATTTCTGTGTAACTTTGTTCACAACCTGAAATGTTGGTAATATTTTTGTGTATATTTGTTCACAGCCTGAAATTGTGGTAATAATTTTGTGCACCTTTGCTCACTGGCTTAAAATATTGGCAATATTTATATATTTCAGTTTGAAATTTGATAGTATTTCTATGCACCTTTATTCACAGCCCAAAATACTGGTACTATTTCTGCACTTTCTTTGTTCACAGTTTAAAAAAAGAAACACATTCTAACTGCATTTCTGTTTTATACCAATGCAATTCAAGTTTACTTTGAAACTAGTTTACAACACATGGCTGTAATAACCATGCCTTATAAGAAACATTGAAACTTCCCCATCTTTTGGTAGCTTCACTTTAAAATATTGTGTGACCTATAACTTTAAATCTTGTCTGTTGGTTTGTATGTAATTTTATATTTACAGCTTTCTACTTCTGTCTATGGGTGTCTGTACATTTATTTCACATTATTTATATCTTGGAAAAAATTGCTAAACAACCAATATTGCTGAAGTAAGTATAATCATTAAAAAAAAAAAATGAGAATAAATCAAGCAAATAACACCCGATCTCCCTTGATGAAACCACTCTTCAAGTGGCGGAATCATACACATATTCAGGTAGCAGTGTAGATAAAGATGGGGGAACAGAGATATAAAAATAAGATTACAAAGGGCAAGAGGATCTTTCATGTTAAGAAATGTATGGAAGTAAAAGAAATTACATCTAGTACCAAACTGTAATGTCATATCATGACTACTGTCTGGATCAGAAACACGGACAATGACTAAATCAATGACTGATAAACTACAAACATTCACAAACTGGTGTCTGTGCAGAATAGAAGGAGATGGAGAGAACTACACATATCCCAACAATCAACAGAATAGAAGGAGATGGAGAGAACTACACATATCCCAACAATCAACAGAATAGAAGGAGATGGAGAGAACTACACATATTCCAGCAATCAACAGAATAGAAGGAGATGGAGAGAACTACACATATTCCAGCAATCAACAGAATAGAAGGAGATGGAGAGAACTACACATATTCCAGCAATCAACAGAATAGAAGGAGATGGAGAGAACTAAACATATTCCAACAATCAACAGAATAGAAGGAGATGGAGAGAACTACACATATTCCAGCAATCAACAGAATAGAAGGAGATGGAGAGAACTACACATATTCCAACAATCAACAGAATAGAAGGAGATGGAGAGAACTAAACATATTCCAACAATCAACAGAATAGAAGGAGATGGAGAGAACTACACATATAACAACAATCAACAGAATAGAAGGAGATGGAGAGAACTACACATATAACAACAATCAACAGAATAGAAGGAGATGGAGAGAACTAAACATATTCCAGCAATCAACAGAATAGAAGGAGATGGAGAGAACTAAACATATTCCAACAATCAATAGAATAGAAGGAGATGGAGAGAACTACACATATTCCAGCAATCAACAGAATAGAAGGAGATGGAGAGAACTACACATATAACAACAATCAACAGAATAGAAGGAGATGGAGAGAACTACACATATAACAACAATCAACAGAATAGAAGGAGATGGAGAGAACTACACATATAACAACAATCAACAGAATAGAAGGAGATGGAGAGAACTACACATATTCCAGCAATCAACAGAATAGAAGGAGATGGAGAGAACTACACATATCCCAACAATCAACAGAATAGAAGGAGATGGAAGAGAACTACACATATTCCAACAATCAAACAGAATAGAAGGAGATGGAGAGAACTACACATATTCCAGCAATCAACAGAATAGAAGGAGATGGAGAGAACTACACATATCCCAACAATCAACAGAATAGAAGGAGATGGAGAGAACTACACATATTCCAGCAATCAACAGAATAGAAGGAGATGGAGAGAACTACACATATCCCAACAATCAACAGAATAGAAGGAGATGGAGAGAACTACACATATTCCAGCAATCAACAGAATAGAAGGAGATGGAGAGAACTACACATATTCCAGCAATCAACAGAATAGAAGGAGATGGAGAGAACTACACATATCCCAACAATCAACAGAATAGAAGGAGATGGAGAGAACTACACATATTCCAGCAATCAACAGAATAGAAGGAGATGGAGAGAACTACACATATCCCAACAATCAACAGAATAGAAGGAGATGGAGAGAACTACACATATCACAACAATCAACAGAATAGAAGGAGATGGAGAGAACTACACACATCCCAACAATTAACAGATTAGAAGGAGATGGAGAGAAGTACACATATCCCAGCAATCAACAGAATAGAAGGAGATGGAGAGAACTAAACATATCCCAACAATCAATAGAATAGAAGGAGATGGAGAGAACTACACATATTCCAGCAATCAACAGAATAGAAGGAGATGGAGAGAACTAAACATATTCCAGCAATCAACAGAATAGAAGGAGATGGAGAGAACTAAACATAGTCCAGCAATCAACAGAATAGAAGGAGATGGAGAGAACTAAACATATTCCAGCAATCAACAGAATAGAAAAAGATGGAGAGAACTACACATATCACAACAATCAACAGAATAGAAGGAGATGGAGAGAACTAAACATATTCCAGCAATCAACAGAATAGAAGGAGATGGAGAGAACTAAACATATTCCAACAATCAACAGAATAGAAGGAGATGGAGAGAACTACACATATTCCAGCAATCAACAGAATAGAAGGAGATGGAGAGAACTACACATATTCCAGCAATCAACAGAATAGAAGGAGATGGAGAGAACTACACATATAACAACAATCAACAGAATAGAAGGAGATGGAGAGAACTACACATATAACAACAATCAACAGAATAGAAGTAGATGGAGAGAACTACACATATTCCAACAATCAACAGAATAGAAGGAGATGGAGAGAACTACACATATTCCAACAATCAACAGAATAGAAGGAGATGGAGAGAACTACACATATCCCAACAATCAACAGAATAGAAGGAGATGGAGAGAACTACACATATTCCAGCAATCAACAGAATAGAAGGAGATGGAGAGAACTACACATATCCCAACAATCAACAGAATAGAAGGAGATGGAGAGAACTACACACATCCCAACAATCAACAGAACAGAAGGAGATGGAGAGAACTACACATATCCCAGCAATCAACAGAATAGAAGGAGATGGAGAGAACTAAACATATCCCAACAATCAACAGAATAGAAGGAGATGGAGAGAACTACACATATTCCAGCAATCAACAGAATAGAAGGAGATGGAGAGAACTAAACATAGTCCAGCAATCAACAGAATAGAAGGAGATGGAGAGAACTAAACATATTCCAGCAATCAACAGAATAGAAGGAGATGGAGAGAACTACACATATCCCAGCAATCAACAGAATAGAAGGAGATGGAAAGAACTACACATATTCCAGCAATCAACAGAATAGAAGGAGATGGAGAGAACTAAACATATCCCAGCAATCAACAGAATAGAAGGAGATGGAAAGAACTACACATATTCCAGCAATCAACAGAATAGAAGGAGATGGAGAGAACTATACTTATTCCAGCAATCAATAGAATAGAAGGAGATGGAGAGAACTAAACATATTCCAGCAATCAACAGAATAGAAGGAGATGGAGAGAACTACACATATCCCAGCAATCAACAGAATAGAAGGAGATGGAGAGAACTACACATATTCCAGCAATCAACAGAATAGAAGGAGATGGAGAGAACTACACATATTCCAGCAATCAACAGAATAGAAGGAGATGGAGAGAACTACACATATCCCAGCAATCAACAGAATAGAAGGAGATGGAAAGAACTACACATATTCCAGCAATCAACAGAATAGAAGGAGATGGAGAGAACTATACATTATTCCAGCAATCAACAGAATAGAAGGAGATGGAGAGAACTAAACATATTCCAGCAATCAACAGAATAGAAGGAGATGGAGAGAACTACACATATCCCAGCAATCAACAGAATAGAAGGAGATGGAGAGAACTACACATATTCCAGCAATCAACAGAATAGAAGGAGATGGAGAGAACTACACATATTCCAGCAATCAACAGAATAGAAGGAGATGGAGAGAACTATACTTATTCCAGCAATCAATAGAATAGAAGGAGATGGAGAGAACTAAACATATTCCAGCAATCAACAGAATAGAAGGAGATGGAGAGAACTACACATATCCCAGCAATCAACAGAATAGAAGGAGATGGAGAGAACTACACATATTCCAGCAATCAACAGAATAGAAGGAGATGGAGAGAACTATACTTATTCCAGCAATCAACAGAATAGAAGGAGATGGAGAGAACTACACATATCACAACAATCAACAGAATAGAAGGAGATGGAGAGAACTAAACATATTCCAGCAATCAACAGAATAAAAGGAGATGGAGAGAAGTACACATATCCCAGCAATCAACAGAATAGAAGGAGATGGAGAGAACTACACATATCACAACAATCAACAGAATAGAAGGAGATGGAGAGAACTACACACATCCCAACAATCAACAGAATAGAAGGAGATGGAGAGAACTACACATATTCCAGCAATCAACAGAATAGAAGGAGATTGAGAGAACTAAACATATTCCAGCAATCAACAGAATAGAAGGAGATGAAGAGAACTACACATATAACAACAATCAACAGAATAGAAAGAGATGGAGAGAACTACTCATATAACAAAAATCACCAGAATAGAAGGAGATGGAGAGAACTACACATATAACAACAATCAACAGAATAGAAGGAGATGGAGAGAACTACACATATAACAACAATCAACAGAATAGAAGGAGATGGAGAGAACTACACATATTCCCAACAATCAACAGAATAGAAGGAGATGGAGAGAACTACACATATAACAACAATCAAACAGAATAGAAGGAGATGGAGAGAACTACACATATCCAACAATCAACAGAATAGAAGGAGATGGAGTAGAACTACACATATTCCAGCAATCAACAGAATAGAAGGAGATGGAGAGAACTACACATATCCCAGCAATCAACAGAATAGAAGGAGATGGAGAGAACTACACATATCCCAACAATCAACAGAATAGAAGGAGATGGAGAGAACTACACATATAACAACAATCAACAGAATAGAAGGAGATGGAGAGAACTACACATATCCCAACAATCAACAGAATAGAAGGAGATGGAGAGAACTACACATATCCCAGCAATCAACAGAATAGAAGGTGATGGAGAGAACTAAACATATCCCAACAATCAACAGAATAGAAGGAGATGGAGAGAACTACACATATTCCAGCAATCAACAGAATAGAAGGAGATAGAGAGAACTAAACATAGTCCAGCAATCAACAGAATAGAAGGAGATGGAGAGAACTAAACATATTCCAGCAATCAACAGAATAGAAGGAGATGGAGAGAACTACACATATCCCAGCAATCAACAGAATAGAAGGAGATGGAAAGAACTACGCATATTCCAGCAA
The DNA here is from genome assembly GCA_014155875.1 of Cepaea nemoralis. Lineage (NCBI taxonomy): Eukaryota > Metazoa > Mollusca > Gastropoda > Stylommatophora > Helicidae > Cepaea > Cepaea nemoralis. The sequence continues at coordinate 650,083 of JACEFZ010016749.1, forward strand.
TCAACAGAATAGAAGGAGATGGAGAGAACTATACTTATTCCAGCAATCAACAGAATAGAAGGAGATGGAGAGAACTAAACATATTCCAGCAATCAACAGAATAGAAGGAGATGGAGAGAACTACACATATCCCAGCAATCAACAGAATAGAAGGAGATGGAGAGAACTACACATATTCCAGCAATCAACAGAATAGAAGGAGATGGAGAGAACTATACTTATTCCAGCAATCAACAGAATAGAAGGAGATGGAGAGAACTACACATATTCCAGCAATCAACAGAATAGAAGGAGATGGAGAGAACTACACATATCCCAGCAATCAACAGAATAGAAGGAGATGGAGAGAACAAAACATATTCCAGCAATCAACAGAATAGAAGGAGATGGAGAGAACTACACATATCCCAACAATCAACAGAATAGAAGGAGATGGAGAGAACTACACATATCCCAACAATCAACAGAATAGAAGGAGATGGAGAGAACTAAACATATTCCAGCAATCAACAGAATAGAAGGAGATTGAGAGAACTAAACATATTCCAGCAATCAACGGGTGAAGACAAGACGCTGGCACTGGATAGGATACATGTTTAGAAAACCTGATAATAATAAAACTAGAAAGTGCCTTCACTAGATCCCACAGAGCAAAAGCAATAGTAGGAAACCTAAAAACACAAGGAGGAAAGAATGAGAGACAGAGATAATAACATGGGGAAGACATGGAGGGAGCTGCAGGAGATGGCAAAATATAGGAGGGCTTGGTGTGAGTTGATTGAAGACCTACTGAAGGATAAAATATAGGAGGGCTTGGTGTGAGTTGATTGAAGACCTACTGAAGGATAAAATATAGGAGGGCTTGGTGTGAGTTGATTGAAGACCTACTGAAGGATAAAATATAGGAGGGCTTGGTGTGAGTTGATTGAAGACCTACTGAAGGATAAAATATAGGAGGGCTTGGTGTGAGTTGATTGAAGACCTACTGAAGGATAAATATAGGAGGGCTTGGTGTGAGTTGATTGAAGACCTACTGAAGGATAAAATATAGGAGGGCTTGGTGTGAGTTGATTGAAGACCTACTGAAGGATAAAATATAGGAGGGCTTGGTGTGAGTTGATTGAAGACCTACTGAAGGATAAAATATAGGAGGGCTTGGTGTGAGTTGATTGAAGACCTACTGAAGGATAAAATATAGGAGGGCTTGGTGTGAGTTGATTGAAGACCTACTGAAGGATAAAATATAGGAGGGCTTGGTGTGAGTTGATTGAAGACCTACTGAAGGATAAAATATAGGAGGGCTTGGTGTGAGTTGATTTAAGACCTACTGAAGGATAAAATATAGGAGGGCTTGGTGTGAGTTGATTTAAGACCTACTGAAGGATAAAATATAGGAGGGCTTGGTGTGAGTTGATTGAAGACCTACTGAAGGATAAAATATAGGAGGGCTTGGTGTGAGTTGATTGAAGACCTACTGAAGGATAAAATATAGGAAGGGCTTGGTGTGAGTTGATTGAAGACCTACTGAAGGATAAAATATAGGAGGGCTTGGTGTGAGTTTATTGAAGACCTACTGAAGGATAAAATATAGGAGGGCTTGGTGTGAGTTGATTGAAGACCTACTGAAGGATAAAATATAGGAGGGCTTGGTGTGAGTTGATTGAAGACCTACTGAAGGATAAATATAGGAGGGCTTGGTGTGAGTTGATTGAAGACCTACTGAAGGATAAAATATAGGAGGGCTTGGTGTGAGTTTATTGAAGACCTACTGAAGGATAAAATATAGGAGGGCTTGGTGTGAGTTGATTGAAGACCTACTGAAGGATAAAATATAGGAGGGCTTGGTGTGAGTTGATTGAAGACCTACTGAAGGATAAAATATAGGAGGGCTTGGTGTGAGTTGATTGAAGACCTACTGAAGGATAAATTATAGGAGGGCTTGGTGTGAGTTGATTGAAGACCTACTGAAGGATAAATTATAGGAGGGCTTGGTGTGAGTTGATTGAAGACCTACTGAAAGATAAAATATAGGAGGGCTTGGTGTGAGTTGATTGAAGACCTGCTGAAGGATAAAATATAGGAGGGCTTGGTGTGAGTTGATTGAAGACCTACTGAAAGATAAAATATAGGAGGGCTTGGTGTGAGTTGATTGAAGACCTGCTGAAGGATAAAATATAGGAGGGCTTGGTGTGAGTTGATTGAAGACCTGCTGAAGGATAAAATATAGGAGGGCTTGGTGTGAGTTGATTGAAGACCTACTGAAGGATAAAATATAGGAGGGCTTGGTGTGAGTTGATTGAAGACCTGCTGAAGGATAAAATATAGGAGGGCTTGGTGTGAGTTGATTGAAGACCTGCTGAAGGATAAAATATAGGAGGGCTTGGTGTGAGTTGATTGAAGACCTACTGAAGGATAAAATATAGGAGGGCTTGGTGTGAGTTGATTAAAGACCTACTGAAGGATAAAATATAGGAGGGCTTGGTGTGAGTTGATTAAGACCTACTGAAGGATAAAATATAGGAGGGCTTGGTGTGAGTTGATTGAAGACCTACTGAAGGATAAAATATAGGAGGGCTTGGTGTGAGTTGATTGAAGACGTACTGAAGGATAAAAAGCAGACGGAGGAAAAGAAGAAGAAACTTAAGCAAGTTCATCATCAACATCTTCCACTTTTCAGCAGAAATGCTCTTGATGGAGGAAAAAAAGAGAAGCAAATAGCTATCTTCACAGATGCAAAGTCAGCTGTCTCAGTACTGAAGAGCAAAAACAGCACAGAACTAGCTGACCTAAGAGCAGCAATCCATGGTCTATGCCAGAAATCTAAATAAATTTTAATACAGTGGATCCCATGACATTGCAGTATACCTGGAAACGAAGAGGCTGACAGACTAGCAAAAGAGGGCGGACGACTACCACAGCCTGACATAGACATAACCTATAATGAGGCAAAGAGGTTTATACAAAGCACTTATAGAACCAAATGGGAATCGGAGCATTCAGGCCACCAGAAGGATGATGCATATTACAAACTCGACCGAAGAGAACAATTAGCAATCTTCAGACTCCGCACAGGACACATCAGGCTGAAATACCACTTATTCAATAAACTAAAGATAGGAGATACCGATGAATATAATTGTGGAACTGGTAAAATGACAGCTAAACATTTGCTGCAGGAGTGCCCAATATATGCAGAACAGAGAAAGATATTTTGGCCCACACCTGCTTCATTTGATGACAAGCTGTATGGAAATATCAACAAACTCAAGTTGACTGCAGCTTACTTTAACTACATTCAGGTTGACATCTAAAGGTGCATGAAGAAGTATTTAGACTGCCACACTTCATACCACAGGTATATTGGTTACAAAAGCGTCCCAGAGGCATGAAATGGAATATTGCTTAGATAGCTTCTTCTTCTTCTTCTTTCGTTCGCTTGAAATATGTCTATAACTGCAATGTTGTCTCTTGTATGAATCTAAGTCTTTTTTAGTTCACTCAGCGGTCCATTACGTGGAAAGCCCGAATCGAAAGCTCACTGTGTGGGCTTCATAAAAGGTGGAAAAAGTGTCCTAGTGGTACGAAATGGAATATTGCTTGGATAGCAAATCCATTACGTGGAGAGTCCAAATCGAAAGCGCACTGTGTGGATGTCATCTGCAGACTGCATACTTCTGGTTTCTGGAGGAACAGCCTGTGGTGAACAGAAGGCCCAATATACGGAAGTGAGGCTAAGCAGCCATGTGCAGGACGTGATGATTCCTTGGGTGAGCCCAATACCAGAGCGCTGTGAGTCGGCTCTGCAAGTATGGAAGCCTCCTTGGATGGTGGGGAATGCCCATGGTCTGCCCCTGCCTTCCCTTGAGGGCTGACCAAGATGTCTTTGGCTGTTCTATATGGACCAGCTGGGATAGGGGATAACACCACAACAAGCAGAGTCAAACGTCCTAAGAAACCCCGGGAAGGTTAACCCGGTCAACAAATGCCCGCAGAAGTCAGATATGTCGGCCTAATGGTGCAAGAATGCAGCTCTGCTGTAAACAAGCACAATGCAATCACATCCACACACAAAAACTTTGGATGAACGCAGCAGAAGAAGAAGATCTTCCACGTTTGCTGTCACGCATCGTGGTGAGGAATAATTGGTGTTCTAGCACCCGATGGGTGGCACTGGATAATGTCATTCTGTGTGATTGTACAATATCTTTCATGTCATCAATCCATTTTCTTCTTGGGCGTCCTCTTGGTCTCATAGCAGATGTTCTTTGATGTAGGGCCAGTGATGGTAGTTGATGGTGTTGCTTTCTAATGAGATGGCCAAACCATTTGATCTTGTTTTTTCGATATATGTGGCACAAGGTATTGATCGCACTGTCTACCTGATAACAACATTTCTTATTCGGTCTTGGATAGCTAATTTGGAAGCTCTCCTCAAGCATCTCATCTTTTCCGTAAGTGCAATTTGTATAATGTCCAAGTTTGACTTTGGTAACATAAGGTTGGTGTGAATATGCTAATTATTATCTGTTGTTTTGTGAACATAGGTATACTTGGATGTTTCAGTAAGGGTGATAGTTGATATATAAGCGCACTTGCTTAGTGGCATCTATTTTGGTTTCTCGGTCTATTCTGCCATCTTCTGTGATCATACGTCCAAGATATTTGAATTGTTGAACTGGTTTCAGAGATGTGCTATTTATCAATATACTTACTGGACTCAGAGATCTGCTCACTTGCACTACTTCACTTTGGCTGTATTTATATTGTATAAGAAAGTAATTGTAATGTACGATGGGCGGTCAATGAGTAATGCCTCGTAATTTTTAATTTAATTCAATAGGCAAAAAAAAAAATAACATCCACATTGAAATGAAGCCCCCCGGGAAGGTTAACCCGGTCAACAAATGCCCGCAGAAGTCGGATGTGTCTGCCTAACGGCGCAAGAATGCAGCTCTGCTGTAAACAGGCACAACGCAATCACGTCTGGAAAAAAAAACTCCGGATGAACGCAGAAGAAGAAGAAATGAAGCCCTAAGTCTGTACTTCAAAAAATAATTTCTCAATGTAGTCTCCATTATTCGTTACAGTTTTTGTCCATCTTCTCACAAGGGCATAGTATCCCCGAACGGTAAAAATGTGAAAATGTCCTTTTCCCTAAACCACTGGCGCACAGTGCATTTACGGGTCTCGGTGTCCTCAAAGTGGTGGTCCAAACAGATGGAAGTCTGACGGTGTTAAATTGGGACTGTAAGGGAGATGTGGTAATAATGTCCAGCCAAATTATGCAATCTTATAAATGGTGTGTTTAGTGGTGTGTGGCATGGCATTATCACGCAACAGTAGTGCAGTTCTCGGATCTTTGAATGAGTAAAGTCATTGAAGACACCCTCTAAGCTTCTTCAAAGTTTCAATGTAATGGTCAGCATTCACCGTATTTCCCTTGTCCAAGAAATCGAGAAGAATCACACCTTTCTCACGCGATGAATGTTGTGTGGAGTCAATGGGGATGACGGATGGTCAGTCCGCTTTGCATCAGCCAGTGGGGAATGACCGGTGTCAGCTTCATCACAACAATGTACCCAACATCGGACAGTGCTAACATTCACTGCTGAATCTCCATAAATACTCAAATGTTCGAGGATGGTCTCACCATCGGCATTGGAGAATTCTAAGACATTATGTTGCTTTAAACAAACTTCTTTGGTGGTCATTTTTAAACCATTACTGTTGTGCAACCTGTGACTGAAACAGGTTGGTAGTGATATACAGTGCACTACAGTATTTGAGGAATCCTGCTAAATTAACAAATTGCGTACTGATAAAGTATTTACATAGATAAAACATAGGAGGCATTACTTATTGACCGCCCCTCATATATTAATCAATCAATCAATCAATCATGTGCCATGCCGGAAAGCGTGGGAGGTCATGACTTGCCATTTCACTCGATCACCAGCGTCGTGGATCAGCTCAGTGTTCCTGTCTCGTCTATGCCATGTGGCCAAGCAATCCAGGTATTTTCCTCTCGGTCTTCCTCTTGGTCTGTTCCCTTCGATCTTGCCAGTTGTCACTAAGTTCTCCAATCCATTTCTTCTCATAACATGTCCAAAAAATTTTGACTGTCTACGTCTAATTTCTCTAATCAATTTACGATTTTCATTTGTCTCCTGTAGTACTTGGTCATTGGTTTTTCTGTCTGTCCATGGTATTCTTTGCATTTTCCTCAGAAACCACATTTCTGCAACCATCAGATGTTTTTCAGCTTGACTGCACATTGTCCAAGTTTCACATCCATACAAAAGAACAGGCTCTATGTATCCCCTCAACACTCTTTTTCTCGTTTCAATTGACATCTTTTTATTGGTCAGAATGGTTTTCATCTTGCTAAAGGCTACTTTCGCCATGGCGATTCTTGTTCTAATCTCTTCAAGGGCATCTCCCATCAGATGTTATGACTGTTCCGAAGATAATTGTACCGATTCACTTGTTGAAGAATATTCCATTTACTTGTATATTACATTGTGGTACTTCGTTCTTCCTAGTGACGACCATAACCTGTGTCTTCTTACAATTTAATTCCAACCCCAGCTGCTCACTGTGTACAACCACAGCGTCTACTAATTGTTGCAGATCCTGTGCATTGTCTGCAATTAAGACTGTATCATCTGCATATCTAATGTTATTGATGTTTCGTCCTCCAATGCTGATTCCATTTATATCTTCTACATTCCTGAAAATATTTTCACTGTATAGGGAAAAAAAGATCTGGAGACATTACACATCCCTGCCTAACACCTCTCTTAATAGGTTGATATTGTCCCACTTCATTATCAATCCTTATGGCAGCTTGTTGTTTCCAATATATGTTTTTTATAAGTCTAATGTCTTTCCCATCAATTTGTAGATCTGCAAGCATATCTACCATGCTGACATGTCTAACTCTATCAAAAGCCTTTGTGTAGTCAATAAAGCAGAAGTGTATATCCTTGTTTACTTCTATAGCATGTTCAATAACTGTTCACAGCATATACACAGCATTTACTGTACCCTTTCCTTCTATAAACCCGCATTGTTCTTCCCCTATTTCAGGTTGTATTTTCTTCCTCACTCTTCGCATGATAATTCGTAACAAGATCTTTGTGATGAGACTCACTATACTAATTGTTCTATGTTGATCACATTCCAAGGCTCCTGATTTCTTTGGGATTGCAATAAACACAGAGTTACATAATTCAGAAGGTATATCACCAGTATCATATAATGTGTTCAGCAGTCTGGTGACATGATCTAGTCCAAATTCTTCTAAAGCTTTAATTATTTCTGTTGTGATGTTATCTACCGGATCCGTGGCCGAGGGGTTAGCAGCTTTCTCCGCTAACCCCGAATACTCTCGTCACGTGACGCGACGAGAATTAGCAGTGGTTCGAATCGCAAAAGTGACTTATGAGAGTATGGAGCCGGTCGCTCAGAAAGTCGTGGCGTGCTGATGAGCGTAATCTAGCCTAGGAATCAACATACAGCTGAAAGATGCTGGTGTTGACCGCAATATCCTGAAACAGGATGGAAACGCGGGAAAAAAAAAAAAAAAAAAAAAGTGATGTTATCTGCACCGGGGGCCTTGCCAGCTTTCATATGCTTAAGAACATTTCGAACCTCCATCTTCAAAATTGGCGGCCCTTCATTATTAAATCTAATATCATACTGTTCCTCTTGTTATTATATAGGTCTTTCACATAATCTGTCCATACATGTAGAATCTGATCTTTTTCTATTATGATTTTGCCATCTTGAGTGTTTAGACAGCCTGTTGATGTACTTGTTATTTTATTAGTAAGTTCTTGAATTCTTTTGTGCACTAATTATTAAATTAGTATATTAATCATTAACATAATAATACAATAACAAAACATGTCATGCAATAATACATGTCATCAAGCTGATTATTGCTATATACATTACCATCTTCACAGTTGGTGTTTTCAAACCCAATGGGACACGAGCAGGTGTACGTATCTAAATGTGGCTGGCACTCTCCACCATTCATACATGGGCTGCCTGTACAAGTGTGTGAGCAAGGGCCGATGTTGACTCCAGAGACAGCCCCAGACATCAGACCAGTCACTTGCTTGTTCACTACCACCTAAAGGTAGAATACAGCACAGCTGGTCATGGTGACGAGAAAACACTCAAAGATTGACTGAAAACTCAGGAGTATTTCTCTGTTTTTGCAACTGATATTGTTGCTGGCCCAAGCTGCTAAGTTGTCCATACCTGCCAGTCCAATGCTACAGTTATGAAGACGCTGGTTCACTGCTGCTACTGTCTAGTAAACATATGTGTCTTTGTAGCGGCTCAAATGAATTTAAAAAGATATAATGTTCAAAGAAACAAACTCCTAGAAGAAAATGATCTGAGAAAAATGATAAGAGATGGACAGATTAGGTCAGTTAAATGTGGGATGAAGGAGTAGTTACTTAGTTAGTTAGTCGTGGTTCCAACTTCATAGCAACGGGTCATCCCCATTATGCTCCGTTCCTGTGCCAGTGAATATCATACAAAAAGCTCCTCACTGCCCGATGTGAAAAGTGGAATAGACAGGGGTCTTGGCAAGCCAACAGTCTGCACAGGTACACTGTGCATAATGCCGCCGCCAGAATGCCAACACAAAAGTGATGAAGGAGTAAGTGGGATGAAGGGGATGAAAGGGGTGAAGGAGTAAGTGAATCATATGTGAAGCTAGTGAATCATATGTGAAGTAAGTGAATGATATGTGAAGTAAGTAAATTATGTGTGGAGTAAGTGAATCATATGTTTAGCTAGTGAATCATAAGTACAGCTAGTGAATAATAAGTGGAATAGTGAATCACATGAAGTAATTGAATCATATGTGGAATAAGTGAATCATATGTGGAATAAGTGAATTATATGTGGAACAAGTTAATCATACATGGAGTAATATCATATGTAGAATAAGTGAATCACATGAAGTTCAAAGAAACAAACTTCTAAAAGAAAAAGATCTGAGAAAATATAAAGATGGACAGATTAGGTAAATTAATTGTGGGATGAAGGGGTAAGTGAATCATATGTGGAGCTAGTGAATCATGTGTGGAGCTAGTGAATCATGTGTGGAGCTAGTGAACAGATTGCATCTATAGCTTAAAATTGTGAAAAACTCCAGTGATGATCTGGCGGCAAAGTGTTACACTTAACTTTCTTATTTGATTATAAATTTGGAAATTATTGTGATCACAACAGTTTTGTGACTACTCTATTCTTTGAATATCTCTCCCCCTGACATGATTCCTGGCCCATATGGTCTTGACCAAAGTCACTGGATGAGTTTTGTATAACACCATCCCCCTTACCTCCCAAACTGCTCTAATGTCCATTTCTTGAGACTGGGCTGACCCTGCAGTCGTAAAAAATATCCTACATGGAGAGGGATCTGAACCCATAACCACCAGGCTGACAGTCAAGCACATGAGCCTCTCTATACCATGGCTCTTATAATGTCAATGTATGTGACTAAAACTACTTGTCAAATGTTTGTAATTAAACTAATGATCAACTTTATATGACTGAAACAACTTGTTAAATGTATATGACTAAAAACACTTATTATATACTAGCTAACCCGGCCCGGCTTCGCCCAGACTCTGGTGGGGAGCATCTCATTTAATTTATATAAGTAGTTATATAAGCCCCCATTCCTGTTCCCGACTATCTATCTGTCTGTCTGTCAGTCTATCTGTCTGTCTGTCTGTCTGACCCGGCCCGGCTTCGCCCAGACCCTGATGGGGAGCATCTCATTTAATTCATATAAGTAGTCATATAAGTTCCCGTTCCCGACTATCTGTCTGTCTGTCTGTCTGTCTGTCTGTCTGTCTGTCTGGCCCGGCCCGGCTTCGCCCAGCCCCTGGTGGGGAGCATTTCATTTAATTCATATAAGTAGTCATATAAGCTCCCGTTCCCGTTCCCAACTATCTACTCTCTGTCTGTCTGTCTGTCTGTCTATTATTAGAAAGAGCACTTGAAAGATCTTTACATCTTCTCCCAACAATTAACTTGGGTAAATGGAGCGTCTTAGAGGGGAGAGGAGGAGGAAGAGGGAGGAAGAGGGAGGAGGAGGAGGGGGGGAGGAGGAGGGAGGAGGAGGGAGGAGGAGGAGGGGGAGGAGGCAGAGTGGAGAAGGATGGAGGAGGAGGAGGGAGAAGCAGGGAGGAGGGGGGAGGGAGGAGGAGGAGGGAGAATGACAGGGGGGAGGGAAAGTGAGGAAGAAGGAGGAGGAGGAGGGAGGAGGAAGAGGAAGAGGAAGAAAGAGGAAGAGGGAGGAGGGAGGAGAAGGAGGGAGGAGGAGGAGGGAGGAGGAGGGAGGAGAAGGAGAGATGAGGAGGAGGGAGGAGGCAGAGGGAGAAGGAGGAAGGAGGAGGAGGAGGAAGAGGGAGGAGGGAGGATGAGGAGGGGGAGGAGGTAGAGGGAGGAGGAAGAGGAAGAGGAGGGAGGAGGAGGAGGGAGGAGGAGGAGGGAGGAGGAGGAGAGAGGGAGGAGGAGGGAGGAGGAGGAGGTAGGAGGGAGGAGGAGGAGAGGAGGAGGAGGAGGGAGAGGAGGAGGAAGAGGGAGGAGGAAGAGGAGGAGGAGGAGAAGAGGGAGGAGGAGAGGAGGAGGGAGAGGGAGGAGGGGGAGGGGAAGAGGAAGAGGGTAGGAGGAGGAGAGGAGGAGGGAGAGGAGGAGGAGGAGGATTATAACGCATATGCCTGTAGATAACTGCAGCGAAAAGGTGGGTCTGTCTATCTATCTGACCCGGCGTGGCTTCGCCCAGCTCCTGGCGGGTAGCGTCTCATTAAATTCATACAACAAAAAAAAGTAACTTAAAAGAATGTCCTTCCACACACCATCCATTATTTTTAATGAAAACTGTTTCTAATCACCTACATGACTGTAGATAACTTCTTAAGCATAAAAAGATGAGTTACAATGTTATGCATTATGCATTATTTTTATGAAAACTTTGAAAATGCCTTAAAGATTGTATCATTATTTATTATAACTCATATGCCTGTACATAACTATAGACAAAGAGTTTATAAATCTTTGAAAACGATGCAACAATATGACTATAAGGTATACAGAAAAGTTATTAAAAGTTATGCCCCTTGAAATAACTTTTCTAGAGTTAAGTCCCCTTGCTATATAGAAATTATAATGAAAAATGAAAAATTAAATAATATTAAGTAAGTAGCCGATTTACACTAAAAAAAATATCACAGTTGGCAGCGCGGGAATGAGAGGAAGACGTGTAGAAAATTTCATCTCAATCGGATGGACCGTTCGCGAACGCATAAAGGACATACAGACGGAGATTGCCTTTTATATATATAGATATATATATATATATATATATATATATATATATATATATATATATATATATATATATATATATATATATATATATATATATATATATATATATGACTAAAACTACTTGTTAAATGTATGTGACTAAAACTACTTATCAAATACATGTTGCGTAAACTACTTGTTAAATTATGTGCCTAAAACTACATGCCAATCAGATGAAATATAGTACACCTTTTGCAAACATCCGTTGAAGGATCTGGTGACATTTGCATGCCTGGATGTGTGGTCAAAGTTGGGATGGCCTCCCAAGTACAGACTATCTAATGCAGTCAGCTGGGTGTAAGCTCCTTGTGCCTGCCCAGTTCTCAGCTCCTGTCCATCAATCTGCAGTGTACCCATGAGACCAGTACGTGATGCCTTCACTGTGTGCCAAGCATTGGTTGCCAGGGGTTCAGCACTTCTGTTTCAGGCCATATGTATAAGACATACACAAATTACACATTACATTCAGGCATTTTGTCAGAAACTAATAGAAATACTGCACTGCAATTTTACATTTCAGCTTCAGTAAACCATCAAGTCCTACAGGCAGACCAAGCAAGGACAAGAAAGAAACATCCCAGGGCCCATAAGGGAAGTAAGGAATAGTAACACAGTAAACCACCATGCCTGTTGTAAGAGGTGGCCAGGGAGGGTTGGTGTAACACAGTAAACCGCCATGCCTGCTGTAAGAGGTGGCCAGGGAGGGTTGGTGTAACACAGTAAACCACCATGCCTGTTGTAAGAGGTGGCCAGGGAGGGTTGGTGTAACACAGTAAACCACCATGCCTGTTGTAAGAGGTGGCCAGGGAGGGTTGGTGTAACACAGTAAACTGCCATGCCTGTTGTAAGAGGTGGCCAGGGAGGGTTGGTGTAACACAGTAAACCACCATGCCTGTTGTAAGAGGTGGCCAGGGAGGGTTGGTGTAACACAGTAAACCACCATGCCTGTTGTAAGAGGTGGCTAGGGAGGGTTGGTGTAACACAGTAAACCTCCATGTCTGTTGTAAGAGGTGGCCAGGAAGGGTTGGTGTGGCACTGGCTACCTGATCTTGTAGAAAACTTCAGCTGCAGAATCCAACCATTCATAAAAAAGTGGAGACAGCTGCAGAATTCAATCAATCATGAACAAGTGGAGACAGCTGTAGAATTCAATCAATCATGAACAAGTGGAGACAGCTGTAGAATTCAATCAATCATGAACAAGTGGAGACAGCTGTAGAATTCAATCAATCATGAACAAGTGGAGACAGCTGTAGAATTCAATCAATCATGAACAAGTGGAGGACAGCTGTAGAATCCAATCAATCATGAACAAGTGGAGGACAGCTGTAGAATTCAATCAATCATGAACAAGTGGAGACAGCTGTAGAATTCAATTAATCACGAACAAGTGGAGACAGCTGTAGAATTCAATCAATCATGAACAAGTGGAGACAGCTGTAGAATCCAATCAATCATGAACAAGGGTGGAGACAGCTGTAGAATTCAATCATCATAACAAGTGGAGACAGCTGTGAGAATTCAATCAATCATGAACAAGTGGAGACAGCTGTAGAATTCAATCAATCATGAACAAGTGGAGACAGCTGTAGAATTCAATCAATCATGAACAAGTTGGTAGACAGCTTGTAGAATTCAATTAATCACGAACAAGTGGAGACAGCTGTAGAATTCAATCAATCATAAACAAGTGGAGACAGCTGTAGAATTCAATCAATCATGAACAAGTGGAGACAGCTGTAGAATTCAATTAATCACGAACAAGTGGAGACAGCTGTAGAATTCAATCAATCATGAACAAGTGGAGACAGCTGTAGAATTCAATCAATCATGAACAAGTGGAGACAGCTGTAGAATTCAATCAATCACGAACAAGTGGAGACAGCTGTAGAATTCAATCAATCATGAACAAGTGGAGACAGCTGTAGAATCCAATCAATCATAAACAAGTGGAGACAGCTGTAGAATCCAATCAATCATGAACAAGTGGTGACAGCTGTAGAATTCAATTAATCACGAACAAGTGGAGACAGCTGTAGAATTCAATCAATCATGAACAAGTGGAGACAGCTGTAGAATTCAATCAATCATGAACAAGTGGAGACAGCTGTAGAATTCAATCAATCATGAACAAGTGGAGACAGCTGTAGAATCCAATCAATCATGAACAAGTGGAGACAGCTGTAGAATTCAATCAATCATGAACAAGTGGAGACAGCTGTAGAATTCAATTAATCACGAACAAGTGGAGACAGCTGTAGAATTCAATCAATCATGAACAAGTGGAGACAGCTGTAGAATTCAATCAATCATGAACAAGTGGAGACAGCTGTAGAATTCAATCAATCATAAACAAGTGGAGACAGCTGTAGAATTCAATCAATCATGAACAAGTGGAGACAGCTGTAGAATTCAATCAATCATGAACAAGTGGAGACAGCTGTAGAATCCATCAATCATGAACAAGTGGAGACAGCTGTAGAATTCAATCAATCATGAACAAGTGGGAGACAGCTGTAGAATCCAATCAATCATGAACAAGTGGAGACAGCTGTAGAATTCAATCAATCATGAACAAGTGGAGACCAGCTGTAGAATTCAATAATCACGAACAAGTGGAGACAGCTGTAGAATTCAATCAATCATGAACAAGTGGAGACAGCTGTAGAATTCAATCAATCATGAACAAGTGGAACAGCTGTAGAATTCAATGAATCATAAACAATTGGAGACAGCTGTAGAATTCAATCAATCATGAACAAGTGGAGACAGCTGTAGAATTCAATCAATCATGAACCAGTGAGAGACAGCTGTAGAATCCAATCAATCATGAACAAGTGGAGACAGCTGTAGAATTCAATCAATCATGAACAAGTGGAGACAGCTGTAGATTCAATCAATCCTGACCAAGTGGAGACAGCTGTAGAATTCAATCAATCATGAACAAGCGGAGACAGCTGTAGAATCCAATCAATCATGAACAAGTGGAGGACAGCTGTAGAATTCAGATCAGTCAATCATTGAACAAGTGGAGACAGCTGTAGAATTGCAATCAATCAATGAACAAGTGGAGACAGCTGTAGAATTCAAATCAATCACGAACAGTGGAGACAGCTGTAGAAATTCAATCAATCATGAACAAGTGGAGACAGCTGTAGAATCAATCAAATCATGAACAAGTGGAGACAGCTGTAGAATTCAATCAATCATGAACAAGTGGAGACAGCTGTAGAATTCAATCAATCATGAACAAGTGGAGACAGCTGTAGAATTCAATCAATCATGAACAAGTTGGAGACAGCTGTAGAATTCAATCAATCATGAACAAGTGGAGACAGCTGTAGAATTCAATCAATCATGAACAAGTGGAGACAGCTGTAGAATTCAATCAATCATGAACAAGTGGAGACAGCTGTAGAATTCAATCAATCACGAACAAGTGGAGACAGCTGTAGAATTCAATTAATCACGAACAAGTGGAGACAGCTGTAGAATTCAATAAATCATGAACATGTGGAGACAGCTTTAGAATTCAATCAATCATGAACAAGTGGAGACAGCTGTAGAATTCAATCAATCATGAACAAGTGGAGACAGCTGTAGAATTCAATCAATCATGAACAAGTGGAGACAGCTGTAGAATTCAATCAATCATGAACAAGTGGAGACAGCTGTAGAATCCAATCAATCATGAACAAGTGGAGACAGCTGTAGAATTCAATCAATCATGAACAAGTGGAGACAGCTGTAGAAATCCAATCAATCATGAAACAAGTGGAGACAGCTGTAGAATTCAATCAATCATGAACAAGTGGAGACAGCTGTAGAATCCAATCAATCATGAACAAGTGGAGACAGCTGTAGAATCCAATCAATCATGAACAAGTGGAGACAGCTGTAGAATTCAATCAATCATGAACAAGTGGAGACAGCTGTAGAATTCAATCAATCACGAACAAGTGGAGACAGCTGTAGAATTCAATCAATCATGAACAAGTGGAGACAGCTGTAGAATACAATCAATCATGAACAAGTGGAGACAGCTGTAGAATTCAATCAATCATGAACAAGTGGAGACAGCTGTAGAATTCAATCAATCATGAACAAGTGGAGACAGCTGTAGAATTCAATCAATCATGAACAAGTGGAGACAGCTGTAGAATTCAATCAATCATGAACAAGTGGAGACAGCTGTAGAATTCAATCAATCATGAACAAGTGGAGACAGCTGTAGAATTCAATCAATCATGAACAAGTGGAGACAGCTGTAGAATTCAATCAATCACGAACAAGTGGAGACAGCTGTAGAATTCAATTAATCACGAACAAGTGGAGACAGCTGTAGAATTCAATCAATCATGAACAAGTGGAGACAGCTGTAGAATTCAATCAATCATGAACAAGTGGGAGACAGCTGTAGAATTCAATCAATCATGAACAAGTGGAGACAGCTTTAGAATTCAATCAATCATGAACAAGTGGGAGACAGCTGCAGAATTCAATCAATCATGAACAAGTGGAGACAGCTGTAGAATTCAATCAATCATGAACAAGTGGAGACAGCTGTAGAATTCAATCAATCACGAACAAGTGGAGACAGCTGTAGAATTCAATCAATCATGAACAAGTGGAGACAGCTGTAGAATTCAATCAATCATGAACAAGTGGAGACAGTTGTAGAATTCAATCAATCATGAACAAGTGGAGACAGCTGTAGAATTCAATCAATCATGAACAAGTGGAGACAGCTGTAGAATTCAATCAATCATGAACAAGTGGAGACAGCTGTAGAATTCAATCAATCACAAACAAGTGGAGACAGCTGTAGAATGCAATCAATCATGAACAAGTGGAGACAGCAAAGGATGAGGGGGGGGGGCCTTGCAGTGAGTTGGTTGTGGGTCTGTGTTCCATGGGGGATAAAGGGCAGCAGATGATAAAAAAACAATAACAAGCCACATGTATAACAAACAACAGTAACTGAAGGCCCCTGTTCCACACTTTGAGGTGTAACCAAGTCAATAGATTCAGATACCTTGGGGCAACTACAACATCATATTGAACATACAAGACAGAGATTCAGAGCAGAACAGGCCAAGCAAAAGTGACATTTAGGCAGGTGAAAGATCCATCCATCATGCTGGGAAGCGTGGGCGGTCATTACTCGCCATTTCACTCGATCACCAGAGTCATGGATCAGCTCAGTGTTCCTGTCTCGACCATACCATGTGGCCAAGCCATCCAGGTATTTACTTCTCGGTCTTCCCTTTTGTTTGTTCCCTTCAATCTTACCAGTTGTCACCAAGTTCTTCAGTTTATTTCTTCTCATAATATGAAAAGTATCTTATGTAATAAGTCAAACTCATTAAATGTCAGAAGGAGAGCACTTAAGTGTTAAATAGAACCTGTTCTTCTGTGTGACAGTGAATTCTGGAATGTGAATGAACAAGTTAGGAAGAGCTTGGAAGCAATGGAGATGTGATTACTGAGATGAATGTTGTGAATATCATGGACTGCCAGAGTAACTAACAATGCATAACTGAAGAAAGCTAATCAAAGTGGAATATTATATACAACTATAAAAAAGAGACAATGTTCTTTGGTCACATAACAAGAAGAGAGCAAATTGAGAACATGGTGATGACGGGAAAGATCAGGGGTAGACAAGGCAGAGGCAGGCTGAAAGATAGTGGCAAGGAGGAATATCATCAGCAGAATTTACCTGAAACACCAAGGACCAAGATTTGTGGAGGCGCACCACATGAACACCTACATGAAATGGCAGGGAACATGATGATGATGAATTGATTGGGTATATGTTGCTAGTTACATATTTTTTAGACCAATCAGCTCTCAATGGGTGATGGGGTCAAGGTCATGGTGTCCGTCTTCATTTCCCTGGCACCCACGCATGCACACATACACATACACGCACACATTCATATGTATAACAACCGGCTGTATCAGTCTCAAACCCATTTGTCTTCAACGCAGATATTCTAATCTAGAACCAGAACTGCTGAAAGCTTTAACCACAACACTTCCCACTGGGTGAAGCCTGTTAACAATGAATGACCTGAAACCAGTGCAGGACTTCATCTTAGTCAGTGTGTGCTGTCTGCTGAATCATGACCTGGTGACTGCCCAGCATGACTGCCCACAGATGTGACATTCCAATCTGGCATTCCCCAGAGATTAATGAGCTTGGAGAGGGGAAGGAGAGCTCTACAACACAAGTCCCATGGAGATGGTGCTGTGATAGTGGGGTGGGAGAAAAGCCTCAACACCAACCTCACTCTGATCAAAGCAAGTCCTGTTGAGCGCACAACTGACCTCAATGTCAGTGTATCAGACTTAAAAGCTAACACTCGGCCTTCCTGAGGACTCACAAATCCAAGCAACCAACCAGTCCCACCAGGAATGTCTGGCAGCACATGGGATACAATAAATAAATCATCTATAGTAGAGGTATCAGGCTGGACAGAGACATTTCTGCACCTGTGGCAGCACAGCCCAATGAAAAATGTGTCTCCAAGGGAACTTATCTAGCGGCCGAAGAAGCATTAATCAGAACGTGGACTCATTTTCTAGAAGGGGCTAATGGTTATCATTATCAAGAGTAGGTAACCAACAAAACACTGGACAGAAACCAAGTGAAAATGATGACCAGAGACTATCATAATTATATTTAACATACAAAAAGGTAATAATAATAATAATAAACAGCCAGAGGAATACCAAGATGCATAGATTCCATTAAGGGTAGACTATACAAACACAAACTCATAGCGTTCCAGACAATAAATTTGGCTCAAGATTAAAAACTTCAATTTCATCTATGTTTATTGACAAATGTGGACTACTTGTCACTGCAGGATGGATAACAAACAGACAGACAGGCAAGTAAACAGACAGACAGACAGGCAAGCAAACAGACAGACAGGCA
The DNA here is from genome assembly GCA_014155875.1 of Cepaea nemoralis. Classification (NCBI taxonomy): domain Eukaryota; kingdom Metazoa; phylum Mollusca; class Gastropoda; order Stylommatophora; family Helicidae; genus Cepaea; species Cepaea nemoralis. Next base: position 668,435 of record JACEFZ010016749.1, read on the forward strand.
GGTAAGGAAACAGACAAGAGGGCAGGCAGTTATCACTCACTACTGTCATGTGATTGACTTCCAGTCTAACAGCTCTGTGAACTGACCTTATTATAGCAGGTCCAGTGCCCAAATCAAACCGAAACTCCAAGTGTCCTCCTTGCAATGCCAGTGAGATGAAATCTCCCTTTCGGTCCTTGGAATACCCGTTATAGAGCAATGTACCATCCAGGCTGGATGGCTTGAAGACAAGTTCTATCTCTGTGTAGGATAGCGCAGATCTCCCCAGCCCTGGAAACTCCAGGTAAGAGTGCCCAGTGAAGTAAGGAATGTGAACCAGGCTGTCTGAAGGTAGAATAATGTTCGTTCAGATTATTACCTGGCACACCAAGAGTGAAAGAATGAAAGAGTCAATCTCCACCCAACACTTAATGACAGAGTATGACAATATGACCTTCATAGTTGCCATCAGTCTGCCAGTGGTCAAACAAAACAAGTTTGTAGAGAAGCACTGATAGTTGTTTACTGGCAACAAGTTGAGCTAATGAACTTGTCTTATGGCAGCAATTAAACCGGTCAGTATCATCATATACTCACAAACTGACATGGTGACTGTACCAACTTTCTGTTGGCCCACCATAATAATATATACCTCATTGTCACCACTGAGTGTGTTAGGCTGCACTGTGTTGTCAATCTCGTGGTGCAGTACACTCAGTTTTAACAGGCATTAGCTTCAGCTTGCCTTTCCTAGCCTTTGTCTTTGTAGATATTTACCTATATGTGGATACATGCATGTGTGTAGATATTTACCTATATGTGGATACATGCATGTATGTAGATATTTACCTTATATGTGGATACATGCATGTATGTAGCTATTTACCTATATGTGGATACATGCATGTGTGTCGATATTTACCTATATGTGGATACATGCATGTGTGTAGATATTTACCTATATGTGGATACATGCATGTATGTAGCTATTTACCTATATATGGATACATGCATGTGTGTAGATATATACCTATATGTGGATACAGCCATGTGTGTAGATATTTACCTATATGTGGATACAGCCATGTGTGTAGATATTTACCTATATGTGAATACATGCATGTGTGTAGATATTTACCTATATGTGGATACATGCATGTGTGTAGATATTTACCTATATGTGGATACATGCATGTATGTAGATATTTACCTATATGTGGATACATGCATGTGTGTAGATATTTACCTATATGTGGATACAGCCATGTGTGTAGATATTTACCTATATGTGGATACAGGCATGCATGTGTGTAGATATTCACCTATATGTGGATACAGGCATGCACGTGTGTAGATATTTACCTATATGTGGATACATGCATGTGTGTAAATATTTACCTATATGTGGATACATGCATGTGTGTAGATATTTACGTATATGTGGATACAGGCATGTGTGTAGATATTTACCTATATGTGGATACAGGCATGTTTGTAGATATTTACCTATATGTGGATACATGCATGTGTGTAGATATTTACCTATATGTGGATACAGGCATGTGTGTAGATATTTACCTATATGTGGATACAGGCATGTTTGTAGATATTTACCTATATGTGGATACATGCATGTTTGTAGATATTTACCTATATGTGGATACAGGTATGCATGTGTGTAGATATTTACCTATATGTGAATACATGCATGTTTGTAGATATTTACCTATGTGTGGATACAGGTATGCATGTGTGTAGATATTTACCTATATGTGGATACATGCATGTGTGTAGATATTTACCTATATGTGGATACAGCCATGTGTGTAGATATTTACCTATATGTGGATACAGGTATGCATGTGTGTAGATATTTACCTATATGTGGATACAGCCATGTGTGTAGATATTTACCTATATGTGGATACAGGTATGCATGTGTGTAGATATTTACCTATATGTGAATACTGGCATGTGTGTAGATATTTACCTATATGTGGATACATGCATATGTGTAGATCATTATTTACTTATTATTTTTACATGTGTGTAGATATTTACCTATATGTGAATATTTACTAGTGTTTAAATTATTATTTACTTGTTTGTAGATATTTACATGTATGTAGACATTTACATATGTATAGATATTTACCTGTATGTATTTATGTTAATTTTGTATAAAATGGATACATAATGATAATATGTATGATAATCAGTATTCACAACAATATGACAGACAAAATATCATTATAAATACATTATACATACATTATAGATCATTACAACATATGTTAAAAAGCGATTATGAAATATTACACACAAAAAGAATGCAAAACTATGAACAACGTGTAATATATATATCCCAATTATAACCCAGGAGGGTTGAACAGGATAATGAAAACAAAAATAAACAAAACCTGTATGTAGACATTTACATATATGTAGATTATCATTTACTTGTGTGATGATATATTCATATGTGTAGATAGCATTAATCAGAATACAGACTCATTGTCCAGAAGGGGCTAAAGTTGATCAAGATCAAAAATATATAACCAACAAAACACTGGACAGAAACTAAGTAAACATGATGAATAGAGGACTAATGTCTGTGTATGTTTGTGGATAATGTCTGTGAATATTTAAATGTGTGTAGATAATTTCAAGCCTGTAGATGTTTCAATGTTTGCTGATTGCCTGTACAACTTGTTGAGTATCACTAACCACATATCAAGTTGCTCCAATGAGTTAATATTTTGTTTCATATGTTTACTGTCACAAGAGCAGGATTGACTCCATAATTGTACACAGTTAGATCATAATGCCTCCCTCAACTAGGATCAAACCAATGTTGCTAACCAGTGCACAAACATTGTGACACCAATAAGTATGTACATATATACAGCTATACTAAAATCTATGCAGCTTATATAAACACATACATTAATATAAAATACATATGTACACATACACACACACGGTTATGAACAAGAATTTGCAGTGATACAGGACAGACTAAGACTAACCAAATGAGCAAGGTAATGGAATTGTTGACTACTTACCTTCCTGACAGAGATCACCATGGAAACTCAGGGGACAGAGACATACGTGTTGGTCAGCAGATCTTGCCGCACATGTTCCACTGTTCAAGCAGGTGACACTGTCACACACATGCTCACTGCATTCGCCTATAGAGATTCAAGTTTGACATAGTTCTTACATACAGAATCAAGTCTAGCATAACACTAACACAAAGAATCAAGTTTATTATAAATCTGACAAACTTTAATTTTATTCTATCACCTTCTTCAAATAGTTTCCCTGCTGGCAAGAGAAATCATGTCTCTCCAAAAACCAAATCTTTTCAGCCATTAATCATGATTGTCTAGCATCATTTCTATTCATTCTCTGCTGGTTTTTTTTTATTAATCCAGTTGTTACAAAATATTCTGTGTTGTTTTTTTTCTATAAGGCCAAACAATGTTAACTATTTCTTGTATATGTCTGTGATGTGTTGCCACTGCCCCTTGCTCTCTTTTACAGCAAGGTCAATACATTTTTAACATTCGTCTGACTTACCACATTCACACGCTTCAATGGATTTCGTTTCTGTATTATATTCAATGAATATTCTACATGTACACAGCTTCAATGGATTTCCTTGTTTGATTATATACATTGAATTTACTGTTTTTAATGGATGTACGTGTTTTATTAACTACATTATGTGAGTATTATATTTACACCAAACCTCACACATATACTGTCCACTCAAATTTACTGACACCAAACCTCTTTCAATACATTTTCCACGCACTTATACTGACACCAAACCTCTCACATATATTGTCCACTTACATATAATAATACCAAACCTCCATCCCCCCCACATCTATACACAATGGCCACTCACATATATTGACAACTCACATATACTGACACTAAACCTTCCACACACAGTGTCCAATGACATATAATGACACCAAACTTCCCACACACAGTGTCCACTCACATATACTGACACCAAACCTCCCACACACAGTGTCCACTAACATATATTGACACCAAACCACCCACATAGTGTCCTCTCACACATAATGACACCAAACCTTCCACACAGTGTCCACTTACATATATTGACACAAACCTTCCACACACAGTGTCCACTCACATATACTGACACCAAACCTCCCACTCACAGTGTCCACTCACATATATTGACACAAACCTTCCACACACAGTGTCCACTCACATATACTGACACCAAACCTCCCACTCACAGTGTCCACTCACCAACATTTACTCCAAACTCGGACTCCCCTACTAGGCTCTTCTTCCTGAAATCAAACTGGTGCCCATTGACAACCAACTGCTGAACACATCCCACAAACTGGAGTGATGTTGCCACCCGACCAGAGATGGCAGCCATGTCAGCATAGCCTCCCACGTACAGGTTCAGACGGAATGTTATCCTTGTGTAATTACCCTGTAGACAAGGTCATCACGGTTAATGATAGGTGCTTACATGACCAACTCCCACCTGTCATTGTTTACATATTTTATGTATGTACCCGTCTTTGTAACCTCTTGTACAGGATATGCAACTAACTTTAACCTGTCTTTGTTCTCTTGTTGTCTTCCTTTGCCTGTAATTCTCATGTTTTTGTGTGTGTCTACTTGGCACTGTGTTGTCTTACTGTATTCTTGTTTTAATGTTTTCTATCATTTCCCCATGTTTTTGCTTGGCATTGTCTGCATGTTTTATGTCTTCCTGCCATTGTTTTATTATTTTATGTCATTATCTTCATGCTTTTATGTTGCCACCTGTCATTGTCTTTAAGAGTTATAGTTACCTGTCATTGTTCCAAGCTGTTATGTGTTTACCTGTCATTGTCTTCATGTGTTATGTGTTTGCAAGAACACTGTTGTGTTTACTGTAACATGGGTTGTGTTTACTGGAACAATGTTATGTTTACTGTAACATGGTTGTGTTTACTGTAATATGGTTATGTTTACTGTAACATGGTTGTGTTTACTGTAACATGGTTGTGTTTACTGTAACATGGGTTGTGTTTACTGTAACATGGTTGTGTTTACTGTAACATGGGTTGTGTTTACTGTAACATGGTTGTGTTTACTGTAACATGGTTGTGTTTACTGTAACATGGGTTGTGTTTACTGTAACATGGTTGTGTTTACTGTAACATGGGTTGTGTTTACTTCAACATGGGTTGTGTTTACTGTAACATGGTTGTGTTTACTGTAACATGGGTCGTGTTTACTGTAACATGGGTTGTGTTTACTGTAACATGGTTGTGTTTACTGCAACATGGTTGTGTTTACTGTAACATGGTTGTGTTTACTGCAACATGGTTGTACTTACTGTAACATGGTTGTGTTTACTTTAATATGGTTGTGTTTACTGTAACATGGTTGTGTTTACTGTAACATGGTTGTGTTTACTGTAACATGGTTGTGTTTACTGTAACATGTTTGTGTTTACTGTAACATGGTTGTGTTTACTGTAACATGGTTGTGTTTACAGCAACATGGGTTGTGTTTACTGTAATATGGGTTGTGTTTACTGTAACATGGGTTGTGTTTACTGGAACATTGTTATGTTTACTGCAACATGGGTTGTATTTACTGTAACATGGTTATATTTACTGTAACATGGTTGTGTTTACTGTAACATTGTTATGTTTACTACAACATGGGTTGTGTTTACTAGAACATTGTTATGTTTACTGAAACATGGGTTGTGTTTACTGGAACATGGGTTGTGTTTACTGGAACATGGGTTGTGTTTACTGTAACATGGTTGTGTTTACTGGAACATGGTTGTGTTTACTGTAACATGGGTTGTGTTTACTGGAACATGGGTTGTGTTTACTGGAACATGGTTGTGTTTACTGTAACATGGGTGTGTTTACTGTAACATGGTTGTGTTTACTGTAACATGGTTGTGTTTACTGGAACATGGGTTGTGTTTACTGGAACATGGGTTGTGTTTACTGGAACATGGTTGTGTTTACTGGAACATGGTTGTGTTTACTGTAACATGGGTTGTGTTTACTGGAACATGGTTGTGTTTACTACAACATGGGTTGTGTTTACTAGAACATTGTTATGTTTACTGAAACATGGGTTGTGTTTACTGGAACATGGGTTGTGTTTACTGGAACATGGTTGTGTTTACTGTAACATGGTTGTGTTTACTGTAACATGGTTGTGTTTACTGTAACATGGTTGTGTTTACTGGAACATGGTTATGTTTACTACAACATGGGTTGTGTTTACTAGAACATTGTGTATGTTACTGAAACATGGGTTGTGTTTACTGGAACATGGGTTGTGTTACTGGAACATTGGTTGTGTTTACTGTAACATGGGTTGTGTTTACTGTAACATGGTTGTGTTTACTGGAACATGGTTGTGTTTTACTGGAAGATGGTTGTGTTTACTGGAATATTGTTGTGTTTACTGGAATATTGTTGTGTTTACTGCAACATGGGTTGTGTTTACTGGAATCTTGTTGTGTGTACTGCAACATGGGTTGTGTTTACTGGAATATTGTTGTGTTTACTGGAACATGGGTTGTGTTTACTGGAATAGTTGTGTTTACTGCAACATGGGTTGTGTTTACTAGAATATTGTTGTGTTTACTGCAACATGGGTTGTGTTTACTGGAATATTGTTGTGTTTACTGCAACATGGGTTGTGTTTACTGGAATAGTTGTGTTTACTAGAATATTGTTGTGTTTACTGCAACATGGGTTGTGTTTACTGGAATATTGTTGTGTTTACTGCAACATGGGTTGTGTTTACTAGAATATTGTTGTGTTTACTGCAACATGGGTTGTGTTTACTGGAATAGTTGTGTTTACTAGAATATTGTTGTGTTTACTGCAACATGGGTTGTGTTTACTGGAATAGTTGTGTTTACTGCAACATGGGTTGTGTTTACTGGAATAGTTGTGTTTACTGCAACATGGGTTGTGTTTACTGGAATATTGTTGTGTTTACTGGAACATAGGTTGTGTTTACTGGAATATTGTTGTGTTTACTGGAATATTGTTGTGTTTACTGGAACATAGGTTGTGTTTACTGGAATCATTGTTGTGTTTACTGGAATATTGTTGTGTTTACTGGAACATGGTTGTGTTTACTGGAATATTGTTGTGTTTACTGGAACATGGTTGTGTTTACTGGAACATAGGTTGTGTTTACTGGAATATTGTTGTGTTTACTGGAACATAGGTTGTGTTTACTGGAATATTGTTGTGTTTACTGGAATATTGTTGTGTTTACTGGAATATTGTTGTGTTTACTGGAATATTGTTGTGTTTACTGGAACATAGTGTTGTGTTTACTGGAACATTGGTTGTGTTTACTGGAACATTGTTGTGTTTACTGGAACATTGTTGTGTTTACTGGAATATTGTTGTGTTTACTGGAACATAGGGTTGTGTTTACTGGACATAGGTGTGTTTACTGGAATATTGGTTGTGTTTACTGGAATATTGGTTGTGTTTACTGGAAATATGGTTGTGTTTACTGGAATATTGTTGTGTTTACTGGAATATTGTTGTGTTTACTGGAACATGGGTTGTGTTTACTGGAATATTGTTGTGTTTACTGGAATATTGTTGTGGTTACTGGAATATTGTTGTGTTTACTGGAATATTGTTGTGTTTACTGGAATATTGTTGTGTTTACTGGAATATTGGTTGTGTTTACTGGAATATTGTTGTGTTTACTGGAATATTGTTGTGTTTACTGGAATATTGTTGTGTTTACTGGAACATAGGTTGTGTTTACTGGAATATTGTTGTGTTTACTGGAACATGGTTGTGTTTACTGGAATATTGTGTTTATACTGGAATATTGTTTGTGTTTACTGGACATATTGTTGTGTTTACTGGAATATTGTTGTGTGTACTGGAATATTGTTGTGTTTACTGCAACATAGGGTTGTGTTTACTGGAACGTTGTTGTGTTTACTGTAACATGGTTTGTGTTACTGTAACATGGTTGTGTTTACTGGAACATTGTTGTGTTTACTGGAACATTGTTGAGTTTACTGCAACATTGTTGTGTTTAATTGCAACATTTTTGTGTTTACTGCAACATTGTTGTGTTTACTACAGCACTGCTGTTTACTGGAACATGGTTGTGTTTACTGTAACATTGTTGTGTTTACTGTAACATGGTTGTGTTTACTGTAACATGGTTGTGTTTACTGTAACATGGTTGTGTTTACTGTAACATGGTTGTGTTTACTGTAACATGGTTGTGTTTACTGGAACATTGTTGTGTTTACTGGAACATTGTTGAGTTTACTGCAACATTGTTGTGTTTAATGCAACATTGTTGTGTTTACTGTAAACATGGTTGTGTTACTGGAACATTGTTGTGTTTACTGTAACATGGTTGTGTTTACTGTAACATTGTTGTGTTTACTGGAACATTGTTGTGTTTACTGCAACATGGTTGTGTTTACTGTAACATTGTTGTGTTTACTGTAACATGGTTGTGTTTACTGGAACATTGTTGTGTTTACTGGAACATTGTTGAGTTTACTGCAACATGGTTGTGTTTAATGCAACATTGTTGTGTTTACTGTAACATGGTTGTGTTTACTGCAACATTGTTGTGTTTACTGTAACATGGTTGTGTTTACTGGAACATTGTTGTGTTTACTGGAACATTGTTGAGTTTACTGCAACATTGTTGTGTTTACTGTAACATGGTTGTGTTTACTGTAACATGGTTGTGTTTACTGGAACATGGTTGTGTTTACTGGAACATGGGTTGTGTTTACTGTAACATGGTTGTGTTTACTGGAACATGGTTGTGTTTACTGGAACATGGTTGTGTTTACTGTAACATGGTTGTGTTTACTGTAACATGGTTGTGTTTACTGTAACATGGTTGTGTTTACTGTAACATGGTTGTGTTTACTGTAACATGGTTGTGTTTACTGTAACATGGTTGTGTTTACTGGAACATTGTTGTGTTTACTGGAACATTGTTGTGTTTACTGCAACATTGTTGTGTTTAATGCAACATTTTTGTGTTTACTGCAACATTGTTGTGTTTACTACAGCACTGCTGTTTACTGGAACATGGTTGTGTTTACTGTAACATTGTTGTGTTTACTGTAACATGGTTGTGTTTACTGTAACATGGTTGTGTTTACTGTAACATGGTTGTGTTTACTGTAACATGGTTGTGTTTACTGTAACATGGTTGTGTTTACTGGAACATGGTTGTGTTTACTGTAACATGGTTGTGTTTACTGTAACATGGTTGTGTTTACTGTAACATGGTTGTGTTTACTGGAACATTGTTGTGTTTACTGTAACATGGTTGTGTTTACTGTAACATGGTTGTGTTTACTGTAACATGGTTGTGTTTACTGGAACATGGTTGTGTTTACTGTAACATGGTTGTGTTTACTGTAACATGGTTGTGTTTACTGTAACATGGTTGTGTTTACTGGAACATTGTTGTGTTTACTGGAACATTGTTGAGTTTACTGCAACATTGTTGTGTTTACTGGAACATTGTTGTGTTTAATGCAACATTTTTGTGTTTACTGCAACATTGTTGTGTTTACTACAGCACTGCTGTTTACTGGAACATTGTTGAGTTTACTGTAACATTGTTGTGTTTACTGTAACATGGTTGTGTTTACTGTAACATGGTTGTGTTTACTGTAACATGGTTGTGTTTACTGGAACATGGGTTGTGTTTACTGTAACATGGTTGTGTTTACTGGAACATGGTTGTGTTTACTGTAACATGGTTGTGTTTACTGGAACATTGTTGTGTTTACTGGAACATGGTTGTGTTTACTGTAACATGGTTGTGTTTACTGTAACATGGTTGTGTTTACTGTAACATGGTTGTGTTTACTGTAACATGGTTGTGTTTACTGGAACATGGTTGTGTTTACTGGAACATGGGTTGTGTTTACTGTAACATGGTTGTGTTTACTGTAACATGGTTGTGTTTACTGTAACATGGTTGTGTTTACTGTAACATGGGTTGTGTTTACTGTAACATGGTTGTGTTTACTGGAACATGGTTGTGTTTACTGTAACATGGTTGTGTTTACTGTAACATGGTTGTGTTTACTGTAACATGGTTGTGTTTACTGTAACATGGTTGTGTTTACTGTAACATGGTTGTGTTTACTGGAACATGGGTTGTGTTTACTGTAACATGGTTGTGTTTACTGGAACATTGTTGTGTTTACTGGAACATGGTTGTGTTTACTGTAACATGGTTGTGTTTACTGTAACATGGGTTGTGTTTACTGTAACATGGTTGTGTTTACTGGAACATGGTTGTGTTTACTGTAACATGGTTGTGTTTACTGTAACATGGTTGTGTTTAATGCAACATTTTTGTGTTTACTGCAACATTGTTGTGTTTACTACAGCACTGCTGTTTACTGGAACACAGTTGTTTTTCTAGAACATTGTTTCATCAGTGGACATTATTTCAATTTTCTGTTTGTGTAAAAAAAAGGTTATAATATTGACTGTATCTTCTGGCAGACATGATGAGTTGTTATAATCCCTTGTTATTATCTGAGAAGAGACCTATGTCATTTGTAAACCTGATCACTGAGACTGAATGTTCATCAATTATGAATTATCCAATCTGTAAAGTTTTTGTTATTCTTGGCAACCCTTGCTATACTTTCTGCATAGAAACTGAATAGGTATGGCGAGAGGGTGCTACCCTTTCTTACTGCCCACTGCATCTCAAACTGTTATGAAGTTTCACCAGCCGCTCGATGACGGCTTGTTGCTCACACTATAGCTTGAGATGTCAGTAAATAAAAGGAAAGGAAGCTGGACTGCCGAAGTATGAAAGAAAAACAATAAAAGAACCAGTAGTCACTACTAAAGACATTATTTCTTAGGCCAGTAAATATGATCATTTCATAAGACAAAGATCCTACATCAATAATCAACTTTTTTCTATCATATATGTGATGTCCTCTGCTGTGTCTGCGCCCTGAAGTGGTGGAGGGTTCTGGGGGTTCTAGTGATCCCCAGATCAATGTCAACAGAAGAGTAGCCCCCGGCAGGGTTTCCCATGTCACACAAGTCAATGGGTAGGGATCTCACAAAGTGAGACACACACAACTGCTGTCTTGTAGATAGGGAACACACAAAGTGAGACACAACTGCTGTCTTGTAGGTAGGGAGCACACAAATGAGACACACAACTGCTGTCTTGTAGGTAGGGAGCACACAAAATGAGACACACAACTGCTGTCTTGCAAACAGGGAACACACAAAGTGAGACACACAACTGCTGTTTTGTAGATAGGGAGCACACAAAATGAGACACACAACTGCTGTCTTGTAGGTAGGGAGCACACAAAATGAGACACACAACTGCTGTCTTGTAGATAGGGAGCACACAAAGTGAGACACACAACTGCTGTCTTGTAGGTAGGGAGCACACAAAATGAGACACACAACTGCTGTCTTGTAGGTAGGGAGCACACAAAATTAGACACACAACTGCTGTCTTGTAGATAGGGAGCACACAAAGTGAGACACACAACTGCTGTCTTGTAGATAGGGAGCACACAAAGTGAGACACACAACTGCTGTCTTGTAGATAGGGAGCACACAAAGTGAGACACACAACTGCTGTCTTGTAGTTAGGGAGCACACAAAGTGAGACACACAACTGCTGTCTTGTAGATAGGGAGCACACAAAATGAGACACACAACTGCTGTCTTGTAGATAGGGAGCACACAAAGTGAGACACACAACTGCTGTCTTGTAGATAGGGAGCACACAAAATGAGACACACAACTGCTGTCTTGTAGATAGGGAGCACACAAAGTGAGACACACAACTGCTGTCTTGTAGATAGGGAGCACACAAAGTGAGACACACAACTGCTGTCTTGTAGATAGGGAACACACAAAGTGAGACACACAACTGCTGTCTTGTAGATAGGGAGCACACAAAGTGAGACACACAACTGCTGTCTTGTAGATAGGGAGCACACAAAATGAGACACACAACTGCTGTCTTGTAGATAGGGAGCACACAAAGTGAGACACACAACTGCTGTCTTGTAGATAGGGAGCACACAAAGTGAGACACACAACTGCTGTCTTGTAGATAGGGAGCACACAAAGTGAGACACACAACTGCTGTCTTGTAGATAGGGAGCACACAAAGTGAGACACACAACTGCTGTCTTGTAGTTAGGGAGCACACAAAGTGAGACACACAACTGCTGTCTTGTAGATAGGGAGCACACAAAGTGAGACACACAACTGCTGTCTTGTAGTTAGGGAGCACACAAAGTGAGACACACAACTGCTGTCTATGTAGATAGGAGCACACAAAGTGAGACACACAACTGCTGTCTTGTAGATAGGGAGCACACAAAGTGAGACACACAACTGCTGTCTTGTAGATAGGGAGCACACAAAGTGAGACACACAACTGCTGTCTTGTAGATAGGGAGCACACAAAGTGAGACACACAACTGCTGTCTTGTAGATAGGGAGCACACAAAGTGAGACACACAACTGCTGTCTTGTAGATAGGGAGCACACAAAGTGAGACACACAACTGCTGTCTTGTAGATAGGGAACACACAAAGTGAGACACACAACTGCTGTCTTGTAGGTAGGGAACACACAAAGTGAGACACACAACTGCTGTCTTGTAGGTAGGGAACACACAAAGTGAGACACACAACTGCTGTCTTGTAGGTAGGGAACACACAAAGTAACACACAACTGCTGTCTTGTAGATAGGGAGCACACAAAATGAGACACACAACTGCTGTCTTGTAGTTAGGGAGCACACAAAGTGAGACACACAACTGCTGTCTTGTAGATAGGGAGCACACAAAATGAGACACACAACTGCTGTCTTGTAGATAGGGAGCACACAAGTGAGACACACAACTGCTGTCTTGTAGATAGGGAGCACACAAAATGAGACACACAACTGCTGTCTTGTAGATAGGGAGCACACAAATGAGACACACAACTGCTGTCTTGTAGATAGGGAGCACACAAAATGAGACACACAACTGCTGTCTTGTAGATAGGGAGCACACAAAATGAGACACACAACTGCTGTCTTGTAGTTAGGGAGCACACAAAGTGAGACACACAACTGCTGTCTTGTAGATAGGGAGCACACAAAATGAGACACACAACTGCTGTCTTGTAGATAGGGAGCACACAAAATGAGACACACAACTGCTGTCTTGTAGATAGGGAGCACACAAAATGAGACACACAACTGCTGTCTTGTAGATAGGGAACACACAAAGTGAGACACACAACTGCTGTCTTGTAGGCAGGCTAACTGTAGACAGTCAAAAGCTACATAAAAAATGCCTGTAACTTGCTTGCATTATGATGACATAAAAGTGAATTTCTAGTATTCATTTTCAGTTCCCAACTATTACATCCGTCTATTACTTGCTATTTACTTCCTGTCCTACAATTACTTCATCTGTGTCTCAAGGCCCATAAGAAAAGTAAAGAACAGTAATATTGCCACCCACCAACGGGTTCTACAGGGCAACTAGGGAGGGCTGGTGCTGGACTGGCTACCTCATGTGGCTTAAAACCATAACTACAAAATCCCACTACTCATAAACAAGTTTCCCGATGTAAGGGCTTGACATGCGCCAACTGAGAGCTTATGCTCCATTGAGGGACAAAAGACTGAAGAAGATAATATTGTTCTCAAAACAGAACAGCATGGATAATTCCTTAGATCTCTCACTACAACAAAGATTCATGAAAGACATACATACCTGTGACTGCCCTTGCACCTCATGGCCAGAGTTTAACTGAGCAGTTCCTCTTGTGTTGTGTCTGGTGATGATTAGTGTGTTCCATGCAGAGAGAATGACCCTGTTTGAAGGTGTCAACTCTGCAGCTCCTGTGCCACAATCAAACCTAGGAAAGTCACACACAAGGGCAATCACTGTACTGTTTGTGCTCCCTTGTGTACTACATCATCTCTTCCTGCATCATCTCTCATTCTCTTGTGTACATCATCTCTTCCTGCATCTTCTCTCATTCTCCTGTGTACTCCATTATTCATGTTTGATCCTTATAATTACCTAAGGATAACCTTAATCTGACCAGACTAGCTCATCCAGCAGTGGCATAGCTACTGGCATTAGCTGCTTTCTGGGCATGGAGAAAGAGGAACCAGAGAAGCATCTGATGAAAGCATATGCAGATAAGCAGGTGGATGTCCTACTCTATGAAATTGAAGGTCTGTCATGGCTAGATTCAGTATCAAGCCCCAGCATGGAGAAAGAGGAACCAGAGAAGCGTCTGATGAAAGCATATGCAGATAAGCAGTTGGTGTCCTTCTCGATGAAATTGAAGTCTGTCATCGCTGGATTCAGTATCAAGCCCCGGTCATGGGGAGAGATAGTGGTGGTGGTAAAGCCAGACTACTGCAAGTCAGCACCTGCTCCTAGTGGAATTCTGTATACAGTGTATAAAACATTTCTGAATGTCCTTGAAGAGACACCACCAGATGCTGAAATCCTGTGTGCATGAGCGTGGGTGGAGTTGAAAACAGCCAAATGAATCTACATCCCCAAAGACCTTAATGTGTTCATTATTACCCAATTCGGGTCAATTTCTCTTCTCAATGTCATAGGTTTCAGTTACAGCCAGTAGAGTCACAAAATACTAATGGAGAACAAGTATGTCGACAAAATAGTGCAAACGGGGGAATCCAGGGTTTCACAGATGTGTTGAATATGTCACCATCATCTGGGAAGCTATGCAAAGAGCAAAGGCATAGAAATCCAACCTCCATGTTGCAGGTCCGTATGGCCGAATGGGTAAGAACGCATGTTCTTAAACACCCGGTGTACTGATGCCGAGGTTAGCGATTCAACCCCTACACTGGACAGCTGGACTAAAATGTTGACCTGTCGTCCATGACTTGAGGATGTAAATTACAAGTACCTCTGAAGTCAGAGTGGGTTTGCGTGAAGGTGAGGGACACTGTTAATAAGGAAAGCTAATCCACACACAAAATTCAGTCCATCAGTACAATAAATAGTGTGTATGGACTAAGTTAAAAGCTTGAGTTCAAAGAGAGAAAAAAAAACAACCTGCATGTGATATGACTAGACCTGGCCAATGCCTAAACTCAGTGCCCCACTACATGTGATATGACTAGACCTGGCCAATGCCTAAACTCAGTGCCCCACTACATGTGATATGACTAGACCTGGCCAATGCCTACAGTCAGTGCCCCACTACATGTGATATGACTAGACCTGGCCGATGCCTAAACTCAGTGCCCCACTACATGTGATATGACTAGACCTGGCCAATGCCTAAACTCAGTGCCCCACTACATGTGATATGACTAGACCTGGCCAATGCCTAAACTCAGTGCCCCACTACATGTGATATGACTAGACCTGGCCAATGCCTAAACTCAGTGCCCCACTGACATGTGATATGACTAGACCTGGCCAATGCCTAAACTCAGTGCCCCACTACATGCTGTTATACCTGGCCAATGCCTAAACTCAGTGCCCCACTACATGCTGTTTTGCAGGCCTTCAGCATGTATCACATACCTGAGGTCATGGTGATACTAAAGCAATCCTTCTCGGGTTTCTCGCTGCGTTTCTTGACCCCAGCATTCACGATTACATGAATGGATCTCCAGATTGGTGTTAAGCTGTTTAACTTGCACCTGGCTTCAGTGGAAGGTGTGAATTCAAGTCCCCTACACTAAAGATCAGGGTGTGAGAACTTGAGACTGTCTCCTGTAGTGACAACTAATAGACAAGAGTCCCCAGATACTCAGGAATTAGTCTAGTTTTGGCTGGCTAGATAATTTATTCATGAGCTGAACTTGGTATCCCAAGATGTAAGAAGAGGTAGTTAGCTACCTAGTCACAATGTATCCCAAGATGTAAGAAGAGGTAGTTAGCTACCTAGTCACAATGTATCCCAAGATGTAAGAAGAGGTAGTTAGCTACCTAGTCACAATGTATCCCAAGATGCAGGAAGAGGTAGTTAGCTACCTAGTCACAATGTATCCCAAGATGCAAGAAGAGGTAGTTAGCTACCTAGTCACAATGTATCCCAAGATGCAAGAAGAGGTAGTTAGCTACCTAGTCACAATGTATCCCAAGATGTAAGAAGAAGTAATTAGCTACCAAGTCACAATGTATCCCAAGATGTAAGAAGAGGTAGTTAGCTACCTAGTCACAATGTATCCCAAGATGTAAGAAGAGGTAGTTAGCTACCTAGTCACAATGTATCCCAAGATGTAAGAAGAGGTAGTTAGCTACCTAGTCACAATGTATCCCAAGATGTAAGAAGAGGTAGTTAGCTACCTAGTCACAATGTATCCCAAGATGTAAGAAGAGGTAGTTAGCTACCTAGTCACAATGTATCCCAAGATGTAAGAAGAGGTAGTTAGCTACCTAGTCACAATGTATCCAAGATGTAAGAAGAGGTAGTTAGCTACCTAGTCACAATGTATCCCAAGATGTAAGTAGAGGTAGTTAGCTACCTAGTCACAATGTATCCCAAGATGTAAGAAGAGGTAGTTAGCTACCTAGTCACAATGTATCACAAGATGTAAGAAGAGGTAGTTAGCTACCTTGTCACAATGTATCCCAAGATGTAAGAAGAGGTAGTTAGCTACCTAGTCACAATGTATCCCAAGATGTAAGAAGAGGTAGTTTGCTACCTAGTCACAATGTATCCCAAGATGTAAGAAGAAGTAGTTAGCTACCTAGTCACAATGTATCCCAAGATGTAAGAAGAAGTAGTTAGCTACCTAGTCACAATGTATCCCAAGATGTAAGAAGAGGTAGTTAGCTACCTAGTCACAATGTATCCCAAGATGTAAGAAGAAGTAGTTAGCTACCTAGTCACAATGTATCCCAAGATGTAAGAAGAAGTAGTTAGCTACCTAGTCACAATGTATCCCAAGATGTAAGAAGAGGTAGTTAGCTACCTAGTCACAATGTATCCCAAGATGTAAGTAGAGGTAGTTAGCTACCTAGTCACAATGTATCCCAAGATGTAAGAAGAGGTAGTTAGCTACCTAGTCACAATGTATCCCAAGATGTAAGAAGAGGTAGTTAGCTACCTAGTCACAATGTATCCCAAGATGTAAGAAGAGGTAGTTAGCTACCTAGTCACAATGTATCCCAAGATGTAAGAAGAGGTAGTAAGAGGAAGTAAGCATGTTCTCAGTGCTCTGACCCTTCTTGTTTTAATCCACAAAAGCTTCAGTTTTTGCAGAGCAATATTTGTTCGTCTTTTAATTTGTCATCATGTGTCAATCACCTGTTACCAGTGAACCTAGATATTCACAACTGCTCACTTTATGCAATTTATCTGTATTGATAAATATATCTGTTGGTATATTTATTTTATTGGTTGCCATTATTCTCATCTCATCTCATCATGTTCCTCTTGTACCTTGTGGTGTCGAGGTGAAGTTTAAACAGCTATTAATTTTTGCTTTTATTCCATTGAGATTAAGTTTTGTACTTCATTCTGTTTTTGCACTGACTTTGTTAATTTCTCAGTTCTAATTTATGTTGTTGAAAATAATACTGTCTCATCAGCACATCGAAGGTCAGGTTGATAATAATACTGTCTCGTCAGCACATCAAAGGTCAGGTTGATAATAATACTGTATAGTCAGCACATCAAAGGTCACACATTTTTATTTCTCTGATTACAAACGAATGATATTGATCCTTGAGAATATTTTCTCTTACATTCCTCATGATGTGTTCAATATATAGTTTATACTGTTGGCAAGAGATCTCAACCTGGACTAATCAATGAGCAGGAACCAGACCATGGAAGAAACAACCCTGCTAGGTATACTACTGCTATTGGCCTCTGGCTGTCTTGACAGATGATAGTTTTGAGCTTCATCATCATCATCATCAAGTGCCGTGCCGGCTGGCGTAGGCGTTCATAGCTCTCCATAGATCTCGGTCTTTGGTTTTCTGGATCAACTCTGCTGCTGATATTCCTCCATGCCACCGTCTCAATCCATCCAGCATCATTTCTCTTTGTCTGCCTCTGCCTCTCTTCCCCTCGATCTTTCCAGTTGTTACAATGTTCTCCAATGCCCCTCTTCTCATCACATGACCGAAGAAAGATGTTTGTCTCTGTCTTATTGTTGTATATAATGTTCTAGTTTCATTAGCCTGTTTCAGGCAGTCGTCGTTAGTTACTCTGGCAGTCCAAGGAATTCGCAACATTCGTCTCAGGAACCACATCTCTGTTGCTTATAATTTCTTCTTAATTTGTTCATTTACATTCCAAGATTCACTGCCATACAGCAAAACTGGTTCTACATAGCATTTCAGCACTCTCTTTCTTACATTCAGTGATAGCGACTTATTGCATAAGATACTCTGAAATGCGGCTTTTGCCTGCCCTATTCTGCTCCTAATCTCTGTTGTACATCTTCCATCTGATGTTATAAATGCCCCTAGGTATCTAAAATTATCCACTTGGTTAAGGATTTTCCCTTCTATTTCTATGTCACATTTTGGTATCACCATTTTCTTTGATATTACCATTGTTACTGCTTTGCTACTGTTTTGAGCTTCATATAAGGCATACATACAACACATGTTGGTAGCAAATGAGACTGATCAGACCTTTCCAGTGGAAATGTTAACCGGGTCATAAAAATGCCTGAAGAAGTTGGATGTGTCAGCCAAAAGGCACAAATATTGCAGCTCTACTGTAAACAGGCACAATGCAATTACATCCAAAGCAAACATTCCGGACAAAGGAAAAGAAGACTTCTCCACAGCACAAAGCCTGAACTGAATAGAAGAGACCATGTGTTGCCCATACAGCATGATCCCTCTCTCAGCCTGCCTACTTTACTCCAGAGGAAAGGTAACATCAGTACATCTGGAACAAGACAAGCTGCAGGAGCTGCCAGATCAGGAAAGCAATGCTCTAACAGAGCTAACAGAACCGTCTATCAGAGCACTGATCCTGCACAAGTTGCAGATCAGGAAACTAACAGAACCGTCTATCAGAGCACTGATCCTGGACAAGTTGCAGATCAGGAAACTAACAGAAACCGTCTTATCAGAGCACTGATCCTGGACAAGTTGAAGATCAGGAAAACAGAACCGTCCTATCAGAGCACTGATCCTGGACCAAGTTGGCAGATCAGGAAACAACAGATAACGTCTATCAGAGCACTGATTCCTGCGACAAGTTGCGAATCAGGAACACTAACAGAACCGTCTTCTCAGAGCCTAGGTCCTTGACAAGTTGAAGATCAGGACAACCTAACAGAACCATTCTATCAGAGCACTGACCCTTGGAACAAGTTTAAGATCAGGACACTATACAGGACCCGTCTATCAGAGCACTGACCCTGGGACAAGTTTGAAGATAAGGAAAATAACAGAACCGTCTCCTCATGAGCCACTGACCCTGGACAAGTTTGAAGATCAGGAAACTAACAGGAACCGGTTCTATCAGAGCACTGATCACTGGACCAAGTTGCAGATCAGGAACTAACAGCACCGTTCTATCAGAGCACTGATCCTGGACAAGTTGAAGATCAGGAAACTAACAGAACCGTCTATCAGAAGCACTGACCTGGACACAGTTGAAGATCAGGAAACTAACAGAACCGTCTATCAGAGCACTGACCCTGGACAAGTTGAAGTCAGGAAAACTACAGAACCGTCTATCAGAGCACTGACCTGGACAAGTTGAAGATCAGGAAACTAACAGAACCGTCTATCAGAGCACTGATCTAGACAAGTTTGCAGATCAGGAAACTACAAAGAACCGTCTATCAGAGCACTGATCCTGGACAAGTTGAAGATCAGGAAACTAACAGAACCGTCTATCAGAGCACTGATCCTGGACAAGTTGAAGATCAGGAAACTAACAGAACCGTCTATCAGAGCACTGACCCTGGACAAGTTGAAGATCAGGAAACTAACAGAACCGTCTATCAGAGCACTGATCCTGGACAAGTTGTAGATCAGGAAACTAACAGAACCGTCTATCAGAGCACTGATCCTGGACAAGTTGTAGATCAGGAAACTAACAGAACCGTCTATCAGAGCACTGATCCTGGACAAGTTGTAGATCAGGAAACTAACAGAACCGTCTATCAGAGCACTGATCCTGGACAAGTTGCAGATCAGGAAACTAACAGAACCGTCTATCAGAGCACTGATCCTGGACAAGTTGAAGATCAGGAAACTAACAGAACCATCTATCAGAGCACTGATCCTGGACAAGTTGCAGATCAGGAAACTAACAGAACGTCTATCAGAGCACTGATCTGGACAAGTGAAGATCAGGAAACTAACAGAACCGTCTATCAGAGCACTGATCCTGGACAAGTTGCGATCAGGAACTACAGAACGTCTATCAGAGCACTGATTCCTGGACAAGTTGAAGATCAGGAAACTAACAGAAAACCGGTCTATCAGAGCACTGATCCTGGACAAGTTGCAGATCAGGAAACTAACAGAACCGTCTATCAGAGCACTGATCCTGGACAAGTTGAAGATCAGGAAACTAACAGAACCGTCTATCAGAGCACTGACCCTGGACAAGTTGAAGATCAGGAAACTAACAGAACCGTCTATCAGAGCACTGACCCTGGACAAGTGAAGATCAGGAAACTAACAGAACGTCTATCAGAGCACTGATCCTGGACAGTTGCAGATCAGGAAACTAACAGAACCGTCTATCAGAGCACTGATCCTGGACAAGTGAAGATCAGGAAACTAACAGAACCGTCTATCAAAGCACTGACCCTGGACAAGTTGCAGATCAGGAAACTAACAGAACCGTCTATCAGAGCACTGACCCTGGACAAGTTGAAGATCAGGAAACTAACAGAACCGTCTATCAGAGCACTGATCCTGGACAAGTTGAAGATCAGGAAACTAACAGAACCGTCTATCAGAGCACTGATCCTGGACAAGTTGCAGATCAGGAAACTAAACAGATAACCGTCATCAGAGCACTGATCCTTGGACAAGTTGAAGATCAGGAAACTAACAGAACGTCTATCAGAGCACTGATCCTGGACAAGTTGCAGATCAGGAAACTAACAGAACCGTCTATTCAGACACGACCCTGGACAAGTTTGAAGATCAGGAAACTACAGAAACCGGTCTATTCAGAGCACTGATCCTGGGACAGTTCGTAGATCAGGAAACTAACAGAACCGTCTATCAGAGCACTGATCCTGGACAAGTTGCAGATGAAGGCTTAGGGCTTGGTTTGCCCTGCCATTGTATTTAGTCTTTAGGTTGCATTTCCTTGCACTAGGGTAAGGCTTGTACCCTCCCAATTGTGCTCCTCTGCCCGAAGCCATTGGTACAATGAGGAGTGTCAGATTTGATGAGTGCCGCCAACATTCTGTGCCAACAGAAAGCAGGTAGTACCTTCTACTATTATACAGCAGCTCAGCCATATCTGACTAAGACCTGACAGTTGCTAGGTATACAGACTGTGACAATATGTGTTTAGACTTAATCATGCATGTAAGCATGAATTACTATGCCTCATT
Source organism: Cepaea nemoralis (assembly GCA_014155875.1). Taxonomy (NCBI): domain Eukaryota; kingdom Metazoa; phylum Mollusca; class Gastropoda; order Stylommatophora; family Helicidae; genus Cepaea; species Cepaea nemoralis. Next base: position 690,035 of record JACEFZ010016749.1, read on the forward strand.
ATATAAAATCATGTCAAATGGTGAAAAATCACATTTGTATAACTTCTAACCTGTAGATGATGAAGCCATCTTTCAGAATCACTGAAAAAAAATCTGTCCTTGCATCTGTTAGTTCTGCGCTAAAGAGTAGCAACCCATTAGGAGACTCTGGTCGAAATTCCAGGCGGAGATAGAACTCTTTATGAGCATCACGGAGCACAGGTAAGGCCAGGTAACCGGTACCCTCAAACTTGGGGTATTTTACTTCTATGTCTGAGGTTAAATTAAACAAACATTATCATTAAACACACTGAATCAGAGATGACAACTACAGAAAAATCATGACAGCATTAACTAATAATATGACCCTTTTACACACTTTGGATTTATGGTGCTATCTTGATAATTTTATTGACCAATCCGCACAAGATGGCTGATGAGGTCAACATCACACCAGCCACCTTAACTTTCCAGGACATTTTCTGGTAGCCATTTTAGGCTGGGTCCACCTGGGAGCTCAGGTTAAATGCACCTCAATGGGGGCAGCAGGCAGGCATGCTGGTCATTGAGCTTCCTTCCTGTCCATGTTTACTATACACACATTGTGTTGTAGGTAGGTTTTCTTATTTGTAAAATGTAGCCTGGTGCCAAGGAGCAAGTGCGACACAATGACGTAAAGTAGACAGAGTAAAGAATCCTAGAACAGAAATGCTAGGAAATGATGTGACAACACAGAATCGTCACATGGCAATGTCAATAGAAACAACAGACTACTTGGGAGTTTTCAACAAGGTGGCAGTTCATGTTAAGTTCTGCTAAATATTTGGCTTAATGGCACTTCAGTGGCTGAAGGAATGCTGAGAAATGGAAGAGACAAGCCATTGAAGCAACACTTATTGTGTACACGAATGAATAAGAAGGCAAATGCAGTAAACTAGATTTCTGCGAAGCGGCACGAAGGACATTGAGCGGAGTGACAGAAGGTTTCCACGAGGATGAACAAGGACATTGTTGATCTTCAAACAGGTGTGGCTTTGTAACAATCAGGGATCTAAAATATGCTATTCTTACGGCCCAACCTAGACAGAATAGGTTACGTAAGCTACATTTAATTATTATTTAGTATTGTGGCAAGCTTGTGCGCTACACAATAAACGGCGTCACAACTGTAAGAAGGTAATTGTCTGGATTTCGTCAATTTTGTTGGTTCGGCTTCTCATCTTCCGTTGCGTTCGAGCCGAGTTGATTTATTTACACAGTTCTTTTGGAATTTACTCTACACCCCGCATGGCACCTGGGTAGCAGTTGATCTGCCTAATATTGTATAATGTCCAACTGTCAAAGGACTTGTAACCCTACAATGTACACACAAGACCTTCTATTTGTTCATCCTTATCTAAGCGGGCATGATGCCATACCTACTACCCTTGGATCAGAGATAGGTATAACATCCTAGGATTATTTTCATAAATTATTCTTCCAACTGGATATGAACCCATACATTTTATTTTGAATTAGAAACATACTCCTATATCTCTGATATATATACACACATACATATATCAGGTGCCCTCACTGCAATGAAGATATATATATATATATATATAAACACACGCACACACACGCATGCCCACGCATGCATGCATGCAAACACGCGCACGCACACACACAAACACAAGGAAAAGCAGTAATACAATGGCCCCATGTTCAAATCCTTGTTAAAGTGCACAGTTTCTCCACTGACCAAGACCCCCTGACAGAGTCAGCCTAACACAAACACTGGGACATTTTCTGGGAAGTCAAGCTAGCCAGCATGATGCTGACCACATGACCCATCAACTGCCAATAGGTCTAAACATACGAGGCCAGTACCACACACCCAGTGCACCTCATGGTCTGAAACGGGTTCCATGACTTTACTTTTCCTGGTCTCACTCCTTCATTATCTCTTTTTCTTATGTATAAATAAAAACAAAAAGCACAAACATACATCTGCCCACTTACCTACTCACAAACCCATATATATCTTCTTATATATAAAAAAGGATGTATGTGTGTGTGTCCTTTATGCGTTCGCAAACAGTCCATCCGATTGAGATGAAATTTTCTGCATGTCTTCCTTTCATTCCAGCGCAGCCAACTGTGATATTTTTTTAGTGTGAAATCGGCTGCTTACTTAATATTATTTAATTTTTCATTTTACATTGTAATTTATATACAGCGAGGGGACTTAACTCTAGAAAAGTTATTTCAAGGGGCATAACTTTTAACAACATTACTGTATAACTTACAGTCATATTGTTGCATCGTTTTCAAAGATTTATAAACTCTTTGTCTATAGTTATGTACCGGCATATGAGTTATAATAAATAATGATACAATCTTTAAGGCATTTTCAAAGTTTTCATAAAAATAATGCATAATGCATAACATTGTAACTCATCTTTTTATGCTTACGAAGTTATCTACAGTCATGCAGGTGATTAGAAACGGTTTTCATTAGAAATAATGGATGGTGTGTGGAAGGACATTCTTTTAAGTTACTTTATTTTGTTGTATGAATTTAATGAGACGCTCCCCGCCAGGAGCTGGGCGAAGCCACGCCGGGTCAGATAGATAGACAGACCCACCTTTTCGCTGCAGTTATCTACAGGCATATGCGTTATAATCCTCCTCCTCCTCCTCCCCTCCGCCCTCTCCATCCTCCTCCTATCCTTCTTTCCTCCTCCCTCCTTCTCCCTCTTCCTCCTCCCTCCTTCCTAATCACTCCTCTTCCTTCCTCTCCTCCCCCCCTTCCTCGTCCTCCTAACTACCCGTCCTCCTCCTTCTCCTCCCTCTTTCTCCCCTCCTCCTCCTCCTACATCCTCCCTTACTCCTCCCTCTCTTCCTCCCCTTCTCCATCCTCCCCCTCCTCATCCTCTCTCCCTCCTCCCTCCTCCTAGTCCTCCCTCATCCTCCTCCTCCTGCATTCCTTCTCCTCCCTCATCCTCCCTCCTCCCTTCCCTTCCTCCTCCTTCTTTCCTCCCTCCTCCTCCTCCTAATCACTCCTCCTCTTCTTCTTTCCCTCTTCCTCCTCCTCTCCATCCTTCCCCCCTCATCCTCCTCCCTCCTCCTCCTCCCGTCTCTCCTCCTCCCTCCCTCCTCCTCCTCCTCCCTCCTACCTCCTCCTTCCCTCCTCCTCCTCTTCTCCTCCTCCTCCCTCCTCCTCCTCCTCCTCCCCTCTCCTCCCTCCTCCCTCCCTCCTCCTCCCTCCTCCTCCTCTCTCCTCCTCCTTAATCCCTCCTCCTCCCTCCTATTCCTCCCTACTCCTACTCCTTCCCTCCTCTTCCCTCCTCCTCCTCTCTCCGCCTAATTCTTCCACCCTCCTCCCTCCTCCCTCCTCCACCTCCCTCTTCCTCCTCCCAGCTCCTACTCCTCCTTTTTCTTCTTCTGCTGCTGCTGCTGCCGCCGCTCCATTTACCCAAGTTAATTGTTGAGGAAGATGTAAAGACCTTTCAAGTGCTCTTTCTAATGCTTTTTGTAAGTTGGTCTTCGTTTATCTAGGTTGTTCTAACTGCAACCAATAAATGATTAGACAGACAGGCAGACAGACAGACAGACAGACAGAGAGGGAGGGACAGACAGACAGACAGACGGGAACGGGAACTTATATGACTACTTATATGAATTAAATTAGATGCTCCCCATCAGGAGCTGGGCGAAGCCGGGCAGGGTCAGGCAGACAGATAGATAGACAGACAGACAGACAGACAGTTGGGAACGGGAACTTATATGACTACTTATATGAATTAAATGAGATGCTCCACACCAGGAGCTGGGCGATGCCGGGCTGGGTCAGACAGACAGACAGACAGACAGATAGTTGGTAACGGGAACGAGAACTTATATGACTACTTATATGAATTAAATGAGATGCTTCCCACCAGGGACTGGGCGAAGCCGGGCCGGGTCAGCTAGTATATATATATATATATATATATATATATATATATATATATATATATATATATATATATATATATATATATAGAGAGAGAGAGAGAGAGAGAGAGAGAGCAGACAGACAGACAGACAGACAGACAGACAGACAGAGAGAGAGAGAGAGAGAGAGAGAGAGAGAGAGAGAGAGAGAGAGAGAGAGAGAGAGAGAAACACTCACTTATATGTGTGTGTGCATGCATGTGCGCATGGATATGTGCAAGTGTGTGCCTGTAACAAATTCCTGTTGCAGAATGTTGCTCCAATCTCAATCCACCTCAGTGAATTCTTGATCATTTACAAGTTCTCTTACTTCATGCATTTTCATGTCCTCTAGCATGTCTCTAATATACTGTGTTCTCTGTCATATTAGCTGACCCAGCCTCTTCTTCCAACTACTACACTTTCCAATACTATTCCTCCTACACCAGTCATGTCTCATCCAACTACTACACTTTCCAATACTATTCCTTCTAAACCAGTCATGTCTCTTCCAACTACTACACTTTCCAATACTATTCCTTCTAAACCAGTCATGTCTCATCCAACTACTACACTTTCCAATACTATTCCTTCTAAACCAGTCATGTCTCATCCGGCTCATATATTTCAGTTCTGAAATGGTGCTATTTATGAGCCAGCTTTCTTGGATGCTCAGATCTGGCAAAATGTCAGCATTTTCTTTTCCTTGAGCCAAAGTATTATAATAATTTTTCTGTAACATTTCAGTGTAACATTTAAGTTTAACATTTCAGTGTAACATTCTCAATTGTCTTCTGTAACAACTGTGAAATGATCCGTGTTGCACCCTGAATGTTGCCACATGAAAGATGCATTTTCTTAAACTGTTTACTATTACTTGTTTGCTTGTGTCCTTCCCTTGGCTCCTTTCCCTGTCTAATCTCTATTTGCTAGAACGAGTCTCCTTCTGATTTGATTCAAACAGTTCCCATGTGTATTCATTATGAAGTCAAGGTACTCAAATTTGTAACATTTTGTTTTATTTCATCATCACTGACTGTAATTTTTGGTTGACAATGTGGCCATATCATTGAAGATACCTGTATTTTTTTTGTTACTCACACATGCACACGCAGGTATGCAAGCACATGCACAAACACTTTTTACATACCATTAAAGTTTAGACAGCTTTGAGTGTAATTTAGGATGTGGTGGATGTTTTAAATTATGACTGACATTATAATACACTAGTTCACAATAACTGATGAATGCTGTTAAAATGTCCTTTCATATAAACCTGCACGTGTGTGGTAACTGTTTACTGTGACTGTTATGTGAATACATTAAATATAAGCGCATGTATCATTGTTTTATAGCTTGTGTATAGTTGTTTTACTGTGCTGTTATGTGAATGTTTCAATATACTAGCTGAATGTAAGTATGAATGTTTCAATATACTAGCTGAATGTAAGTGTGAATGTTTCAATGTACTAGCTGAATGTAATGAATGAATCACCCAAATAAACGAGAAGTAGATTGTGAGCTTTACTAAAACACGACTACAAGAGACAAATTGCTGAATGTAAGTGTGAATGTTTCAATATACTAGATGAATGTAAGTGAATGTTTCAATATACTAGATGAATGTGAGTGATGCCACTACAGGACTATTTCTTACTCTTTCTATGTGATTTTTTGAAATTTGATTTTTTAAAATATGCAGATTAAGGACCAAGACAAACAACAGCAGCAGACCTTTATCACAGTGCTCTCCACTTGTACCTAATGGACACTGGCACATGGCCCTTGACTCTATGACAGCACAGCTTCCAGTTGTTTTGACAAATGATTCTGTCACATGACACCCGCTGGCCAACATCAGGTGCAGCTGTTTCATCAAATATGGACATGGTTACTCCATCAGTCTGACTACCCTCAGAACCAAAACCACCTTCCTTGGGTATGTTAAAGTAATTAAAGCTTGTATCATCATCTGATCCCCCTTCTGGAACATTGTAGAAGATATCATCCAAAACCAGATGTCTGTCAGCATTTGTCCTCCTGTGGGCATAAGCAGTCAAGTGAAGGCAGTCCTTGTTTAAGGTTTATGCTCTGAACATGGACTGAATTGTTGACACTGTCAACTTCTTTGTCCTGATGAAAGTAAATAGAATGAGAGCTGTTGGACTTTGGTGTCTCACTGAGAGTGTCATCATGAGGCTCGGGTACTGTAGACACTCCGTCGCTGACAGCTGTTTCCACACCGGTCTTTGATTCTGACAGGAAGAAAGTCAATACCTTCAGATTACCCATGAGAAATCTGAAATACTAGTTAGCACAGAGTTCAAGAATTAATAAACAATAACAAAACAATTTACCAGTTAACAAAATGATACCTGCTCACAAATAAAAGCAAAGAAAAAATAAAACTAGGTTCAAACATTAAAGACAAGAATAGCAGCACTAGTTACATATATACTCCCATAGTAAATGTTGCCATTGAGCACTGGTTAAATATATACTCCCATAGTAAATGTTGCCATTGAGCACTGGTTAAATATATACTCCCATAGTAAATGATGCCATTGAACACTGGTTAAATATATACTCCCATTGTAAATGATGCCATTGAGCACTGGTTAAATATATACTCCCATAGTAAATGATGCCATTGAGCACTGGTTAAATATATACTCCCATAGTAAATGATGCCATTGAGCACTGGTTAAATATATACTCCCATAGTAAATGATGCCATTGAGCACTGGTTAAATATATACTCTCATAGTAAATGATGCCATTGAGCACTGGTTAAATATATACTCCCAAAGTAAATGTTGCCATTGAGCACTGGTTAAATATATACTCCCATAGTAAATTATGCCATTGAGCACTGGTTAAATATATACTCCCATAGTAAATGATGCCATTGAGCACTGGTTAAATATATACTCCCATATTAAATGTTGCCATTGAGCACTGGTTAAATATATACTCCCATAGTAAATGATGCCATTGAGCACTGGTTAAATATATACTCCCATAGTAAATGATGCCATTGAGCATTGGTTAAATATATACTCCCATAGTAAATGATGCCATTGAGCACTGGTTAAATATATACTCCCATAGTAAATGATGCCATTGAGCACTGGTTAAATATATACTCCCATAGTAAATGATGCCATTGAGCACTGGTTAAATATATACTCCCATAGTAAATGATGCCATTGAGGTTTGAAGTGTCAGAATAATTTTTCCCTCTGCTGAGGACTGAACCAGGACCATTGTCTTAATAATAAAGTGCACTAACAACTATCTAGACTGAGCACCGATGCTTCCACCACAGTACAGAAAGCCCTAGAAATGATACTGGCCAATGTAGCAGTCACCATACAACAAGCAAATAAAGCAACATTTCTAGCGTTCTTCAACTCTCTTTCCCAGGCTCTATCACTGAGACATGAACTCTGGCTATTTTTGCTGGTTCCATTGTCCCTGTAAAGGCTAGCGTCATCTCTACTTACAGTGGAACAGTCACAGCGTGGTAAACAAGACACGTCTCTAGTGGGAGCACATATACTTCTATAGAATGCTGCTACGTTCAATAGTTATTATCCAGTGCCATCTTCACAATGAAGGGTGACTGCAATGTGTTTCCAAAACAGCTCTTTCACAGCACATTTTATATCCCTACTGCAGTATCAGCCATGGAATTTAGATGTAGCTTCGATTTACATGTATGTTGAATTAACTATCATCTTCCACATACATATTTGCAGGTGACTTGCCATTTTACAAACTATGTCGCGATGACAAGGTGCCAATATCTTCTTCATGCTGATGAATGTAGTTTTGGCCATTATTATTCTCTTTTTCAATTCTTGCACACATCCACTATCACCTTTATCACATGTCAAAGATATCAGAAACTACTTTTTTTTTAAAATTTTAGTGTTGCATATCCCTTACAGGACGTTGCAGTCAACACCAGCATTTTTCAGCTGCTGTTGATGTACTAGGCAAGTTTTTACGTTCAGTAGTTTGCCATTGCTTTCTGAACGACCAGCTTCCAGAAACTACTGCAGTAATTAAATACAATCCCAATTAAATATCCAACTTCCCAAACAGACATACAAAGATTACATCTGCAAACTCATTACAGCACATTAAAAAGTTAACAGAATGAAACACTCACCAGCAGTACCGGTACTTCAAGATCTACTGTGTTTGTACTCACCATGACATGTCATTCCATCTTGACTGATGATGAAACCCAGCCCACACCGACAATAGAAACCTCCACTTTGGATGTTTACGCAGATCTGCTGACATGGGTTGGGCACAGTCAAGGCACATGTGCCTAGTCACAGACAGGGTCAAGGGAGTAAACACATGCATGTAAATATCACAGTTCATATAATGCTACACTTCAATCATGAGAGTAAAGCTATAGATTTACATGAATCTGACTAGTGCACTGCATCTTCCATTATTATATATCCTAATTGATTGATTGATTGATTGATCTAGGAACCGACATCACAGCATTTGGGACATTCCCATAAGCGCTCCGTCCCCATCCTCAGCAACCAGCGAAGAGTTCCAACACTAATAGTTCCAGTAGCAATCTGATTATATGTTCGTCTCGCCTTTCCTCTGAGCGTCGAGCGTCGGCCAGATCCCCTCGTCACTCCTCGCTGCCTCATTCTAACCAGACTATGGTGATCCATTTGCTCCTCCGAGGTGTATACGTGCTCCCACAAGGCCGCAACCACATCTGCCTATTCTAATTATGACCTAATTATGACCTAAATGGGTTGAACACAATATTGATGGGGGGAAAAAAGAAGGTACTTTTGCCTTAATTCACCCCAAACAAACAAGAATCCCTTCGAGCCTCATTTGCATCGGTCCTGCAATCGACACATACACACACACACTAACCCTAATCCTAACCGGAAAGTGATTGCAGGACCGATGCAAATGAGGCTCGAAGGGATTCTTGTTTGTTTGGGGTGAATTAAGGCAAAAGTACCAAAAAGAACAAGCTACATTAATGACACTGTTATTCATCAGTACAATTACTGAGATTATATTAGAAATTGTCTGACTACACTTTAGCCCAGACACAACAGACTATTTCTAAATTTCTGAGATTTGAGATTTCAAGTTAAATTATTTTCAAGAGATGAGGAAAAGGTGCTGGCAGTGGTTACGAAACATTGAGAAAGTCTCTGAAGTTTCATTAGAAAGTCCTTCCTCTTCACATGGCAAAAGAAATAGTGGGAGAACTAAAAACAGAGAAGAGAACAGAGACAGAGATGAATAGTACAAATACAAGGAGAAGAGAACAGAGACAGAGATGAATAGTACAAATACAAGGAGAAGAGAACAGAGACAGAGATGAATAGTACAAATACAAGGAGAAGAGAACAGAGACAGAGATGAATAGTGTGGGGGGGGCATGGAGGGAGTTGTGGGAGACATCAAAGGACAGGATGGCTTAGCATGAGTTGCTTGAGAGACTATGATCTAAAAGGCAGCAGAGGAAGAAGAGGAGGTGGATAAGGAAGAAAAGGAGGTGGATAAGGAGAAACAGGAAGAAGCAGAAGAAGAGGATGAGGAGGATTGCTAAACTATCAACATCTGCACCAAACAACACTCAAGATTTTCTGTCTCTCTCATAGCCTATTAGAATAATCTCACATACAACATTTAGAATGTCTTGTTGTTTAAGTGACCTGCTAATACAGTAAATCATAATGACTGCTTTATTATTAATTGGTAAAAAAAAAAAAATTGGGGAGTGAGGTAAGAACATGATGTAGACATAAGGAGGTGACATAATACACCTGGGAGGCCAGCAGTCTCAGTGCCTGAAAATCTGACTTATCCTATACCTGGGTGGTTCTACTTCTCAAGTTCCTACACTGAGGGTTATTGATCTGAACAGACTGACTTGCATCATGGCTATTTATAGTGGCATAGTTTGTGAATCATTCATTTCTAGGCCAAGTTTGATCTCCTGGTTTTGACCTTGGTCACATTTTGACATGAATACCAGCAAACATTGCTTCATAAAAACCACACCATTCCCAGACAACTAAAAAAAACAATAACTTGCTATCTCTGTGCAAGATTGTTCACATCTAATGTTGCTGTCATGATGTTTCCACATGCCTCTCTTCTCATTGTCTGACCAAAGAATGTTGTTTGTTGCTTTCTTATATTTGTATATAATGTTTTACTTTCATTAGCCTTCTACAGGCAACCATTGTTAGTTACTCTGGCAGTCCAATGTATTCCCAACATTAGGGGTAGTCAGGCAGCAATAGTATACAATTTCTGTACAGCAAAATGATTGTTTAAATGCTAAGGACTCCAGTTTCATGACATTGCGGTTTACTGGATTGTGCAGATAGGCTTAAATGTACTTTACCACAGGGTACTCATTGGGTAATGTGGCAGGTGGCATGCAAGCCACCATACCTGTCAGGTAATGTGGCAGGTGGCATGCAAGCCACCATACCTGTCAGGTAATGTGGCAGGTGGCATGCAATCCACCATACCTGTCAGGAAAACAATGTTTTGGTACATATCTTCTGAGGCTGCACCACCGCAGAGCCATGTTGTCACACACACAATCCCAACACAAGGGAATTTGAACCCAGAACTACCAGACTGTAAGGTGAGCACACAAGCCACTTTATTATCACAGCTCTCAAACTGTACTTCTTCTTTCTTCTTCTTTTCTTTTGTCCTTCACTGACCTATCCAGTAAGGCATCGCAGGTTTGTTTCATGATTGATTTCTGAACTGGGCTCACTCGGCCACTAGGTATGCTGAGATGTGGGTTTTTAAGGTGTTGATGAAATTGTAATGCAGACAACGATACAAGTGGGAAGATAACATCAAGAGATAGACAAACATCAACCTGACAGAATGTGCCTCTATGTCTGGATCATATTTTGCCACAGCATCAAACAAAATCAGGATGAGAAAGTGAAGATTATACCACATGGAATGAGTGAGTGAGGATTACATTGCAAAAGATGATCTCCCTGAAATCCAGTAATATGCAAGTCATGTTGTCATCTCATCTCAATTAGGGTCTCACTTATTTCAAACAGTAAGACTGAAGTGCTGCACCTGGCAACTCTAAAAACTGGGGACAAACTATTATTATTAATGACTGGATGATAAAGTCTGTAACAACCTGTCATAGATTCTGACAGTAGCCTCACCAGCGTGGTCAACATTGATGATGAAATTGCCAAAGTCTGTGTGGTTTTGGGAAGCTAAGATCCACAGTTTGGGATCAAGGAGGAATCAAGCTCATATATAAACTGAAGGTGTATGCAGCAGTTATTCTACTAACATTTCTGCATGTCTGGGAAATCCAGATGGTGTACAGCCAACATGCAAAAGACAACTACTTTCACCAAGGCTGCCTAAGGAAACTTTTTTTTTCCCCCTCGCATATCCTTGACAGGACATCGCTGTCAACATCAGCATCTTTCAGCTGATTGTTGATTTCTTGGCAAGATTACACTCAGTAGTTAGCCAATGCTTTCTGAGCGACCGACCGGCTCACATACCCCATAAGTTACCGACGCGGAGAGAACCACTACAGATTCTCGCACAACGTCACGTTACTTACGAGAGTATACGAGATTACAGAGAAAGTCGTGTAACCTCTAGACCAGGGAGGCCGGCCTAAGGAAACTGCTGAACATGAAATGACAAAATAAGGTCACAGATGAAGTTCCTTCGTGGAATGACATGATAAGCAGCAAAACTATGGCATACAAATCTCAGCTCTGATGGACCACTCTTGTACACATATCAATGGGGGGCTTCCAAAGAAAACATTCTATGGTGAGCTTCACTGAGAGAAGCAAGTCTATGGTGAGCTTCACTGAGAGAAGCAAGTCTATGGTGAGCTTCACTGAGAGAAGCAAGTCTATGGTGAGCTTCACTGAGAGAAGCAAGTCTATGGTGAACTTCACTGAGAGAAGCAAGTCTATGGTGAACTTCACTGAGAGAAGCAAGTCTATGGTGAGAGAAGCAAGTCTATGGTGAACTTCACTGAGAGAAGCAAATCTATGGTGAACTTCACTGAGAGAAGCAAGTCTATGGTGAGAGAAGCAAGTCTATGGTGAACTTCACTGAGAGAAGCAAATCTATGGTGAACTTCACTGAGAGAAGCAAGTCTACGGTGAACTTCACTGAGAGAAGCAAGTCTATGGTGAGCTTCACTGAGAGAAGCAAGTCTATGGTGAACTTCACTGAGAGAAGCAAGTCTATGGTGAGCTTCACTGAGAGAAGCAAGTCTATGGTGAACTTCACTGAGAGAAGCAAGTCTATGGTGAGAGAAGCAAGTCTATGGTGAACTTCACTGAGAGAAGCAAGTCTATGGTGAACTTCACTGAGAGAAGCAAGTCTATGGTGAGAGAAGCAAGTCTATGGTGAACTTCACTGAGAGAAGCAAGTCTATGGTGAGAGAAGCAAGTCTATGGTGAACTTCACTGAGAGAAGCAAGTCTATGGTGAGAGAAGCAAGTCTATGGTGAACTTCACTGAGAGAAGCAAGTCTACGGTGAACTTCACTGAGAGAAGCAAGTCTATGGTGAGCTTCACTGAGAGAAGCAAGTCTATGGTGAACTTCACTGAGAGAAGCAAGTCTATGGTGAACTTCACTGAGAGAAGCAAGTCTATGGTGAACTTCACTGAGAGAAGCAAGTCTATGGTGAGAGAAGCAAGTCTATGGTGAACTTCACTGAGAGAAGCAAGTCTATGGTGAGAGAAGCAAGTCTATGGTGAACTTCACTGAGAGAAGCAAGTCTATGGTGAACTTCACTGAGAGAAGCAAGTCTATGGTGAACTTCACTGAGAGAAGCAAGTCTATGGTGAGAGAAGCAAGTCTATGGTGAACTTCACTGAGAGAAGCAAGTCTATGGTGAGAGAAGCAAGTCTATGGTGAACTTCACTGAGAGAAGCAAGTCTATGGTGAGAGAAGCAAGTCTATGGTGAACTTCACTGAGAGAAGCAAGTCTATGGTGAACTTCATTGAGAGAAGCAAGTCTATGGTGAGAGAAGCAAGTCTATGGTGAGAGAAGCAAGTCTATGGTGAGAGAAGCAAGTCTATGGTGAACTTCACTGAGAGAAGCAAGTCTATGGTGAGAGAAGCAAGTCTATGGTGAACTTCATTGAGAGAAGCAAGTCTATGGTGAGAGAAGCAAGTCTATGGTGAACTTCACTGAGAGAAGCAAGTCTATGGTGAACTTCACTGAGAGAAGCAAGTCTATGGTGAACTTCACTGAGAGAAGCAAGTCTATGGTGAACTTCACTGAGAGAAGCAAGTCTATGGTGAACTTCACTGAGAGAAGCAAGTCTATGGTGAACTTCACTGAGAGAAGCAAGTCTATGGTGAGAGAAGCAAGTCTATGGTGAACTTCACTGAGAGAAGCAAGTCTATGGTGAACTTCACTGAGAGAAGCAAGTCTATGGTGAACTTCACTGAGAGAAGCAAGTCTATGGTGAACTTCACTGAGAGAAGCAAGTCTATGGTGAACTTCACTGAGAGAAGCAAGTCTACGGTGAACTTCACTGAGAGAAGCAAGTCTATGGTGAATTGAAAAAGCATTACAAAGAATCTTGAAAGCCTCAATGATGAACTATAGCACTGAATTTGAATATCGAGAGAACATAGCGGCTGATCGTTTTGCCTGGCACTGCCAAATCTCAGCAGACATGGTGACCCTGAAGTGGTTAAAAGCAAAAGAAACTACAAGGAAGTGTGCCATATACACATCAACAGTCAAGAAAGATACTAGGAGGTTTTTCATAGGAACACTCATAGTCAACAAAGACACAAGGAAGTGTGCCACAGGAACATTAAGAACTGAATTTTCTCTGCCTATCAAAATTTGGCATTCCTCTGCCCTCATTGTAACAGACTGAGAAAGCCTGTTAAGTGTTAATAGTATAAGTAGAAAGTCCTTTCTATGGAATCCACAGGGCGAAAGAAACAGCTTGGCTTGAGTTGGCGAGCTCCTATACTCCATTGAAGAAGAAGAAGAAGAAGAAGAAGAAGAAGAACAACAACAACAACAACAACAACAACAACAACAACAACAACAATAACAACAACAACAACAACAAACTGTTAATAAATAATAGTGTTAATTAAGAATACATTTAGGTTTAAAACATATTTTCTGATATTCACAAACTTACTCTGAAAGAAGGCAACAACTTTTCCTTTCTGGTAGGATGATACTGGCGATATAGAATTCATACATAACAACAGCAAAATCCAATCACATATTACAACTACGAACACTGTATCCAAAATGCTGCGCCGCTCTGTCATTCTCAATTGATTGAGTTTAGGAGTTACTTGCTTTTTGTTAAGAAGACTTGAATTTAAAATCAAAGAAAGATATCTTGAATATGTGCAGTGTGTGACGACGTTCCATATATAGGGATACCGTCAGCATATGCCAGGTCGAGTGTTTGGGGCAAACAACATTCGGGTGTCATGATACCAGGGTTTTGGATGACACACGACTTCAAGAAGTGAAAACGTCGTGTGTTGCTCCACCCCAACACCAGGTGCTATCAACAACAGTCGCCGCCCCCCGTGCTGTGTCCTCCAGGCGGAAGTGGATTGTTTACTGTTCCCTGTTTACCAAAGTCTCAACACCTGATGGCGTGTGGTGATTTAACACCGGCCCAGCCTAGTGTGTAGATCAGTGGTTCCCCACCACCACCGGGGGGGGGGGGGTTAGGGTTTCCAGGGGGGGGGGGGTTTAAGATTATTTTAAGATCGTATTAATACAAGAACCAGTTGCTTGATATTGTTTTTCCCTCTACATTTTTACGGTTCTGTACTTCTAGCCCTACTGAAATTCGTTTTATATCGTAAGTAGACCCGCAAATCACGTTTTATGTAGATGTCTAGACTTGTTCTAGTATGTGTTATTAAATTTAGCTTCCATTTTTATGTATAATGTGTAAGGGTGGGGGGGGGTGATTTATAGGGAGAAAATTCAAAAGGTGGGGTGGGGGTGATGTTCTGAACACATGGTAAAGGGGGGCATGGGCCTAAAAAGGTTGAGAACCATTGGTGTAGATAGTGTTTGTTGGCAAGCTCCTGGTCAATGATTTCTGAGCCGCATTTGCTGTTAAGTGTGAGGTAGAGAGCCCAAGCCGGCCCAAGCTTGAGTTTAAAGGACAAATATATACATAGTAACACTGTGCTCCATGGTGAAGAGGTTAACGACTTTCTCCGTAATCCCGTATGTCCACTTGAGGAACACATCTGCACGAGATTCAGCAGCGGATGGCGTCGCGTTGGTTACTTACGGGGTATGTGAGCCGGTCGCTCAGAAAGCAATTGCAAACTACTGAGCGTAATCTTGCTAAGAACAACAACAGCATGAAATATGCAGCTTATGCTGGTGTTGACTGCAACGTCCTGTAAGGGATATGCAACTTTAAAAAAAAAAATGCATAGTTAACGGTTTTAAGGATTTTTTTTATTTAATTAGTGTCCTGTTCAACCCCCTCGGTATAATTAGCATATATGATGTTATATAATATGTGTGTAGAGGGTGTGTGTAGCGAGTGCAAGTGTGTGGTGGATTCATTCTGTATATAATATGTCATCGTGTGCCGCATAAGCAGTCATGGTTAGCGGTAATGCTTCACCATCTGAAACTATTCCCAGCCTTGGATCAGGTCTCTGCGTCCGTGTCCCGATTATGGTAATAATATGACTGAAATATCCAGTTATGTATCTGTCTGCTTTCCCCTTTCTCTTTTCTCATCAGTTGTGTTAGTTGTCTTGGAGTTTCCAAGCTAATTTCTCCTCAGAATGTGCCCAGAAAATCTTGACTTATTTAACTAATCAACTAAAGGTTTTCATGTGTTTCTTGTAAACAATATAAAATGACATAAAGTAGTGCAGCTTTACATAACAGAGTAATACACATACAGGATGTTGCGGCGATTGAGATTAGCCTTCATCAGCAAACACACATTCACAAACACAACATACAGTCAAGGAGATCTCATGTGACTACATCAGAAGGTGACGACAGGACGAGAAGAACAAAAGCATGAAAAAATGAAAGGGATGAAGAGAAAATGAGAATTGAAAAAAATGTTAATTGAAAAAAAATGTTAGTTGAAGAAAATATTTAATTGAAACAAATGTTAATAGAGAAAATGTTCATACTCACCTCACAGTTCGGATCTTATGCCATTTTATATTGTTTACACTTTCACAGCTTTACCGCAGTTCCACAAAATTGTATTCATATTTTAATGTGTTTCTTGTAGGACGTTTGCATTCGTTTTTCTGTGCGTCCATGGTAAGGTTACAATACAAGTCCCGTTTTCAGGGACAGTTCTGATTTTTAAATAAATTATTCATTGTCCCGAAAAGTGCTTAACGGATGCCCTTTGTCACGCCCCCCCCCCCCCCCCCCCCCAACCCACCAATCAAATGAAAGATTTAATTAATGGAACCGTTTCTCGATTTTTAGTTTGTTGAGCTGTTTAACTTGTGATTAATTAAGAACAGAATTTATCAAGCAAAACCCCATTTAGGAAAAAGAAACACACCTTATGCAATAAGTCACTATCATTGAATGTCAGAAAGAAAGTACTGTGTTGTTAAACAAAACCTGATTTGCTGTTTGACAGTGAATCATGGAAAGTGGATGAACAAATTAGGAAGAGCTTGAAAGCTACGAAGAATTTTCAGAGAAGAAAATTGCGAATACCTTGAACTGCCAGAATAACTAACACAGAGGCTAATGAGAGTAGAACATCATATATAACTGTAAGAAAGAGATAAACACATTTCTGTGGTCATGTCATGAGAAGAAGGGCATTGGAAAATATGACTGGAATTACATCAGTGGGAGGAGAGGCAGACCGAGAGCAATTATTTTGGAAGGACATCAGCAGAGATGATCAGGACGGCCATGGGCAGAGATCTGTGCAGAGACATGAACGACTACGCCAGCGGGCACGGCACATGGGGATGATTATGAGTGACAGCATTAACGTGTGCACCATGGTTGATTCCAAGAGAAATGTCCCGGTTTCTTAGTGACAACCCCAGTCCCTGCTATTCTGTGCATTTTTCCCAGAAGCCTCATTTACAGTGCCTTTAGGAGTTGCTCTGCGTGTCTAATTACTATCCATGTTTTACATCCATACAACTTTATAGGTTATATAGCACTTCAACGTTCATTTTCTCACTGCAATTGACATGTTTTTATTGTTCAGTATATTTTCATACTCAAAACTATAGGTTATATAGCACTTCAACGTTCATTTTCTCACTGCAATTGACATGTTTTTATTGTTCAGTATATGGTCATATTCAAAACTCCCAGGAAAGGCCAGACTGACATATACTCAGACTGCTACTAGTACCATTAGTATTGGGACTCTTCGCTGGCTGTTGCAAATGAGGATGGAGCACGTATGGGAATGTCCCGAATGCTGTGATGTCGGTTCTTGACTTAACTTAGTCTTCTAGACGATTCACTAACAACAACAACAGCAACAAACAAACAAACAAACAAACAAACAAAAAGCCCTCATTCTGAATGACTACCTCAATCTTTCTGTTAGATTACCCCCACACACTTGTTACACTCATCCATTGGATCCCGGTCTGTGTTTATTTCTCTCCACACACTACTTTCACTTCAGTACCTACAGTGAAGTGTATACAACAGACAACATTGCAGATTTAGACAATCAAGTTCAAGCGAACGAAAGAAAAAGAAAAAGTACATTAGGCGTAGTTCAGTTTAGTGTTGTTAAAGAATCAATATCAGTAAACACACATTCGTATAGCTCTGTGAGTGCTCCAGTCTCCTACCATACATCACTATCTGTGAACACTTGCAGCTCCATGAGTGCTCCAGTCTCCTGGCATACGTCACTATATGTGAACACATACAGCTCCACGAGAGCTCCAGTCTCCTGCCATAAATCACTATCTGTGAATACATACAGCTCCATGAGAGATCCAGTCTGCCACCATACATCACTATCTGTTAACACATACAGCTCTATGAGTGCTCCAGTCCCGTGCCATACATCACTATCTGTGTACACTTACAGCTTCATGAGTGCTCCAGTCTCCTGGCATACGTCACTTTATGTGAACACATACAGCTCCACGAGTGCTCCAGTCTCCCACCATACATCACTATCTGTTAACACATACAGCTCTATGAGTGCTCCAGTCTCATGCCATACATCACTATATGTGAATACATACAGCTCCATGAGAGCTCCAGTCTCCTGGCATACGTCAATACATGTGAACACATACAGCTCCATGAGGGCTCCAGTCTCCCACCATACATCACTGTCTGTGAACACATACAGCTCCATGAGTGCTCCAGCCTCCTGGCATACGTCACTATATGTGAACACATACAGCTCCACGAGTGCTCCAGTCTCCTGGCAAACGTCACTATATGTGAACATATACAGCTCCATGAGTGCTCCAGTCTCCCACCATACATCACTATCCGTGAACACATACAGCTCCATGAGTGCTCCAGTCTCCCACCATACATCACTATCCGTGAACACATACAGCTCCATGAGTGCTCCAGTCTCCCACCATACATCACTATCCGTGAATACATACAGCTCCACGAATGCTTCAGTCTCCCACCATACATCACTATCCGTGAACACATACAGCTCCATGAGTGCCCCAGTCTCCCACCATACATCACTATCTGTTAACACATACAGCTCCATGAGTGCCCCAGTCTCCCACCATACATCACTATCTGTTAACACATACAGCTCCATGAGTGCCCCAGTCTCCCACCATACATCACTATCTGTTAACACATACAGCTCCATGAGTGCCCCAGTCTCCCACCATACATCACTATCTGTTAACACATACAGCTCCATGAGTGCCCCAGTCTCCCACCATACATCACTATCTGTTAACACATACAGCTCCATGAGTGCCCCAGTCTCCCACCATACATCACTATCTGTTAACACATACAGCTCCATGAGTGCCCCAGTCTCCCACCATACATCACTATCTGTTAACACATACAGCTCCATGAGTGCCCCAGTCTCCTACCATACATCACTATCTGTTAACACATACAGCTCCATGAGTGCCCCAATCTCCCACCATACATCACTATCTGTTAACACATACAGCTCCACGAATGCGCCAGTCTCCCACCATACATCACTATCCGTGAACACATACAGCTCCATGAGTGCCCCAGTCTCCCACCATACATCACTATCTGTTAACACATACAGCTCCATGAGTGCCCCAGTCTCCCACCATACATCACTATCTGTTAACACATACAGTTCCATGAGTGCTCCAGTCTCCTACCATACATCACTATCTGTGAACACATACAGTTCTCCTCTCTCTCTCTCTCTCTCTCTCTCTCTCTCTCTCTCTCTCTCTCTCTCTCTCTCTCTCTCTCTCTCTCTGACTTTGCATTCCTCTGTAACGAACTTGATAGGCAGCACGAGCTTTGCCTTCTCGCAGTACGGTGCCACATGAGGCAGACCTGGTGTCGCCTCCTAGCCACTTTTCTGTGGTTGTGCTGATCTTCCTCTCTATGTTCCGTGGCTGGTCTGATCGCCCTCTCTATCTCCAGTGGCTGTGGTAATCTTCCTCTCTATCTCCCGTGGCTGTGGTAATCTTCCTCTCTATTTTCCGTGGCTGTGCTAATCTTCCGTTTTATCTCCAGTGACTGTGCTATTCTTCCTCTCTATCTCCCGTGACTGTGCTAATCTTCCTCTCTATCTCCTGTGGCTGTGTTGATCTTCCACTCTATCTCCCGTGGCTGTGCTAATCTTCCTCTCTATCTCCCGTGGCTGTGCTGATCATCCTCTCTATCTCCCGTGGCTGTGCTGATCTTCCTCTCTATCTCCCGTGACTGTGCTGATCTTCCTCTCTATCTCCCGTGACTGTGCTGATCTTCCTCTCTATCTCCCGTGACTGTGCTGATCTTCCTCTCTATCTCCCGTGGCTGTGCTAATCTTCCTCTCTATCTCCCGTGACTGTGCTAATCTTCCTCTCTATCTCCCGTGGCTGTGCTGATCTTCCTCTCTATCTCCCGTGACTGTGCTGATCTTCCTCTCTATCTCCCGTGGCTGTGCTGATCTTCCTCTCTATCTCCCGTGACTGTGCTGATCTTCCTCTCTATCTCCCGTGGCTGTGCTAATCTTCCTCTCTATCTCCCGTGGCTGTGCTGATCTTCCTCTCTATCTCCCGTGGCTGTGCTGATCTTCCTCTCTATCTCCCGTGGCTGTGCTGATCTTCCTCTCTATCTCCCGTGACTGTGCTGATCTTCCTCTCTATCTCCCGTGACTGTGCTGATCTTCCTCTCTATCTCCCGTGACTGTGCTAATCTTCCTCTCTATCTCCCGTGGCTGTGCTAATCTTCCTCTCTATCTCCCGTGGCTGTGCTGATCTTCCTCTCTATCTCCCGTGACTGTGCTGATCTTCCTCTCTATCTCCCGTGACTGTGCTGATCTTCCTCTCTATCTCCCGTGACTGTGCTAATCTTCCTGTCTATCTCCCGTGGCTGTGCTGATCTTCCTCTCTATCTCCCGTGGCTGTGCTGATCTTCCTCTCTATCTCCCGTGGCTGTGCTGATCTTCCTCTCTATCTCCCGTGGCTGTGCTGATCTTCCTCTCTATCTCCCGTGACTGTGCTAATCTTCCTCTCTATCTCCCGTGGCTGTGCTGATCTTCCTCTCTATCTCCCGTGGCTGTGCTGATCTTCCTCTCTATCTCCCGTGGCTGTGCTGATCTTCCTCTCTATCTCCCGTGGCTGTGCTAATCTTCCTCTCTATCTCCCGTGGCTGTGCTAATCTTCCGTCCTATCTCCCGTGGCTGTGCTAATCTTCCTCTCTATCTCCCGTGGCTGTGCTGATCTTCCTCTCTATCTCCCGTGGCTGTGCTGATCTTCCTCTCTATCTCCCGTGGCTGTGCTGATCTTCCTCTCTATCTCCCGTGACTGTGCTAATCTTCCTCTCTATCGCTCGTACCATTTCGTAAATGAGCAGAGGATATAGGAGTTAAGGATTCAATATGAGATGGAGACACCAGATCTTGAACTGTCCACTCAGTCTGCTTTTGTCGTTAGATCCGAGTCTCAGTCCTTTCTCGCGAGACGCTGTACTACGTTCTTGTCTGTCAGCGAGGCATGTTACACCACTCGACCGAGAGTTACGACGGATTCCTCCATTATAGCTGGACTTGCTTGGTCGGCCAAAGTGAACGTAGTTGCCGTCATCCTGCATTTCATGACTGAGGGATTTCTTGGGTTTGAAGTCCATTCTGCACCCGCCGATCAGTTGATCTAGTATTAGCAATATGTTGGAGGCATTGCTGTCTGGTGTCAGGATTGTTGTGTCGTCCAAAAAAGCCTCCAGTACCTTGTGCGTAGTCAGAATTACGTACATGGCACAACGAATAGTAATGGTGACATTGCACACCTCATTACCATATACACTTGGGGATCGATCCATCTGATAATGAATGTCGTCAGAGTTGAAAAATGAACGGAGAAACCCTAAAAGTACTGCATTAGCATTGTCGTGATTTCCTTGGGCACATGGTACATGTACATCTTGAGGGCCGGACACAGCATCTGGTAAACGTTAGCCAGGTTCAACCATATCACACGAAAGTGTGTCTTCTCTGCTTTACTCTCTTGATAGCTTCCCAAATCATGGTAGCATGTTCAACGCAAAAAGGGTCTACTGGGATACCCCTTTTCTGCACCGTTTTATTGACACACCTCTCTCTGGACATCTGAATAAGCTTTCACTAGGCGCTCTTCTAGCTCCTCATTCTCAACGTGGAAACAGTGCTAGATTGTAGCTGTTAAAACACATCTCTCGCAGACAGGAATGGTTCCTTAGGGGAAAAAAAAAACTTTTCTAGTGCTTTCCACGTTCTCTGCATATTCTTGGAGAACCGTTCTGTTTGACAGCGGGCTGTATATTTGTTTTGAGATGTTATAATAAAACCTCGCACGGGCCCTCTTATTGGCGGTTTTAAGCTGTTTCCAAGCAATGTTCTTCTGCGTTCTCACTTCTTCAGTAAACTTCTGCCTACTCTTCAAGGGACTGGAAACTTTCATCATTTCACCCCCCCCCCCCCCCCCATATTCACATAGGCATTGAGGGTAGACATTTTATCCGAACCATTCTGGTTTCTTTTGCAGTGGCAATTGTGTAAGCTCATTCTCTAACATGGGGACACGGTGCTATCGAGTTTTCCACAGCTTTATTTTCACCTTTGAATCGCCAGACAAGTGCCGAAATGCATCACCAGCGTGATCAACTTAAATATTCTTAGATCAGTGGTGGGGGGCGGGGGGCGTTTTAGCCATATAAACACAATACATAAAATGCTGCAAACTGGTATGGACATGAAAGTCTGTGCTAGTGATGATATGGATGGCAGAATGTCCTATATGAACGCAAGGCTCTTCTTGGCATGGGTGCTGGCAACTCTGAACCACACACGTTTGCACCAGACCTGATACAGAGATCTGCAATTTCACCCATGCCTTTCAACGCCTGCGCAAGTAAAACAACAACAATAGAGGCATCAGGTGTTAGAAGAATATGAACATTTGCTGATGACACCCCTGTGTATAGACAGGGCATAAATATCCCGATAACTACAGGCTGCAGTAGACAAACTGAATGAGTTGAGTAAAGGCTAGAAACAGCCCCTGTCATCACCCCAGACAAAGCATATGTACTTTGGTGTTAATTGAACGACAAAAATGTTAAGGAGGAGATACTACTATATCATAACAAAAAGCAGTGTGATTGGTAAAGAGCACATACTCAAGTGTCTGGGAATAACCTTTGACAGAAGCCTGTCCTTCATGGGTCATGAGTGGGGGGTTGCGGACAGCATCAAGAAGAGAGTAAATGCTCTGAAAGTGATGGTAGTGGCAGAATATGATCAATTCAGTGATTGAGTATGGTCGAAGAATGTTCCAAACATTTAGTGAAGCTAGGACACATAGAACATGAGGCAACGCAAGTCATTCTCAACTGTACGAAGGATACATTTATGATATGTATGCGGCATATACTGGCCCTGTCATCCACACATGACAGGTACAAGGTGCTCCAGGCCAAGATGTACATTAGGATCTCAGCGGACAGGAGCATCCCCTGTATGCCGCTATGGATAATACCATGAGGCAGGTTGAAGAGAGGCAGTTCTTGAATGGCACATGCCTAAGGCACCATCAGTCAGATGTGTGGCATGAGCAGGATAGTGCATGGAGAAGAATGGTTCACAGTGCTCCTTAACAATAAAGCAGTGCATAGAGTTACATTAGGCCGAAGGTACCGAGAATTGGCAGCTGTTATTACAGAAGTGATCATGCAACAGCCGATAGAAAACCCCATGTATACAGCATTACAAGTCTCAAACTCTCCTAGTAAATAAACCCAATGTATATAGCACTACAATACAAGTCTCACACTCTCCTAGTAAATAAACCCAGTCATGTATATAGCACTACAATACAAGTCTCACACACTCTCCTAGTAAATAAACCCAGTCATGTATATAGCACTACAATACAAGTCTCACACTCTCCTAGTAAATAAACCCAGTCATGTATATAGCACTACAATACAAGTCTCACCACTCTCCTAGTAAATAAACCCAGTCATGTATATAGCACTACAAGTCTCACACTCTCCTAGTAAATAAACCCAGTCATGTATATAGCACTACAAGTCTCACACTCTCCTAGTAAATAAACCCAGTCATGTATATAGCACTACAATACAAGTCTCACACTCTCCTAGTAAATAAACCCAGTCATGTATATAGCACTACAATACAAGTCTCACACTCTCCTAGTAAATAAACCCAATGTATATAGCACTACAATACAAGTCTCACACTCTCCTAGTAAATAAACCCAGTCATGTATATAGCACTACAATACAAGTCTCACACTCTCCTAGTAAATAAACCCAGTCATGTATATAGCACTACAATACAAGTCTCACACACTCTCCTAGTAAATAAACCCAGTCATGTATATAGCACTACACTACAAGTCTCACACACTCTCCTAGTAAATAAACCCAGTCATGTATATAGCACTACAATACAAGTCTCACACACTCTCCTAGTAAATAAACCCAGTCATGTATATAGCACTACACTACAAGTCTCACACTCTCCTAGTAAATAAACCCAGTCATGTATATAGCACTACACTACAAGTCTCACACACTCTCCTAGTAAATAAACCCAGTCATGTATATAGCACTACAATACAAGTCTCACACTCTCTCCTAGTAAATAAACCCAGTCATGTATATAGCACTACACTACAAGTCTCACACACTCTCCTAGTAAATAAACCCAGTCATGTATATAGCACTACAATACAAGTCTCACACTCTCCTAGTAAATAAACCCAGTCATGTATATAGCACTACAATACAAGTCTCACACACTCTCCTAGTAAATAAACCCAGTCATGTATATAGCACTACAATACAAGTCTGACACTCTCCTAGTAAATAAACCCAGTCATGTATATAGCACTACAATACAAGTCTGACACTCTCCTAGTAAATAAACCCAGTCATGTATATAGCACTACAATACAAGTCTCACACACTCTCCTAGTAAATAAACCCAGTCATGTATATAGCACTACAATACAAGTCTCACACACTCTCCTAGTAAATAAACCCAGTCATGTATATAGCACTACAAGTCTCACACTCTCCTAGTAAATAACCCAGTCATGTATATAGCACTACAATACAAGTCTCACACTCTCCTAGTAAATAAACCCAGTCATGTATATAGCACTACAATACAAGTCTCACACACTCTCCTAGTAAATAAACCCAGTCATGTATATAGCACTACAATACAGTCTCACACTCTCCTAGTAAATAAACCCAGTCATGTATATAGCATACAATACAAGTCTCACACTCTCCTAGTAAATAAACCCAGTCATGTATATAGCACTACAATACAAGTCTCACACTCTCCTAGTAAATAAACCCAGTCATGTATATAGCACTACAATAAGTCTCACACTCTCCTAGTAAATAAACCCAGTCATGTATATAGCACTACAAGTCTCACACACTCTCCTAGTAATAAACCCAGTCATGTATATAGCACTACAATACAAGTCTCACACTCTCCTAGTAAATAAACCCAGTCATGTATATAGCACTACAATACAAGTCTCACACTCTCCTAGTAAATAAACCCAGTCATGTATATAGCACTACATGTCTCACACACTCTCCTAGTAAATAAACCCAGTCATGTATATAGCACAATACAATGTCTCACACACTCTCCTAGTAAATAAACCCAGTCATGTATATAGCACTACAATAAGTCTCACACACTCTCCTAGTAAATAACCCAGTCATGTATATAGCACTACAAGTCTCACACTCTCCTAGTAAATAAACCCAGTCATGTATATAGCACTACAATACAAGTCTCACACTCTCCTAGTAAATAAACCCAGTCATGTATATAGCACTACAATACAAGTCTCACACACTCTCCTTGTAAATAAACCCAGTCATGTATATAGCACTACAAGTACAAGTCCACACTCTCCTAGTAAATAAACCCAGTCATGTATATAGCACTACAATACAAGTCTCACACACTCTTCTAGTAAATAAACCCAGTCATGTATATAGCACTACAAGTCTCACACTCTACTAGTAAATAAACCCAGTCATGTATATAGCACTACAAGTCTCACACTCTCTCCTAGTAAATAAACCCAGTCATGTATATAGCACTACAATACAAGTCTCACACTCTCCTAGTAAATAAACCCAGTCATGTATATAGCACTACAAGTCTCACACACTCTCATAGTAAATAAACCCAGTCATGTATATAGCACTACAAGTCTCACACTCTATTAGTAAATAAACCCAGTCATGTATATAGCACTACAAGTCTCACACTCTATTAGTAAATAAACCCAGTCATGTATATAGCACTACAAGTCTCACACACTCTTCTAGTAAATAAACCCAGTCATGTATATAGCACTACAATACAAGTCTCACACTCTTCTAGTAAATAAACCCAGTCATGTATATAGCACAATACAAGTCTCACACACTCTTCTAGTAAATAAACCCAGTCATGTATATAGCACTACAATACAAGTCTCACACACTCTTCTAGTAAATAAACCCAGTCATGTATATAGCACAATACAAGTCTCACACACTCTTCTAGTAAATAAACCCAGTCATGTATATAGCACTACAAGTCTCACACACTCTTCTAGTAAATAAACCCAGTCATGTATATAGCACTACAAGTCTCACACACTCTCCTAGTAAATAAACCCAGTCATGTATATAGCACTACAATACAAGTCTCACTCTCCTAGTAAATAAACCCAGTCATGTATATCGCACTACATGTCTCACACTCTCCTAGTAAATAAACCCAGTCATGTATATAGCACTACATGTCTCACACTCTCCTAGTAAATAAACCCAGTCATGTATATAGCACTACATGTCTCACACACTCTTCTAGTAAATAAACCCAGTCATGTATATAGCACTACATGTCTCACACACTCTCCTAGTAAATAAACCCAGTCATGTATATAGCACTACAAGTCTCACACACTCTCCTAGTAAATAAACCCAGTCATGTATATAGCACTACAATACAAGTCTCACACTCTCCTAGTAAATAAACCCAGTCATGTATATAGCACTACAAGTCTCACACACTCTCCTAGTAAATAAACCCAGTCATGTATATAGCACTACAATACAAGTCTCATACTCTCCTAGTAAATAAACCCAATCATGTATATAGCACTACAATACAAGTCTCACACTCTCCTAGTAAATACACCCAATGTATATAGCACTACATGTCTCACACACTCTCCTAGTAAATAAACCCAGTCATGTATATAGCACTACAAGTCTCACACACTCTCCTAGTAAATAAACCCAGTCATGTATATAGCACTACAATACAAGTCTCACACACTCTCCTAGTAAATAAACCCAGTCATGTATATAGCACTACAAGTCTCACACTCTCCTAGTAAATAAACCCAGTCATGTATATAGCACTACAATACAAGTCTCACACACTCTCCTAGTAAATAAACCCAGTCATGTATATAGCACTACAATACAAGTCTCACACACTCTCCTAGTAAATAAACCCAGTCATGTATATAGCACTACAAGTCTCACACACTCTCCTAGTAAATAAACCCAGTCATGTATATAGCACTACAATACAAGTCTCACACTCTCCTAGTAAATAAACCCAGTCATGTATATAGCACTACAAGTCTCACACTCTCCTAGTAAATAAACCCAGTCATGTATATAGCACTACAAGTCTCACATTCTCCTAGTAAATAAACACAGTCATGTATATAGCACTACAATACAAGTCTCACACTCTCCTAGTAAATAAACCCAGTCATGTATATAGCACTACAAGTCTCACACACTCTCCTAGTAAATAAACCCAGTCATGTATATAGCACTACAAGTCTCACACACTCTCCTAGTAAATAAACCCAGTCATGTATATAGCACTACAAGTCTCACACTCTCCTAGTAAATAAACCCAGTCATGTATATAGCACTACAAGTCTCACACTCTCCTAGTAAATAAACCCAGTCATGTATATAGCACTACAATACAAGTCTACACACTCTCCTAGTAAATAAACCCAGTCATGTATATAGCACTACAAGTCTCACACTCTCCTAGTAAATAAACCCAGTCATGTATATAGCACTACATGTCTCACACTCTCCTAGTAAATAAACCCAGTCATGTATATAGCACTACAATACAAGTCTCACACTCTCCTAGTAAATAAACCCAGTCATGTATATAGCACTACAATACAAGTCTCACACTCTCCTAGTAAATAAACCCAATGTATATAGCACTACAATACAAGTCTCACACTCTCCTAGTAAATAAACCCAGTCATGTATATAGCACTACAATAAGTCTCCACACTCTCCTAGTAAATAACCCAGTCATGTATATAGCACTACAATACAAGTCTCACACACTCTCCTAGTAAATAAACCCAGTCATGTATATAGCACTACAAATACAAGTCTCACACTCTCCTAGTAAATAACCCAGTCATGTATATAGCACTACAATACAAGTCTCACACTCTCCTAGTAAATAAACCCAGTCATGTATATAGCACTACAATACAAGTCTCACACCTCTCCTAGTAAATAAACCCAGTCATGTATATAGCACTACAATACAAGTCTCACACACTCTCCTAGTAAATAAACCCAGTCATGTATATAGCACTACAATACAAGTCTCACAACTCTCCTAGTAAATAAACCCCAATGTATATAGCACTACAAGTCTCAACACTCTCCTAGTAAATAACCCAGTCATGTATATAGCACTACAATACAAGTCTCACACTCTCCTAGTAAATAAACCCAGTCAGTATATAGCACTACAAGTCTCACACTCTCCTAGTAAATAAACCCAATGTATATAGCACTACATACAAGTCTCACACTCTCCTAGTAAATAAACCCAATGTATATAGCACTACAATACAAGTCTCACACTCTCCTAGTAAATAAACCCAGTCATGTATATAGCACTAATACAAGTCTCACACTCTCCTAGTAAATAAACCCATATGTATATAGCACTACAATACAAGTCTCACACTCTCCTAGTAAAATAAACCCAGTCATGTATATAGCACTACAAGTCTCACACTTCTCCTAGTAAATAAACCCAGTCATTTATATAGCACTACAATACAAGTCTCACACTCTCCTAGTAAATAAACCCAGTCATGTATATAGCACTACAATACAAGTCTCACACTCTCCTAGTAAATAACCCAGTCATGTATATAGCACTACAAGTACAAGTCACACACTCTCCTAGTAAATAAACCCAAGTCATGTATATAGCACTACATAAGTCGCACACTCTCCTAGTAAATAAACCCAGTCATGTATATAGCACTACAATACAAGTCTCACACTCTCCTAGTAATAAACCCAATGTATATAGCACTACAAGTCTCACACTCTCCTAGTAAATAAACCCAGTCATATATATAGCACTACAATACAAGTCTCACACTCTCCTAGTAAATAAACCCAGTCATGTATATAGCACTACAATACAAGTCTCACACTCTCCTAGTAAATAAACCCAGTATCGTATATAGCACTACAATACAAGTCTCACACTCTCCTAGTAAATAAACCCATCATGTATATAGCACTCCAACAAGTCTCACACTCTCCTAGTAAATAAACCCAGTCATGTATATAGCACTACAAGTCTCACACTCTCCTAGTAAATAACCCCAGTCATGTATATAGCACTACAGTTCTCACACTCTCCTAGTAAATAAACCCAGTCATGTATATAGCACTACAATACAAGTCTCACACTCTCCTAGTAAATAAACCCAGTCATGTATATAGCACTACAATACAAGTCTCAACACTCTCCTAGTAAATAAACCCAGTCATGTATATAGCACTACAATAAGTCTCACACTCTCCTAGTAAATAAACCCAGTCATGTATATAGCACTACAAGTCTCACACTCTCCTAGTAAATAACCCAGTCATGTATATAGCACTACAATACAAGTCTCACACACTCTCCTAGTAAATAAACCCAGTCATGTATATAGCACAACAATACAAGTCTCAAGACACTCTCCTAGTAAAATAAACCCAGTCCATGTATATAGCACTACAATACAAGTTCTTCACACTCTCCTAGTAATAAACCCAGTCAGTTATATAGCACTACAATAGTCTCATACAACTCTCCTATAGTAAATAAACCCGTCTGTATATAGCACTACAAGTCTCACGCACTCTCCTAGTAAATAAACCCATAATGTAATTAGCACGACAAGTCCTCACACACTCTCCTAGTAATAATAAACCCCGTCATGTATATAGCAATACAAAGTCTCACAACTCTCCTAGTAAATAAACCCAGTCATGTTCTATAGCACTACCAATACAAGTCTCACACTCTCCTAGGAAATAAAACTCAGTCATGTATATAGCACTACAAGTCTAACAATGCTCACCTCTCCTAGTAAATAAACCCAAGTCATGTTAATATAGCATACAATACAAGTCTCCACATCTTCCTAGTAAATAAACCCAGTCATGTATATAGCACTACAATACAAGTCTCCCACCTCTCATAGTAAATAAACCCAGTCATGTATATAGCACTACAATACAAGCTCACCACTCTCCTAGTAAATAAACCCAGTCATGTCATATAGCACTACAATACAAGTCTCACACACTCTCCTAGTAAATAAACCCAGTCATGTATATAGCACTACAAGTCTCACACTTCTCCTAGTAAATAACCCAGTCATGTATATAGCACTACAACAAGTCTCACACTCTCTCCTAGTAAATAAACCCAGTCATGTATATAGCACTACAATACAAGTCTCACACTCTCCTAGTAAATAAACCCAGTCATGTATATAGCACTACAATACAAGTCTCACACTCTCCTAGTAAATAAACCCAGTCATGTATATAGCACTACAAGTCTCACACACTCTCCTAGTAAATAAACCCAATGTATATAGCACTACAAGTCTCACACACTCTCCTAGTAAATAAACCCAGTCATGTATATAGCACTACAAGTCTCACACTCTCCTAGTAAATAAACCCAGTCATGTATATAGCACTACAAGTCTCACACTCTCCTAGTAAATAAACCCAGTCATGTATATAGCACTACAATACAAGTCTCACACTCTCCTAGTAAATAAACCCAGTCATGTATATAGCACTACAAGTCTCACACTCTCCTAGTAAATAAACCCAGTCATGTATATAGCACTACAAGTCTCACACTCTCCTAGTAAATAAACCCAGTCATGTATATAGCACTACAATACAAGTCTCACACTCTCCTAGTAAATAAACCCAGTCATGTATATAGCACTACAATACAAGTCTCACACTCTCCTAGTAAATAAACCCAATGTATATAGCACTACAATACAAGTCTCACACTCTCCTAGTAAATAAACCCAGTCATGTATATAGCACTACAAGTCTCACACTCTCCTAGTAAATAAACCCAGTCATGTATATAGCACTACAATACAAGTCTCACACACTCTCCTAGTAAATAAACCCAGTCATGTATATAGCACTACAATACAAGTCTCACACTCTCCTAGTAAATAAACCCATGTATATAGCACTACAATACAAGTCTCACACTCTCCTAGTAAATAAACCCAGTCATGTATATAGCACTACAAGTCTCACACTCTCCTAGTAAATAAACCCAGTCATGTATATAGCACTACAATACAAGTCTCACACTCTCCTAGTAAATAAACCCAGTCATGTATATAGCACTACAATACAAGTCTCACACTCTCCTAGTAAATAAACCCAGTCATGTATATAGCACTACAATACAAGTCTCACACTCTCCTAGTAAATAAACCCAGTCATGTATATAGCACTACAATACAAGTCTCACACACTCTCCTAGTAAATAAACCCAGTCATGTATATAGCACTACAATACAAGTCTCACACACTCTCCTAGTAAATAAACCCAGTCATGTATATAGCACTACAATACAAGTCTCACACTCTCCTAGTAAATAAACCCAATGTATATAGCACTACAAGTCTCACACTCTCCTAGTAAATAAACCCAATGTATATAGCACTACAAGTCTCACACTCTCCTAGTAAATAAACCCAGTCATATATATAGCACTACAATACAAGTCTCACACACTCTCCTAGTAAATAAACCCAGTCATGTATATAGCACTACAATACAAGTCTCACACTCTCCTAGTAAATAAACCCAATGTATATAGCACTACAAGTCTCACACTCTCCTAGTAAATAAACCCAATGTATATAGCACTACAAGTCTCACACTCTCCTAGTAAATAAACCCAGTCATGTATATAGCACTACAATACAAGTCTCACACTCTCCTAGTAAATAAACCCAGTCATGTATATAGCACTACAATACAAGTCTCACACTCTCCTAGTAAATAAACCCAGTCATGTATATAGCACTACAATACAAGTCTCACACTCTCCTAGTAAATAAACCCAATGTATATAGCACTACAAGTCTCACACTCTCCTAGTAAATAAACCCAATGTATATAGCACTACAATACAAGTCTCACACTCTCCTAGTAAATAAACCCAATGTATATAGCACTACAATACAAGTCTCACACTCTCCTAGTAAATAAACCCAGTCATGTATATAGCACTACAAGTCTCACACTCTCCTAGTAAATAAACCCAATGTATATAGCACTACAATACAAGTCTCACACTCTCCTAGTAAATAAACCCAGTCATGTATATAGCACTACAAGTCTCACACTCTCTCCTAGTAAATAAACCCAGTCATGTATATAGCACTACAATACAAGTCTCACACTCTCCTAGTAAATAAACCCAGTCATGTATATAGCACTACAATACAAGTCTCACACACTCTCCTAGTAAATAAACCCAGTCATGTATATAGCACTACAAGTCTCACACACTCTCCTAGTAAATAAACCCAATGTATATAGCACTACAAGTCTCACACACTCTCCTAGTAAATAAACCCAGTCATGTATATAGCACTACATGTCTCACACTCTCCTAGTAAATAAACCCAGTCATGTATATAGCACTACAATACAAGTCTCACACTCTCCTAGTAAATAAACCCAATGTATATAGCACTACAAGTCTCACACTCTCCTAGTAAATAAACCCAGTCATGTATATAGCACTACAATACAAGTCTCACACTCTCCTAGTAAATAAACCCAGTCATGTATATAGCACTACAATACAAGTCTCACACTCTCCTAGTAAATAAACCCAGTCATGTATATAGCACTACAATACAAGTCTCACACTCTCCTAGTAAATAAACCCAGTCATGTATATAGCACTACAATACAAGTCTCACACTCTCCTAGTAAATAAACCCAGTCATGTATATAGCACTACAAGTCTCACACTCTCCTAGTAAATAAACCCAGTCATGTATATAGCACTACATGTCTCACACTCTCCTAGTAAATAAACCCAGTCATGTATATAGCACTACAATACAAGTCTCACAATCTCCTAGTAAATAAACCCAGTCATGTATATAGCACTACAATACAAGTCTCACACTCTCCTAGTAAATAAACCCAATGTATATAGCACTACAATACAAGTCTCACACTCTCCTAGTAAATAAACCCAGTCATGTATATAGCACTACAAGTCTCACACTCTCCTAGTAAATAAACCCAGTCATGTATATAGCACTACAATACAAGTCTCACACACTCTCCTAGTAAATAAACCCAATGTATATAGCACTACAAGTCTCACACACTCTCCTAGTAAATAAACCCAGTCATGTATATAGCACTACAATACAAGTCTCACACTCTCCTAGTAAATAAACCCAGTCATGTATATAGCACTACAATACAAGTCTCACACTCTCCTAGTAAATAAACCCAGTCATGTATATAGCACTACAAGTCTCACACACTCTCCTAGTAAATAAACCCAATGTATATAGCACTACAAGTCTCACACACTCTCCTAGTAAATAAACCCAGTCATGTATATAGCACTACAAAGTCTACACACTCTCCTAGTAAATAACCCAGTCAATGTATATAGCACTACAGTCTCACACTCTCCTAGTAATAAACCCAGTCATGTATATAGCACTACAATACAAGTCTCACACTCTCCTAGTAAATAAACCCAGTCATGTATATAGCACTACAATACAAGTCTCACACTCTCCTAGTAAATAAACCCAGTCATGTATATAGCACTACAATACAAGTCTCACACTCTCCTAGTAAATAAACCCAGTCATGTATATAGCACTACAAGTCTCACACTCTCCTAGTAAATAAACCCAGTCATGTATATAGCACTACAATACAAGTCTCACACACTCTCCTAGTAAATAAACCCAGTCATGTATATAGCACTACAATACAAGTCTCACACTCTCCTAGTAAATAAACCCAGTCATGTATATAGCACTACAATACAAGTCTCACACTCTCCTAGTAAATAAACCCAGTCATGTATATAGCACTACAAGTCTCACACACTCTCCTAGTAAAATAAACCCATGTATATAGCACTACATACAGTCCTCACAGCACTCTCACTAGTAAATAAACCCATTCATGTATATAGCACTACAAGTCTCACACTCTCCTAGTAAATAAACCCAGTCATGTATATAGCACTACAAGTCTCACACTCTGCCTAGTAAATAAACCCAGTCATGTATATAGCACTACAATACAATCTCACACTCTCCTAGTAAATAAACCCAGTCATGTATATAGCACTACATGTCTCACACTCTCCTAGTAAATAAACCCAG
The DNA here is from genome assembly GCA_014155875.1 of Cepaea nemoralis. Classification (NCBI taxonomy): domain Eukaryota; kingdom Metazoa; phylum Mollusca; class Gastropoda; order Stylommatophora; family Helicidae; genus Cepaea; species Cepaea nemoralis. The sequence goes on from JACEFZ010016749.1 coordinate 724,536, forward strand.
TCATGTATATAGCACTACAATACAAGTCCTCACACTCTCCTAGTAAATAACCCAGTCATGTATATAGCACTACAATACAAGTCTCACACTCTCCTAGTAAATAACCCAGATGTATATAGCACTACAATACAGTCTCAACACTCTCCTAGTAAAATAAACCCAGTCATGTATATAGCACTACAAGTCTCGACACTCTCCTAGTAAATAAACCCAGTCATGTATATAGCACTACAAATAGCAAGTCTCACACACTACTCCTAGTAAATAAACCCAGTCCATGTATATAGCACTACAATACAAGTCTCACACTCTCCTAGTACATAAACCCAATGTATATAGAACTACAATACAAGTCTCACACACTCTCCTAGTAAATTAAACCCAGTCATGTATATAGCACTACAAGTCTCACACTCTCCTAGTAAATAAACCCAGTCATGTATATAGCACTACAATACAAGTCTCACACACTCTCCTAGTAAATAAACCCAGTCATGTATATAGCACTACAATACAAGTCACACACTCTCCTAGTAAATAAACCCAGTCATGTATATAGCACTACAATACAAGTCTCACACTCTCCTAGTAAATAAACCCAGTCATGTATATAGCACTAAACAATACAAGTCTCAGCCACTCTCCTAGTAAATAAACCCAGTCATGTATATAGCACTACAATACAAGTCTCACACACTCTCCTAGTAAATAAACCCAGTCATGTATATAGCACTACAATACAAGTCTCACACTCTCCTAGTAATAAACCTCAATGTATATAGCACTACAAGTCTCACACTCTCCTAGTAAATAACCCAATGTATATAGCACTACAAGTCTCACACTCTCCTAGTAAATAAACCCAGTCATAGTATATAGCACTACATACAAGTCTCACACACTCTCCTAGTAAATAAACCCAGTCATGTATATAGCACGACAATACAAGTCTCACACTCTCCTAGTAAGATAAACCCAATGTATATAGCACTACAAGTCTCACACTCTCCTAGTAAATAAAACCCAATGTATATAGCACTACAAGTCTCACACACTCTCCTAGTAAATAAACCAGTCATGTATATAGCACTACAATACAAGTCTCACACTCTCCTAGTAATAAACCAGTCCATGTATATGCACTACAATACAAGTCTCACACTCTCCTAAGTAAATAAACCCATCATGTAATATAGCACTACAATTAACAAGTCTCCACTCTCCTAGTAATAAAACCCATGTATATATAGCACTACAAGTCTCACACTCTCCTAGTAAATAACCCCAGAATGTATATAGCACTACAAGACAAGTCTCACACTCTCCTAGTAAATAACCCATAATGTATATAGCACTACAATACAGTCTCCACACTCTCCTAGTAAATAGACCCAGTCCATGTATATAGCACATACAAGTCTCACACTCTGCCTAGTAAATAAACCCATGTATATAGCACACATACAAGTCTCACACTCTCCTAGTAATAAACCCAGTCATGTATATAGCACTACAAGTCTCACAATCTCTCCTAGTAAATAACCCAGTCATGTATATAGCACCTACAATACAAGTCTCACACTCTCCTAGTAATAAACCATCATGTATATAGCACTACAATACAAGTCTCAACACACTCTCCTATAATAAACCCAGTCATGTATATAGCACTATACAAGTCTCACACACTCTCCTAGTAAATAAACCCAGAATGTATAGAGCACTACAAATCTCACACACTCTCCTAGTAAAATAAACCCAGTCATGTATATAGCACTACATGTCTCACACTCTCCTAGTAAATAAACCCAGTCATGTATATAGCACTACAATACAAGTCCACACTCTCCTAGTAAATAAAACCCAATGTATATAGCACTACAAGTCTCCCACTCTCCTAGGTGAAATAAAACCAGTCATATATATAGCGACTACAATACAAGTCTCACACTCTCCTAGTAAATAAACCCAGTCCTGTTATATAGCACTACAATACAAGTCATCACACTCTCCTAGTAAATAAACCCAGTCATGTATATAGCACTACAATACAAGTCTCACACTCTCCTAGTAAATAAACCCAGTCATGTATATAGCACTACAATACAAGTCTACACACTCTCCTAGTAAATAAACCCAGTCATGTATATAGCACTACAAGTCTCACACTCTCCTAGTAAATAAACCCAGTCATGTATATAGCAATACATGTCTCACACTCTCCTATAAATAAACCCAGTCATGTATATAGCACTACATACAAGTCTCACAACTCTCCTAGTAAATAAACCCAGTCATGTATATAGCACTACAATACAAAGTCTCACACTCTCCTAGTAAATAAACCCAATGTATAGAGCACTACAATACAAGTCTCACCACTCTCCTAGTAAATAAACCCAGTCATGTATATAGCACTACAAGTCTCAACACTCTCCTAGTAAATAAACCCAGTCATGTATATAGCACTACAATACAAGTCTCACACACTCTCCTAGTAAATAAACCCAGTCATGTATATAGCACTACAAGTCTCACACACTCTCCTAGTAAATAAACCCAATGTATATAGCACTACAAGTCTCACACACTCTCCTAGTAAATAAACCCAGTCATGTATATAGCACTACAATACAAGGTCTCACACTCTCCTAGTAAATAAACCCAGTCATGTATATAGCACTACAAGTACAAGTCTCACACCTCTCCTAGTAAATAAACCCAGTCATGTATATAGCACTACAAGTCTCACACACTCTCCTAGTAAATAAACCATATGTATATAGCACTACAATCCTCACACACTCTCCTAGTAAATAAACCCAGTCATGTATATAGCACTACAGTCTCACACACTCTCCTAGTAAATAAACCCAGTCATGTATATAGCACTACTAGTCTCACACTCTCCTAGTAAATAAACTCAGTCATGTATATAGCACTACAATACAAGTCTCACACTCTCCTAGTAAATAAACCCAGTCATGTATATAGCACTACAATACAAGTCTCACACTCTCCTAGTAAATAAACCCAGTCATGTATATAGCACTACAATACAAGTCTCACACTCTCCTAGTAAATAAACCCAGTCATGTATATAGCACTACAAGTCTCACACTCTCCTAGTAAATAAACCCAGTCATGTATATAGCACTACAAGTCTCACACTCTCCTAGTAAATAAACCCAGTCATGTATATAGCCTACATACAAGTCTCCACACTCTCCTAGTAAATAAACCCAGTCATGTATATAGCACTACAATACAAGTCTCACACTCTCCTAGTAAATAAACCCAGTCATGTATATAGCACTACAATACAAGTCTCACACTCTCCTAGTAAATAAACCCAGTCATGTATATAGCACTACAATCCAGAGTCTCACACACTCTCCTAGTAAATAAACCCAGTCATGTATATAAGCCTACAATACAGGCTCAACACTCTCCTAGTAAATAACCCAGTCATGTGTATATAGCACTACAATACAAGTCGCACACTCCTCCTAGTAAATAACCCAATGTATATAGCACTACAAGTCTTCACACTCTCCTAGTAAATAAACCCAAATGTATATAGCACTACAAGTCTCACACTCTCCTAGTAAAATAAACCCATCATATATATAGCACTAACAATACAGTCTCACACACTCTCCTAGTAAATAAACCCAGTCATGTATATAGCACTACATACAAGGTCTCACACGCTCCTAGTAATAAACCCAATGTATATAGCACTACAATACAAGTCTCACACTCTCCTAGTAAATAAACCAGTCATGTACATAGCACTACAATACAAGTCTCACACTCTCCTAGTAAATAAACCCAGTCATGTATATAGCACTACAATACAAGTCTCACACTCTCCTAGTAAATAAACCCAATGTATATAGCACTACAATACAAGTCTCACACTCTCCTAGTAAATAAACCCAGTCATGTACATAGCACTACAATACAAGTCTCACACTCTCCTAGTAAATAAACCAGTCATGTAGATAGCACTACAGTCTCACACTCTCCTAGTAAATAAACCCAGCCATGTATATAGCACTACAAGTCTCACACACTCTCCTAGTAAATAAACCCAGTCATGTATATAGCACTACAATACAAGTCTCACACACTCTCCTAGTAAATAACCCAATGTATATAGCACTACAAGTCTCACACTCTCCTAGTAAATAAACCCAATGTATATAGCACTACAAGTCTCACACTCTCCTAGTTAATAAACCCAATGTATATTATAGCACTACAAGTCTCACACACTCTCCTAGTAAATAAACCCAGTCATGTATATAGCTTTACAATACAAGTCTCACACTCTCCTAGTAAATAAACCCAATGTATATAGCACTACAATACAAGTCTCACACTCTCCTAGTAAATAAACCCAGTCATGTATATAGCACTACAATACAAGTCTCACACTCTCCTAGTAAATAAACCCAATGTATATAGCACTACAATACAAGTCTCACACTCTCCTAGTAAATAAACCCAGTCATGTATATAGCACTACAATACAAGTCTCACACTCTCCTAGTAAATAAACCCAGTCATGTACATAGCACTACAATACAAGTCTCACACTCTCCTAGTAAATAAACCCAGTCATGTATATAGCACTACAAGTCTCACACTCTCCTAGTAAATAAACCCAGTCATGTATATAGCACTACAAGTCTCACACTCTCCTAGTAAATAAACCCAGCCATGTATATAGCACTACAAGTCTCACACACTCTCCTAGTAAATAAACCCAGTCATGTATATAGCACTACAATACAAGTCTCACACACTCTCCTAGTAAATAAACCCAATGTATATAGCACTACAAGTCTCACACTCTCCTAGTAAATAAACCCAATGTATATAGCACTACAAGTCTCACACTCTCCTAGTTAATAAACCCAATGTATATAGCACTACAAGTCTCACACACTCTCCTAGTAAATAAACCCAGTCATGTATATAGCACTACAATACAAGTCTCACACTCTCCTAGTAAATAAACCCAATGTATATAGCACTACAATACAAGTCTCACACTCTCCTAGTAAATAAACCCAGTCATGTATATAGCACTACAAGTCTCACACTCTCCAAGTAAATAAACCCAGTCATGTATATAGCACTACAATACAAGTCTCACACTCTCACTAGTAAATAAACCCAGTCATGTATATAGCACTACAATACAAGTCTCACACTCTCCTAGTAAATAAACCCAGTCATGTATATAGCACTACAATACAAGTCTCACACTCTCCTAGTAAATAAACCCAGTCATGTATATAGCACTACATATCTCACACTCTCCTAGTAAATAAACCCAGTCATGTATATAGCACTACAATACAAGTCTCACACACTCTCCTAGTAAATAAACCCAGTCATGTATATAGCACTACAATACAAGTCTCACACTCTCCTAGTAAATAAACCCAGTCATGTATATAGCACTACAATACAAGTCTCACACTCTCCTAGTAAATAAACCCAGTCATGTATATAGCACTACAATACATGTCTCACACACTCTCCTAGTAAATAAACCCAGTCATGTATATAGCACTACAATACATGTCTCACACTCTCCTAGTAAATAAACCCAGTCATGTATATAGCACTACAATACATGTCTCACACTCTCCTAGTAAATAAACCCAGTCATGTATATAGCACTACAATACATGTCTCACACTCTCCTAGTAAATAAACCCAGTCATGTATATAGCACTACAAGTCTCACACTCTCCTAGTAAATAAACCCAGTCATGTATATAGCACTACAATACATGTCTCACACTCTCTCCTAGTCAATAAACCCAGTCATGTATATAGCACTACAAGTCTCACACTCTCCTAGTAAATAAACCCAGTCATGTATATAGCACTACAAGTCTCACACTCTCCTAGTAAATAAACCCAGTCATGTATATAGCACTACAATACAAGTCTCACACTCTCCTAGTAAATAAACCCAGTCATGTATATAGCACTACAATACAAGTCTCACACTCTCCTAGTAAATAAACCCAGTCATGTATATAGCACTACAATACAAGTCTCACACACTCTCCTAGTAAATAAACCCAGTCATGTATATAGCACTACAAGTCTCACACACTCTCCTAGTAAATAAACCCAGTCATATATATAGCACTACAAGTCACTACAGGTTGGTGAAGAGACTTTCCCTCCAGTCTGACACCACAGAGTGCCATCTCTTCAGGAATTGTGTTGCACAGCTCTCATCCCTCTCTCCAAGATCAGAAACCAGTACTTGAACGTCACATTTGTGAAGAGTCATATTAGAATGAAACCAGGTCTGGGATCAGACTGAAGTTGGCCAGATTTTCTCCACAGGCTTTGGTTATTTCATGTGAACAAACTCCAACTCGATGCCTCGATGGAAAGTGAAGACTTCACTAATAATTGGTGATAAATTCACAGGATGAGATTGTGACATTTATTTTTGACTGCTGGGTGAGGGGTGACTTACAGGAACGGCTTCCAGCTCTACCTACAGAAACTCTGGACTCAAGGTTTATCAATCATTTCTTACTTTTACACCTTTCTTAAGAGTTCTGACATATGTCCTTGACTTGACTTGACTTGATTTGTAAACAAAAATTCCAAATTCAGTCTCGTTCAACCTGCTTCTTCAGCGTTGGCTAGAGTTGAGATCTGTGGTTTAGTGGGTTTCTATCCTGTTTCTGTCTGTGCGCTCTTAAGAGTGAGTCCTAGCTAGGACTGATTATATAAGCGTTTGTGCCTGTGACGTCAGCTGGGGGATTGGACGGCGAGTTATCCTTTGTGCCCATCTCCTCTGGCAGTTTCTTTGTTCAGTGTTGGCTTCTGGCTCGTCTGTTTTGATAGGATGCAGTCCTTATAAGGACTCATCCTTTGGTTTGCTTGCTTTTGTTGCCTTGTTCTGTGATTGTCCGTTGGAAAGCGTTGGTTATCTTCCCAATGTCTTCATCGGTCCAGTCTCTTATGTTTTCTAGTAATTCATGTTTTTCGACAGGATTATTGGTTTTCGCGTCTAGGTTGACTGGTCTTGTGTCGTATTTCCGGTTGAAGACTGGTTTCCCCTTGAACTTGTTCATCAGTGAGAATGGGTTGCTGGCTTCATCTTGAGGTTTTTCACCGGTCTTTGGCTTGGCTCCAGCTTGCGGCTTCTCTGCGGTCTTTTGCGTGGCTTCTGCTTGTTTCTTTTGGCATTGTTCCCTTTTGGCTTTCAGTAATTCTCTTTCTGTCTTGATTACTTGCAGGATTTTTTTCATTTTCTTGTTTCATCTGTGCCATGCATTCCATCTCTTGTTGGATGCTGTGCTGGATTTCTTTCATGTCTGACAACAGTTGTTAATTGTCGCTGGTCAGAATTGGCATCAGCAGTGCCTTGACTTGCTTCTTCAGCTTGTCAATCTGGTCTTGTAGCTGTGATTTTTTGGTTTGTGAAATGCCTGTTGCTGTCTCGTACCTTGGCAGTGCTTCCTTGTGGGGTGTCCTTGTAGTTATGGTGGTCTTTAAGACATCGTTATATCTCTCGAGGTATGGACAGTCCAGGTATCTTGCTCCATGCTTGCCAAAGCAGTTAGCACATTTTCTGTTGTCATTGGGCGCTAGGAAGTCCTTGTTCTGTTTGGCCAGCAGACATTCCTTGAAGGCATGGTGTTCAGCACAGTATCAGAGAGTCTTGCTGCGGCATGTTGTTCTGCTGTGGCCGGCCCTCTGGCATCTTGAGCATTGAGTGATTCTTGGAATGAATATTTCAGGCTGTTGTACTTTCTTGTTCATAGCTACTGTGATCGGCATCTCACAGCCCTTTGTTGTCACCACCACTAAAGTTGTAGGGATCTTGGAGTATGTCAGCAGCCGCTCCGCCTTCAAGATTCAGATATGGAGATTCTCCTGTTGTAGCTGCTTCAAGATTTGTTCATCTGTCAGCTCACTAGGATACATATGATAAACCATCTAGTCATCTGTGAGTTGGTGTTTCCAGCTCTGGTGTCTTTCTCCTCACTCTTCTTCTCAGCTGTCTTGGCTCTTGTCCGTGGTGGGTTGTTGTCGGTCTTCCTTGTGGTAGCTTCATTTGATGTTACTGTACGTTCTGGTTCTTTGCTGCAGCTCGCAGGCGGGCTCTCTTCTCTCATTATCTTTAAGGTCTTGGCGGTTTCCATGCTGCTCATCTTGTAAGTCGGGTGTCATTTGGTGTTGGCCTTACAAAGTGCCATTTTCTCCCCCATATCAGGTTTCTTGAACAGTTCAAATGACTTGTTATCGATAACGCTCTGCAGTTGCAAATGTCCTTGTCATACACCATGTATATATGGCTATTACAGGCCTGGGAATTGCACTGGTAGAGGATCATGCAGTTAATTGCCAACCAGAGGTGATGTGGGGAACCACAGTAGCTAACAACTTGCCCACTGGCACGGTGATCATATGATCAAACCCCTTCCAGGCTGGGATGCTTGTTCACTGATCTGGGCTGGTCCTCTAAAAGAGAGTTTTGGTCATCATAGACCATAACTTTAGGAAGGAAAAATCCTAACTGCATCTCCCAGTGGTAGATGACTGCAAATGCAGCCCTGGGGACCGAGTATCCACCGGAATAAGTGGACAACTTTGCAGCTGAGCAGAACAGGGCACTCACTTGTCCTGACAGTCAGAAATGGCTGTCAAAGGCAGAGGTAAAAGACCCATATGTGGATGCGGAAGCCAAGGGGAAACCACCACATTATCTTCCTAAGACTTCATGAATAATCACATATCAGAGGCATTGAACAAAGTTAATGGCTGTCTTAGGATATCCTCGTCTGGTAGGGACCGTCATCCTGCTTCTGATGGCAAAATCATAACAAATTTAAAATAGAGAATATATTTAAAATAGGAAATAAATTTAAAATAAGGACATGGAACATTAGGACATTAAATGAGTTAGGAAAGTTGAATAATGTTATAAGAAAAATGGAAAGCATGAAAATGAATATCCTAGGCATAAGTGAGATGAGATGCAAGGGATTGGGTAAAATTATAACCAACAAACACACAATAATTTATTCTGGAGGGGATACACACAAAAAAGGAGTAGGACTACTATTTGATAAAAAAAAACAGCCAAGTCAATTAATGGTTATTGGTGTATCTCTGATAGAATTATTATGGTCAAAAGCAAACCAATAAATATAAATGCTATACAAGTATAGGCACCAACAACAAGATGTAGTGACAAAGAAATACAACACTTTCATGATGAAGTAGAAATGGCGATGTCTCAAATTAAATCACAAGAAATAATAATAATACTAGAAGATTTTAATGCGGAAGTAGGAAAGGGAAAAATGGAGGATATAGTGGGGAATTATGGTTTAGGTACAAGCGATGAAAGAGGAGAGAAACTAATAGAATGGGCAAATATCAAAGACATAATAATAAGAAACACCTGATTTAAACACCTTGAAAGATGAATTTACACATGGAAAAGCCCTGATAAGGAAATAGTTAACCAAATTGACCACATACTTATTAATAAAAGAATTAGAAATTTGTTCATTTAAGACAATGTCTGGTGCTGACTGTAATAGTGATCAGTTACCACCATGTGGACAAATAAAAGTAAGATTTAAGAGAGGAAAAAAGTGGGTAAGAACATGAGACTCAATAAAGATGTTCTGAAAGCAGATAAAGAAATTAGAGAACACTACAGAGTGATATTATGATAAATATTTTAGCAACACAATTGCTAAAATACAGAGTATAAATGAACAATAGGAAATGTTAAGGGACTCAATTCATCAAACAAAGAAATATTACTGGAGAGAAGCCGAAAAATTAAGAAAAAATGGATGACTGAAGAAATCTTAAAGTTGATGGGCAAAAGTAAACAGAGTAAAAATGACAAACAAGAGTATGATAAAATAAATAGAGACATAAGAGAGAAGGCAACAGAAAGTTGGTTAAATGAGCAGCGAAAAAAAAAATTGAATTAAATTCTATTAAAGCTACAAAAAATATGCACAGACAAATCAAGTGAGCTCATGGGAAGATAAATAAGAGTAGATACAGGGTTTTTGAAATCAAAAATAGGAAAGCTATTATTGGAGGAAGGTGCTATAATAAAGTGGTAGAATGAGTATTTAAGATAATTATATAATGGAGAAAGGAAAGAATTAACAGAAGAAAGTAACTTAGAAGGTCCACCTATTCTAAAAGAAGAAGTCGCTGATGCTGTAAAACATATAAAGAAAGGAAAAACAGCTGAGCCAGATGGAATCACAATAGAAGAATTAGAAGTACTTGGAGAATTTGGAGTAGATATAATAAATAAAAATGTTGAATGATATTTACAGCAGTGAATATTTACCAAGCAATATGCTGAAATCTGTATTTATAGCTATACCAAAAAGACCAGGAGCAATTGAATGCAAAGATTTTCATACAGTTAACCTCATAAACCATGTCAATAAGCTTATAATGAGAAGAACAAGAAAGAAAATAAAAATGGAAATTAGTGAAGAACAGTTTGGATTTGTGGAGGGAAAGGGTACAAACAATGCAATATATACATTACGGACACCAATAGAAAGGTCAATAGAGACACAGAAAGACATATATTTGTGCTTCATAGATTATACTAAGGCATTTGATAAAGTAAAACATGGGAACTGATTAAAATGTTGGAAGATACCAACATTGATGGGAAAGATCTAAGAATAATAAAAAAATATTTACTGTAACCAAGTAGCAACAATTACAATTGGAAATAAAGAGGGCAATTATGAACAAATAAAGCTAGAGTTATGACAGGGATGTGTTTTGTCACTATAGCGAAGTAATAATGAGAGAGATCAAAGAGAAGCCAGTAATACTAATCAGAAGTTAAAATATAAACAATATACGCTATGTCAATGATACAGTATAAAGAAAGGACTCTTGTTGAATATCAAGAAAACAGTAACAATGGTGATATCAAAGAAATAGGTGACACCAAAATGTGAAATGGAAATAGAAGGGAAAATTCTGAACCAAGTGGATAATTTTAAATACCTAGGGGCATTTATAACAACAGATGGAAGGTGCACAACAGAGATTAAGAATGTAATAGGGCAAGCAAAAGCTGCATTTCAGAAAATGAAAAGTATCTTAGGCAAGAAGTCACTATCATTGAATGTAAGAAAGAGAGTGCTGAAGTGCTGTATAGAACCTTTTTTTTTTTTTGGTGTATGGCAGTGCATCTTGGAATGTAAATGAACAAATTAGGAAGAACTTTGAGGCAACAGAGATGTGGTTCCTGAGACGAATGTTGCGAATTCCTTGGACTACCAGGGTAACTAATGACGATTGCCTGAAAGAGGGTAATGAAACTAGAGCATTATATACAACAAGGGGAAGAGAGGCAGAGGCAGGCCAAGAGAAATTATGCTGAATGGATTGAGATGGTGGCATGGAGGAATATCATCAGCAGAGTTGATCCAGAACACCAAAGACCAAGATCTGTGGAGGGACATGAACGCCTATGCCAGCCGTCAGGCCACATGATGATGATGATGACCTGGGCTCCCAGATTGACCCAGCCTACAGTGGGTACCAGGACATGTCCAGAGAAGTAAAGGCAGCTGGTGTGATGTGACCTCACGTATCAAGTGCCAGATGGTCTAGGAATATGAGGCCAGTGCCCCACCTTCATGGTATAACACAGGCTCCTTGACTTATATGGAGTCTGATGCCTGGAGAGGCCTCAGCTCCACCAGGTTCCAGCATTGTCTGTCACACTCTTGACAGGCAGGGACAGGACACCGCCGTCACCTGAGGACTAGGCTTAACAGACTGATTAATCCCAGGCATGGACTGTCTGTCTGCTTCATGACTATGCATGTATGAACTCAGAAAACAATGTGCTGATCATGTTCTGCAGGACTGTCCTTTGTACAAATAGTTACGAAAGCTATTATGGCCCACAGAATTAACACTGAATTCCATGGTGTATGGAACAACAGAGGAAATCCAAAAACTGTTGAGTTCATCATGTGAACTAGCCTTATGTCATCACAAGAGGAAGTCCATGATATTCCACAGTATTGATAGCGGTAGTGTCCCTAGCACCTTCAGGGTTACACAAGAAGTCAGAAACTCAGATGTATCAACAATGACGAACAATATGGCATTGTCTGGACTGTAGAGCAAGCTGCTCACTGTGTTCTTCTGACATCTCCTATAACACAAAGCATTTATTTACATAGATAATAACTGACACAATTAGAGGAATTTGATCAACAGAAAGTAAATCCTATCAATGATGCAACATTAAGTCATCAGGGATTAACAGATATGGTGATTTGATCAATAGAAAGCTGATCCTATCATTACTACAACATCAAGACATTAAGGATCCACAGAACTGGTCATATTTTTTTTTTTTTTTTAATTCGCATAACCTTTTACAGGACATCGCTGTCAACAGCAGCATCTTTCAGCTGTCTGTTGATTTCTTGGCAAGATTACGCTCAGTAGTTTGCCATTGCTTTCTGAGCGGCCGGCTCAGTTATCCCGCAAGTCACCAGCAGGGGACGAACCGCTCCCAGTTCTCGCTCGCTACGAGACTCTGCGTGATAAACGGGATTATGGAGAAAGTGGTGTAACCCCTCGGCCAGAGAGACCGGCACTGGTCATATGATGGATACCAAATGTATGCTTTATGTGCTGCTACGTCTAGACATCAGGGCTGATACAACAAGGCAGAGTAACAGCAGCATTCAGGATGACTTTCTGGACATACACACAGCCTCTCATGTCTACGTCTAGACATCAGGGCTGACACAACAAGGCAGAGTAACAGCAGCATTCAGGATGACTTTCTGGACATACACACAGCCTCTCATGTCTACGTCTAGACATCAGGGCTGACACAACAAGGCAGAGTAACAGCAGCATTCAGGATGACTTTCTGGACATACACACAGCCTCTCATGTCTACGTCTAGACATCAGGGCTGACACAACAAGGCAGAGTAACAGCAGCATTCAGGATGACTTTCTGGACATACACACAGCCTCTCATGTCTACGTCTAGACATCAGGGCTGACACAACAAGGCAGAGTAACAGCAGCATTCAGGATGACTTTCTGGACATACACACAGCCTCTCATGTCTACGTCTAGACATCAGGGCTGACACAACAAGGCAGAGTAACAGCAGCATTCAGGATGACTTTCTGGACACACACACAGCCTCTCATGTCTACGTCTAGACATCAGGGCTGACACAACAAGGCAGAGTAACAGCAGCATTCAGGATGACTTTCTGGACATACACACAGCCTCTCATGTCTACGTCTAGACATCAGGGCTGATACAACAAGGCAGAGTAACAGCAGCATTCAGGATGACTTTCTGGACATACACACAGCCTCTCATGTCTACGTCTAGACATCAGGGCTGACACAACAAGGCAGAGTAACAGCAGCATTCAGGATGACTTTCTGGACATACACACAGCCTCTCATGTCTACGTCTAGACATCAGGGCTGACACAACAAGGCAGAGTAACAGCAGCATTCAGGATGACTTTCTGGACACACACACAGCCTCTCATGTCTACGTCTAGACATCAGGGCTGACACAACAAGGCAGAGTAACAGCAGCATTCAGGATGACTTTCTGGACATACACACAGCCTCTCATGTCTACGTCTAGACATCAGGGCTGATACAACAAGGCAGAGTAACAGCAGCATTCAGGATGACTTTCTGGACATACACACAGCCTCTCATGTCTACGTCTAGACATCAGGGCTGACACAACAAGGCAGAGTAACAGCAGCATTCAGGATGACTTTCTGGACACACACACAGCCTCTCATGTCTACGTCTAGACATCAGGGCTGACACAACAAGGCAGAGTAACAGCAGCATTCAGGATGACTTTCTGGACATACACACAGCCTCTCATGTCTACGTCTAGACATCAGGGCTGACACAACAAGGCAGAGTAACAGCAGCATTCAGGATGACTTTCTGGACATACACACAGCCTCTCATGTCTACGTCTAGACATCAGGGCTGACACAACAAGGCAGAGTAACAGCAGCATTCAGGATGACTTTCTGGACATACACACAGCCTCTCATGAGTTTTTAAACATGATCTACATGTTGGATGTTTCCATTAACAAAAAACAAACAGGAAACATTGATGATTTTATCTTGAGTTTGTATTACAGAAAATAAATAGAACATCACTGCACATAAATATGTCCCTGCGGTATTTGTAGATGTTGTTTCTCTCTAGTAAACAGTGTCATTGCAGCAGGATATAAATTAGTTCTAAATAAGTTGCATAGGAGTTGCAACGTGGTGCTCCTAGGTATAAAATGTCTCTCTCTCTTTGTCTTATTTTTGGTTTTTGGTAAGCCTGTCAGGGTGAACAACAGATACATCAATCGGGCACGCACACTCACTCACATACCTGTGCACACAATTATATATACATACACACACACACACACATATCCTATGCAACGTTTACACAGCATAAACACTGAATCTAAAATACACACTTCAAAGAGCATAACCAGATTTCTCCTGCAAATAATTATTGTGGTCTTGGTAGATTATGGCCATCATGAGGTGAAATATCAGATAATGAAAGACAATGTGGGTAGCTGAGTGAGCTGTCTCCTGGGTGCTGGGGATTGTCTTCATGGATGTTGCTGGCTGAAGACTGTTGAACATTGTCCTGTTCCTCTGGGTTGATTTCTTGGGATGAGTTAGCTACAAAGTGGGATTGATAAAAGTCATCATAGGGAGAACTTGTACTGGATTTGTTGCTTTCAGTCTGTGAGGATGACATAGATGGTACTGGATAACTCTGAGCGGAGCCATTTGTTATGTTTTGCCTGGTCAACGTAGGCCAGCTTGATGCCAGTCTCACCACCGGCTGCTTTTGACTTGTTTTAGGATTCCTGAAGGAAGGAATGAAGAGGTCTGAGGGGGCGTTTGACTGTGCAGGTAATATGCAGTGCTCTGAAAAGGATGGCCCACAACTGGCTCTGCGGGATGTTGGATTGCTGACAAATCTGGTTAAAGAACCTCCCTGAAGCATGAAGGTTTGGTTCTTTAGTGGAATAAAGCTAGTGGAGTCAAGGTTGCTACTCATGAAGTTCATTTCCAAAGTGGGACTCAGGCTGCAAATTTTTGGACGTGCCAGGAGTGTGTCCATGGAGAGACTTCGAGGACTGGGAGCAGAGCTTCTGCTGTGTGAACCGTGGAAGAACATGACTGTTGTGGGTAGACTCTGCCGTCGATGCTGCTGGATAGGAATAATACTAGCATCTTTTCTGAGACCCAAGTAAAAGCTGAGATCCTTGCGCATGACAGGAGGTAAACTAAATCTTCTATTGCTGCCTATAGATGGTATGCTGTGTTCACTATCTTCACTGACAGGACTCAGGCATCGACCACTCTCTTCTGACTCATTCTGGTAGTGATAGACAAGGTTGACATCATTCTCCACAACATCATCCTCTTCGTCTTTTCCCTCCTCATCTTCCATGTCTACATGTCTATGTGGGCTTTCAACAAGAACCTCCTCTTGTGACTCACCCACATCCATGCTCACACTGTCCACCATATCCACAAGACTAGTGGTCATTGTTATCTCCAACTTCACTTCATTATTGTCTGTACCCTCTTTCTTAACCTCCTCAAACTGTCCCCCAAATTCTGAATCTACGTCTGATATTTCCTGTCCACTGTCCATGATGTTCTTCCACTGTGACTGATTGTGGGATAGATGGGACATCATTTGGGCAGTTAAATCAGTCCCCAAAAACCTGTCCCAAGCTTTAAACAATGGACTGACCACAAACTGTATGAAACCTGGAAAACCATAAGGAAGACAGAATTAGGCACACATATACACAATCACATATTGCTATTTAAACAAATGTATTTTATATGTCCTAATGGAGTGAAGCAAGGATGTGTCCTGGCACCAACAATGTTCAGCCTCATGTTTTTAGCTATGTTGATGAATGCCTTCGAGAACAACGACATTGGAATAGACATCAACTACAGCATGAATGGAAAAGTTGTTCAATCTCAGAAGGCTGAAAGCTAAAACCAAAACTAACAACGACAATCACCAAGGATATCCTCTTTGCTGATTATTGCGCTCTATATGCCAACTCAGAGGCAGACATGCAACACAATGTTCCAGCTTTCTCATATGCCTGTGCCAACTTTGGGCTCAATATCAACTTTGAGAAGACTGTATTTATGTACAGCCAGTTCCAGGGATTAATCACACTGTGCCAAATATCAAAGTGAATGGTCATAGACTAAGTGTTGTGGACAAATTCACCTATCTTGTTCCCAAGGTGGCCAGAGGAAATGCTTTAACCATTTGAACCCTACGAGCTGGTATACCGGTTTCCACATGTTTCCTGTTTACTTCTCACTGTTAATCGGCAACCAGCCAAACATTAAGCATTCAGCTTACATCTAGACATGGCTAACATGTCTAGATGCAAGCTGGATGTTTATTGGACTGATAAAAATGATCAGCTATTACAACTTCAACGCTGCAGACACCACCACCAGTGGCCTCGAAGACTGACAGTCAAATTCTGCATGTGAGCTATTTTCAATAGCTTCATCACACATGGAGAATTAGTGCCAGCAGTTCCTGGAAAAAGGAAGACAACCTTCCATATGTACACCGAAACACTTTGCAAACAACTTGTTGGAAATTTCCATTGTGTTGCGCCAGTTACCCCTTAGCCGAGTTGTGGGGGAACATATGGAAGGATGACTTCATAATGCAAAGGATGAACTGATCCAATTGCATAAATATGATATTTTTATCACTTAGAAACATTTTCCCTGGGAAGGTTAACCCGGTCAACAAATGCCAGCAGAAGTCGGATGTGTCTGCCTAATGGCGCAAGAACGCAGCTCTGCTGTAAACAGGCACAACGCTGTCACGTCCGAAAAAAAGAAACTGGATGAACGAAGAAGAAGAAGAAGAAGAAGAAACATTTTCTATGTTTCTTGTTGTTGTTCACCTATGGTTTCTTTCCAGAAATAATGTCTTTTTCAGGTTGAAATATTGAAATATTATTAGTATGCCAAAAAAATGGGTAATTACCCGGGAAACCCAGAGTTCAAAGGGTAAAGACACAGAAAATCTTACTGAAAGCTTTTGGAATTGATCATGACACTTGGGAGACTGCTGCCAAAGACCAAAATTCGTGGTGTACATCATTACACAAGGGTGCAGTCTCTTGTGAAGCAGCCAGGACTGCAAGAGCTGTGAAGAAAAGGCTGGACAGAAAAACCATTGCAGGAGAACCTCCTCCTCCTGGAACATCAAGCATTCTTTGTCCACATTGTCAAAGAACATTTCGAGCCAAAATAAGCCTTACCAGCCATCTTAGAACTCATGGCTTCATACTTTCAACCCCAATGGATGAAATGAATGGTCATCATAATTCTTGATGGGAAAACAACATTTTATATGTCCACTTGAGAAAAAGACTGCTTTGTCCATTTCCACATCACTGTAAATTAAAATTCCCTGTAAAAATGCCTATTCACAGTGACACAGTGAGGGGGCGGGGTGGTTCTGGAGACAGACATAGGAAAAAGAAGACAGTTGCCATGGATTCATGCCATGGGAGGTACTTAAATATGTATATTTGTGTCTGTATAACATCAATATTTATTCACTTCCATTAATGTTAATGTACGGCACTGAAAACATTAAATGAGACAGAAAATGCAGTTCAGAAATATCAAAGTCAAATGGCAGCAGTAAGGAGGATGATTCACATGAAAGGCCCAGTAGTGAGTGATATAAACCCTGCGGCGGAGCAGGCACAACAGGAGGCTTCCAATCCTCAGAAAAAGTCCTTCACTGAACTTTCAGCTCTTTTACCTCCCTGACATTCTCGAGGGACAGGGTCACATGGGTAATGACTCCAGGTGTCCTTCTCCAGTCATGCGTTCACACCCTGCCTTCCAGTTTTGAGACATGTTAATTGTTCTTCGCACTTATCCCACAAATAAGCTGTGTGCCTGTCTACAAGCCATCCCGCCCTTGGGGAGGCAGGCAAGGTGTAACTGGTGTATCATGACCTGTCACAATTATTACAGAACCTTTTCTTAACCATGGGAACCCAGCTCCTTTCCTGACCATTTGTTTCTGTCGCCGCCTCCACATTGGCAGTTTGCTATGCAACAGTAGACATAAGTGCCACCATGTTGTCTTACTCACACACTGTTCACAGCTGAAGAGGCTGCACTCCTGCACACACCAATAGGAGGCCAGCTCTTCCTCTAGGCTAATTTAATTGTGCTCCTCCCCATCCCTTCACCTTATCTCTTCTATGGAGCAAGGCCCTCGCAAGACTTCTTATATCACCATTAGTGACTTTTGTGGTGATTAAGCTGCAAAGGTTGGACTTCGCATGACATTCTTTCATCTTGATGATCTCTACACTGTAGCATTTTGACAACTCTGTAGTGTCCCAGGCTCAAGCTCTGTTCTTACTTGGCGGAGTGGCTAAGTGATTGGTTTGAGACAGTAAAGGTTTTTGTATTTTAGTTGAGAGATTGGTTTGTTTTCACTTCGAAGAAAGACATGTTAGACTTTGCCTTGTAGGCATAGATGTGAACCATCTTACTGATTCAATGTGTCCCCCTCATCACTTTGATTGTTCCATAGCCAAAATGAGGCCTTCTCTCCAACCTCACCCAGTTGTTATAGTGTCCGAGTTCTTGATTGTCTTGCTATGCCATGCTGCTTAAGCACAGCATACAGAGTTTGAAGCTAGACCTCTTGCACTTACCTCTATAGCCTGACAGACTTTGACAATAATGGCACAACTTTCAGAACAATTAGCCAGCTAATGTATATTGACACAAATAATAAATGGTACAATTTTCACAGTCCTGTATACATTTATCTCTTATTTCTTTATTTATCTTATACTCTACTTTGTTATTGTTACTTTGTTTTCTTTAGTCAACAGACTTTAAGATTTCTTAAGTTATTCACTTCTTCTAAGCTTTTTGTATTGTTTCTTGTAATATCTCTTTGTTTGTTTGATGAATGGAGTTCCTTAACATTTTCCCCTTTTCACCTATACCTCATCTCACTCATACCTAGGATGTTAATTTTCATATTTTGTATTTGTTTTATCATACTGTCTAATTTTTCCATCTCAGCCAAGGTTCTGACACTCCTATTTTAAAATTGTTGATTTTAGCTTTGCCATAAATAGTTTGATGACCTTTCCTTTCACATCCGCATGGGGTATCACAGACAGTGACTGACTTTTATAATTGTATGACACACACGCATGCATGCACGGACGCACGCAGGCACACACGCATGCACACACACACACACACACACACACAAACATGTATTCCTGTGTATATCTGACTACACTAGTTTACTTGCACTTCTTTAGTGTTGACATTTATTTGATGGCATTTTTTTGATGTTAGTTGCCTGACTGCATTTCTCTAATGTTGATTGGTATTGTTTTCACAGCATGCTTTTGTAATTTCGTTTGAGAAGCAAATAAACTTGGTTTAGTGTTAGCTTATTCTGGAGTGCCTGGGCTAGTGTCAGTTAAGACAGTATGTTGTATTTGTGACCTTATACCTGTAGACTTGAGCTTCAAAGCAGAAGGGGTTTCTATATAATTAGTAGTCTCCCCTACACCGGAAAATGGACAATCTGTATAATCTCTTTAATCTTCTTTCTCTCCTTATCTTCTCTCATCCTCCCTCTTAATCCTTTTTTTGTGCTATCACACACACACACACGCACGCACACTTGCACGTGCACACACACACACACATATATAATACAAACTCTAAGCTATGCATATGATACTGGGATGCACAAGGGACATACCAGTAGTGTGCATGTGATACATCCTAGCCTTATCGACAATTACAGACAGGCTCAAGGTACTGCAGGCTAGATCATATCTCCGAGTGGCTGCAGACACGGAACAACCCCTGTATGAAGCCCTGGATACAGTTAAGGGCCACAGGCTAATCAGAGGAAAATTATGGATGGCTCAGGCAGAGGACACAATCAGAGAAGTGTGCATGTTTGAGAACACTTGGAGAGTAGTGGGTCAGAATGCCAGAGGAAATGTCTGACCTGTGCAAGGTCATAACAACACTGGATAAGGAATGCAGGGATTGTCCAGCAGGTTGCACTGAATGGGGAATGCAGGTATTGTCCAACAGATTACACTGAATGGGGAATGTAGGTATTGTCCAACAGGTTGCACTGAATGGGGAATGTAGGTATTGTCTAGCAGGTTACACTGAATGGGAGGTGCAACAATTGATCCATGACAAGTCATGATCAGGCGATGTAATCATCTACATGGATGGCTCTGTCTGATGAGGTAAAAGAGTGCCTGGGGGTTCGTGTGAGGGTTGGTGGTTGGTGTTTGGTGCAGGAGAGCCTGGCATATAATACCACATCTAGTCTGAGAATGGAGGTGGAGGCAGTCACAGCAGCCTTCCGATGGCTGGAGAACAAACAGCACATGCATGACATGATTGTAATGGACTCACAAAGTATGATGAGAAATGTGGAGACAGGCATGCTTCGGGCAGAGTGGCAGGCTTCCATTCAACAATCAAAAATAGAGAGCTTCTGTTGGATATATTCCCCAGGACATGCTGGTGTGTGCTGGGAAATGAGCAAGCAGATAGACTAGCTGGATCTACACAACTTGGTGCAGTATTGATGATTGGTAAGGCAGATGTGGTCGCAGCCCTTCGGAATCATGTTTATTGTGCAGAAAAACAGAAAGATCAGAAGAACAGATAGATCACCACAGCCTGGAGAGAATGGTGCTGCAGGGAGTGACCAGAGGATCTGGTTGACAATCAGGACTCTGAGGAAAGGTCAGACGGACATATAATCAGACTGTTACTGGTGCATTAGTATTGGGACTATACACTGGCTGTTGCAGATGAGGACAGAGCATGTAATAGAATGTTCTAGTGCTGTGATGTCAGTTCTTGACTCGACTCGACTCAACAGCCAAACACAATAACTGGATGGAAATTTGTGAAGTGCAAACTACATTAGATTACAGAATTATGTGACTCACCAAACTGAATGTTGGCTAATGTGTTTCCATAGCGATCACAGAGAGGCGTGACAGCCACATTAAGTGCCCTCTCCATGTCACCTGTAGCAGACAAATTAAGATGATATATTGGCACAAAATATGCTGGGTGTTACAGGGACCTATAAGGGAAGCAAATAATAATAACACCATTACATAGCAAGCATATTGTAAGAGGCAACTAAAGAGGCTGGCCACCTATTCCCATATTTGTTACTACAAAATCGCACCAAAAAAAGTCTGAATAAGACAAGGAAAATTAGTTAAGCCAGCCAAGATAACAGAGGATTTTCCTTTGGAATAGGCCTAAAAATATATGAAGAGAGAATTAGAGAGAAGTGAATAATATGGGAATAATATGAATGAACTACATGAGATAACAATGGATAGGACGGCCTAGTGCGACATGTTTGATGGCCCCATTGGGGAATAACAGGCCAAAGAAGAGAAAAAGACAGCATGATATCTACACACAAGGTTCATAATGTCACACTATGTACACATGTAGCCCACATGGGCACCAGACAGCATGATATCTACACACACATGGTTCATAATGTCACACTGTGTACACATGTAGCCCACATGGGCACCAGACAGCATGATATCTACACACAAGGTTCATAATGTCACACTGTGTACACATGTAGCCCACATGGGCACCAGACAGCATGATATCTACACACAAGGTTCATAATGTCACACTGTGTACACATGTAGCCCACATGGGCACCAGACAGCATGATATCTACACACACATGGTTCATAATGTCACACTGTGTACACATGTAGCCCACATGGGCACCAGACAGCATGATATCTACACACAAGGTTCATAATGTCACACTGTGTACACATGTAGCCCACATGGGCACCAGACAGCATGATATCTACACACACACGGTTCATAATGTCACACTGTGTACACATGTAGCCCACATGGGCACCAGACAGCATGATATCTACACACAAGGTTCATAATGTCACACTGTGTACACATGTAGCCCACATGGGCACCAGACAGCATGATATCTACACACACATGGTTCATAATGTCACACTGTGTACACATGTAGCCCACATGGGCACCAGACGACAGCATGATATCTACACACAAGGTTCATAATGTCACACTGTGTACACATGTAGCCCACATGGGCACCAGACAGCATGATATCTACACACACACGGTTCATAATGTCACACTGTGTACACATGTAGCCCACATGGGCACCAGACAGCATGATATCTACACACAAGGTTCATAATGTCACACTGTGTACACATGTAGCCCACATGGGCACCAGACAGCATGATATCTACACACACATGGTTCATAATGTCACACTGCGTACACATGTAGCCCACATGGGCACCAGACAGCATGATATCTACACACAAGGTTCATAATGTCACACTGTGTACACATGTAGCCCACATGGGCACCAGACAGCATGATATCTACACACAAGGTTCATAATGTCACACTGTGTACACATGTAGCCCACATGGGCACCAGACAGCATGATATCTACACACAAGGTTCATAATGTCACACTGTGTACACATGTAGCCCACATGGGCACCAGACAGCATGATATCTACACACATGGTTTCACCCCTTTTCATTTGATGTTCTAGCAGTCTGGTAAAGATTGCTGATTCAGTCATCACTTGATTTGTTTAACGGCCTTCACTATATTAGCTCTGTTCACTGATCATCCGCTTTTCACAGCAGCCCTGTCCGTAAGCCTATCCTTGTACACGTTTTCTTACACCTGCATGGCTGGCACAAAGATGAAGCTGATTTTTGTCAGCCTTTACCCCTTCAGAGACTCCACCCACTGTCTTATAGCCCCGCCCACTTTTATTTTGCTGAGGCTACTCACGAAGTCACTGAGAAAGCATGCCTGTGTGAAAGTCTGTGTCTCCAGCCAGGTTACTACTTTAGTTACTGCCATGACCTCCATGACCAGGCTGCTTGTTGTCAAGGTGAAGGTCCCACAGTTTTCCTTCAGAATTTTTCCTCTGACATGAGCCGTAAAAGTTCATGAGTTCTTCACATGTTGAACAACAGAACTATCTTGTAAATGACCACATGATCATCAAAAGAATTCTCAAATATCAAGGCCTGAACTTCTGCCTCCACAATTACCAGGCATTGTTGTCCTCACCCCCTCTCCAATCTGATGCATACTGAAAGGATGTACTACACTCTGCTGATGCTTGTATACATTCTTCATCAGGTTGTATGTCCTCAAGAAAACAAACTCATTGAATCTTGATCAGCTTAGCTTGTTTATATTACTGTGCTCTGGTCTCTTCACTTTGTCCTCTCACTTAATTTTCATGGTTTGTTTCAGGAGTTTTTTTTCTCCTCTAAAGCACTGAATGATGATGCAAACGGAGGCAGTAACTGCTGCACCGTGTTGGCTCTCAGGTACCAATTATGCTAACCTCACCTCACTATCTGACTCATGGTCAATGATACAGAAGGTTAAAAAATGTATGGCTGTGGTCAGTATGGGTGCCTTTCGTTAGTGCAACAAACCTAGTGGAACTGTGGGGGCTGAGTGGTCTCGAGGTATGGTGTCCGCCTCGAGTGCTGGAGGTCCTGGGTTCAGGTCCCGGGTTCAGGCCCCAGTGAGGACCGGGATTTATTTAAAAAATCCACCTGGACTTCCAGTAATAAAATTTCCCCTGGTCTCTGAGTAGTGAGATCGGACGCCCATGCATATTGTTGCACACATAAAAAATCCCTTGGCAGCTGGAAATCGAAAAAGAGTAGCCTAACGGCGCTGCCTGGGCAAAATTTCGAGTTAAAAATCTACCCAAAGTATTTCAGGATCCTCGTCAATGCAATGGAGCTCATGCATTGAGCTGAGTTTCTCCAGACTCAGGTTTGAGTTAGGAGGAAAACGAAGCACTTATGGGTTAAACCGTGTGCCGTGATGTTGATCCAACGACTAAACTAAACTAAACCTATTGGAACTGTTATGGGTATTTTGCTGTGGACATGTGGGAGTCTGCCAATGAGAGGGCAGATTGGTTGGCTTCCTTAGTGCCTATGTTAAGTCATCTTCAAATGGAAAAATCCTCAATGTGCAGGCAATCAGGGAAAGACTTTTGTGTACTGGTACAGCAGTCAATGAGACAACAATGTACAGACATTCAGGGAAAGACTTGTGTAATGGTACAGAAGTCAATGAGACAAGAATGTGCAGATATTCAGGGAAAAACTTTTGTGTACTGGTACAGAAGTCAATGAGACAACACTGTGTAGACATTCAGGGAAAGACTTGTGTGTACTGGTACAGCAATCAATGAGACAACACTGTGCAGACATTCAGGGAAAGACTTTTGTATACTGGTACAGCAGTCAATGAGACAACACTGTGTAGACATTCAGGGAAAGACTTGTGTGTACTGGTACAGAAGTCAATGAGACAACAATGTGTAGACATTCAGGGAAAGACTAGTGTGTACTGGTACAGCAGTCAATGAGACAACAATGTGTAGACATTCAGGGAAAGACTTTTGTGTACTGGTACAGCAGTCAATGAGACAACAATGTACAGACATTCAGGGAAAGACTTGTGTACTGGTACAGAAGTCAATGAGACAAGAATGTGCAGATATTCAGGGAAAAACTTTTGTGTACTGGTACAGAAGTCAATGAGACAACACTGTGTAGACATTCAGGGAAAGACTTGTGTGTACTGGTACAGCAATCAATGAGACAACACTGTGCAGACATTCAGGGAAAGACTTTTGTGTACTGGTACAGCAGTCAATGAGACAACAATGTGCAGATATTCAGGGAAAGACTAGTGTGTACTGGTACAGCAGTCAATGAGACAACAATGTGTAGACATTCAGGGAAAGACTTATGTGTACTGGTACAGCAGTCAATGAGACAACAATGTGTAGACATTCAGGGAAAGACTTATGTGTACTGGTACAGAAGTCAATGAGACAACAGTGTGTAGACATTCAGGGAAAGACTTGTGTGTACTGGTACAGCAGTCAATGAGACAACAATGTGCAGACAGAAGAAACATAAAACACAACCTGAAACTAGTGCTGCATGTCAATTGCAGGGACATATTAGACTCAACCACAGCACAACTGGGGTAGTTAGCATCCATAAACTTGGATATCTGCTGAAGAAGATGAATCACGTACGAGCTTGTCCCAAGTGCGGTGACATATATGGCTTCTTTCACCAATAAACAATGAAGCTCTGGAATACAAGGGCCTGCAAATAGTTCTCTCTTTCCTTTGCAAGCTCACCTGTCTTTCTGGATTCCAGAGACGTAAACTAGACTAAAAAAGTAGTCATACCTGTACCCACTATTTGATTCTTTTACCTTGCAGGAAAAACTCATGACAAATTCTTTGACTCCACCGTTGGCTGATCCTCCACGGTCGGCATGGGTTGGATATATCTGCACACTTGAGGGCAATCTATGGACACAATATATACGATAAATATTTCAAAATTATGTGCGAAAAAAACTGTATAAAGTGTTACATATTGATAACTTTGTAAGCACAATTGTATGTTGGATTGACTGAGACAGTGTCATGAGGAATAGCATGAGCAGACTTGATCCAGAACACCAAGGCAAGATCTGTGGAGAGACATGAATACCCACAACAGCTGCCAGGGTGCATGATGCTGACGATGCACAATTTTACTTTTAATAAATAATTGGATATTATTAAAAAATAAAAAATATTTGCTTTCCAAAAATGAAATGTGAGGCATCCACACAATTGAGCTTTACATGATGTACTTTTATGTTGTAAGAAACTAAGCTACAGAAGAAGATTTCATTCATGTAACCTGGTTACAAATTTTACTTGGATGTGTTCAACATTTATCTTGCAGGAAACTAAACTACAATAGTAAATTTCATTCATGTAACCTGGTTACAAATGTTGACTTGGATGTGTTCAACATTTATCTTGCAGGAAACTAAACTACAATAGTAGATGTCATTCATGTATCCTGGTTACAAATGTTGACTTGGATGTGTTCAACATTTATCTTGCAGGAAACTAAACTACAATAGTAGATGTCATTCATGTATCCTGGTTACAAATGTTGACTTGGATGTGTTCAACATTTATCTTGCAGGAAACTAAACTACAATAGTAGATGTCATTCATGTATCCTGGTTACAAATGTTGACTTGGATGTGTTCAACATTTATCTTGCAGGAAACTAAACTACAACAGTAGATGTCATTCACGTACCCTGGTCAAAAATGTTGACTTGGATTTGTCCAGGATCTCACTCAACGCACCTGGATACCCCCATAAGTGCTCTAATCCCCTCCCAAAAATCAGGAGAGAATCTCAACACAGTGCACAAACTCTGTAGAACATGTGTTACATGAATTCAGCTGAAGTTCAAAGTCATGGCCTGGATACATATGACAGTGAAGATTTCTCATCGCTCCATTCACAAAGGTGCTGATAGAGTGGATCATGTGCAACTGCAAAGGGCTTCACATGACAACTGGTGATCTGGACTGGCACCTGTATCACAGATATTTTATGCTTCGTCTATATTAATAATGCGGATCACATTTCCTGATGGCTTTCATGAAAAGAGACATCTGATGTATGATGTCTAGCAGCTGATGATTCCTGACAATCACCAAGGTTTGATATTCAGGAAAACTGGTACTGTAGCATTGAGGATAGTGAACCAGAGTTCCACAAACCCCTTGACATACCGAGTCCAGGGTTCAGATCAGCTGTGGGCCATGTGGAAGCAGACCACTTTTCATTGTATTAGAAGATATGGGGCATTGACCGTTCAGAAAACAGTGGAAAAAGATATAAATGCCAGGCTTGACTGCAACATCCTGTACATTTATATGCAATCAATATAATGTGATGGAAAGAGGTCAGCACTGCCGAGGTGTTTATCACCCTGACACTGCCTGTGCCCTGACAGCAGGCTAGTGGGTATTAGGCCACACACCAGTCAGTCTGATTTTAATGCTGTCTTCTGGTTGAGAGAGTAATGGCAAACTACTCGATATAAACTTGCCTAGAAAATCAACCTGGGGTTGATCACGATGTACTGCAAAGGACATGCAACATTATGTTGGAAATGATCTGGTCATGTTGACAGATGGCTGATCAACACTTGCAATAGGAAGGGCAGATACCGTGTGTCACTAAAACATTCATTCTAGTATCCCCAACAATGTATAGAGTGTTATGACCCCTTGATTATTTCTACATCAAAATGGTGGATGTCTTACCCCATTCACTTAAAAAAAAAAGTCGCTTAAAAGTCGACAGGGTTGACTTCATTGCACCGGGTTTTATCCCATATGGCTCGGTCTCTTTCCGCAGCACGGAAAGCGTCGCACAAAGCACAAACTCAGTAGCTTTAACCCACAGGAGTCTCCGAAACATTTAACTCGTAAACCGAAGGACGCGACCTGGAATCGAACCCACAACCTTCGGAGCATGAGTCAAACGGCTTGACCACTTCGCCACAGAGCCTCCCAAATAAGCAGTGAAAAATGACCAAACAGTGAAAAATGACCAACCAGTAAAAAATGACCAACCAGCGAAATATTATCAAACAGTGAAACATGATAAACCAGTGAAACATGACCAACCAGTGAAAAATGACCAACCAGTGAAATATCAAACAGTGAAAAATGACCAACCAGTGAAAAATGACCAAACAGTGAATAATGACCAAACAGTGAAGAGGTCATGGTTGGAAAATAAACACAACAAAGGAGTGGCAGAAAGTGCAAAGTGCCAAGAGAGACTTATCAAAATCAATTGCCATACCTGAGAAACTTGGATTGACAGATTGTGAAGAACATTGAACTAGTTTCATGAATCACATAACAAAAACATTATTAAGAACTGTCATGACAAGAAAATGTAACAAAAAGCACCTGAATTAATAGAATAAAAATGCAAATTATTTGAGGGGAAAATGCATAAATATTGCTACACACATTCTAAGAACATAGATAGAGAGGGTCACTAAAATGATAAAAGAGGTGTACATGTAGTCTCTAATTATACCTCAAAGGCATCAACATTTCATAAAAGAATTAAAATGACAAGTGCACCTGGTGTCCAGTTTCCATGGCAGATTGCAGTGTATGCAACTCTTGACAACATAAAACAACTAGCTATTCTTTGAAAATAACTGCCAATATTTCTTCTTGAAAGCCACGCTTCTGGACTCATCATGAACATAATATATTACTGATATGCACAGTGCCAGCATCAACAATCTATTAAGAATATTCACAGTGATTTCTTATTTGTTCAATTCATTCCTTGTTACAATGTGCATTTAACTCATTCTAAATGTATTTACGCTACTTTTGTTTCCTCTATCCTCTAACCCCATCATTGGGTCATGGCAGGATGGTTGGGCTAGCAGTTAATGTCTTCCACAGCTCCATCAATGGGTCATGGCAGGATGGTTGTGCTAGCAGTTAATGTCTTCCACAGCTCCATCATTGGGTCATGGCAGGATGGTTGTGCTAGCAGTTAATGTCTTCCACAGCTCCATCAATGGGTCATGGCAGGATGGTTGTGCTAGCAGTTAATGTCTTCCACAGCTCCATCAATGGGTCATGGCAAGAAGGTTGTGCTAGCAGTTAATGTCTTCCACAGCTCCATCATTGGGTCATGGCAGGATGGTTGTGCTAGCAGTTAATGTCTTCCACAGCTCCATCAATGGGTCATGGCAGGATGGTTGTGCTAGCAGTTAATGTCTTCCACAGCTCCATCATTGGGTCATGGCATGATGGTTGTGCTAGCAGTTAATGTCTTCCACAGCTCCATCATTGGGTCATGGCAGGATGGTTGTGCTAGCAGTTAATGTCTTCCACAGCTCCATCAATGGGTCATGGCAGGATGGTTGTGCTAGCAGTTAATGTCTTCCACAGCTCCATCATTGGGTCATGGCAGGATGGTTGTGCTAGCAGTTAATGTCTTCCACAGCTCCATCAATGGGTCATGGCAGGATGGTTGTGCTAGCAGTTAATGTCTTCCACAGCTCCATCAATGGGTCATGGCAGGATGGTTGTCCTAGCAGTTAATGTCTTCCACAGCTCCATCAATGGGTCATGGCAGGATGGTTGTGCTAGCAGTTAATGTCTTCCACAGCTCCATCAATGGGTCATGGCAGGATGGTTGTGCTAGCAGTTAATGTCTTCCACAGCTCCATCAATGGGTCATGGCAGGATGGTTGTGCTAGCAGTTAATGTCTTCCACAGCTCCATCAATGGGTCATGGCAGGATGGTTGTGCTAGCAGTTAATGTCTTCCACAGCTCCATGACTTCAGCAATGCACATTAAGATACATCAGACACTTCAATTTTAAAGTATGGTATTCATGGCTAGGACCTGGTTTTCCATTAATAGTTAAAATCCATATTATTGTATCTAAATATCTGAGAAAATCCACAGAAAACATTCTAATCATCAACAATACTTCTTTCAAATCAA
Organism: Cepaea nemoralis; assembly: GCA_014155875.1. NCBI lineage: Eukaryota > Metazoa > Mollusca > Gastropoda > Stylommatophora > Helicidae > Cepaea > Cepaea nemoralis. Next base: position 754,241 of record JACEFZ010016749.1, read on the forward strand.
CATTGGTTTATTTTTGTCCACAAACCTAAAATACAAACATTGCTTTTTAGACACTTAGTGTTTCAGATATCTGGCACTAAACATTTACAGCAGAATATCCTTCAACATAACATAAATTATTTGGTGTTATTATGTAGGATATTAAGTCTTTCTCTGCTGTACGTGTGTCACTGGGACCCCAAAGAGGAAGTCAAGAGCAGTAACATTGTAACCTTTGTGCAAGTTGTAACAGGCAACTAAAGAGGGTTGGTCTGAAACTAACTGCTTCAAACTGTTGACAAATTTAGCCAACTTCCAGCCAACCATGAACTGGCCCATAAAGAGCTTGGCCTAAGTGCTTGTAGACCCATACCCCACTAGTAGCCTTAAAGGCAGAAGAAGAAAAGTGTTGCCTGTAACATTCGGTCAGTGAAGCACAAATGTCACACAACCCACAACACCAGAGATTGTTTGCCTACCTGTAGCAGAAAGTGTCGTTGCTCATCATTTCTCCTGTACAGAAACTCCCCATTCTCGATGTATTGCTGGAACATGAAAACAGGAATAGTCGTCAATCAGTGAGTAGTAATTATTTCCTACTCATTTGGTTTGGATTGGTTGTAGAAAAAAATAGTTGCATATATTTTACAGGACACCACAGTCAACCCCAGCATGTTTGGCTGTTTGTTATTTCTTGGCAAGTTTACGTTCAGTAAATTGCCATTGCTTTCTGAACAACCGACACTCATACTATTTAATGAAAACCAACACACTGGTTATAAAGGATAACTTTAAATGCACATGGATTATCTCCACAAGTGCTCCAGTATCCTACCATAGATCACAAAAATATCTCCACAAGTATTCCAGTCTCCTACCATAGATCACACAAATATCTCCACAAGTGCTCCAGTCTCCTACCATAGATCACACAATTATCTCCACAAGTATTCCAGTCTCCTACCATAGATCACACAAATATCTCCACAAGTGCTCCAGTCTCCTACCATAGATCACACAAATATCTCCACAAGTATTCCAGTCTCCTACCATAGATCACACAATTATCTCCACAAGTATTCCAGTCTCCTACCATAGATCACACAAATATCTCCACAAGTGCTCCAGTATCCTACCATAGATCACACAAATATCTCCACAAGTATTCCAGTCTCCTACCATAGATCACACAAATATCTCCACAAGTGCTCCAGTATCCTACCATATATCACACAAATATCTCCACAAGTGTTCCAGTATCCTACCATATATCACACAAATATCTCCACAAGTATTCCAGTATCCTACCATAGATCACACAAATATCTCCACAAGTGCTCCAGTCTCCTACCATAGATCACACAATTATCTCCACAAGTATTCCAGTCTCCTACCATAGATCACACAAATATCTCCACAAGTGCTCCAGTCTCCTACCATAGATCACACAAATATCTCCACAAGTATTCCAGTCTCCTACCATAGATCACACAATTATCTCCACAAGTATTCCAGTCTCCTACCATAGATCACACAAATATCTCCACAAGTGCTCCAGTATCCTACCATAGATCACACAAATATCTCCACAAGTATTCCAGTCTCCTACCATATATCACACAAATATCTCCACAAGTGTTCCAGTATCCTACCATAGATCACACAAATATCTCCACAAGTATTCCAGTATCCTACCATAGATCACACAAATATCTCCACAAGTATTCCAGTATCCTACCATAGATCACACAAATATCTCCACAAGTGCTCCAGCATCCTACCATAGATCACATAAATATCTCCACAAGTATTCCAGTCTCCTACCATAGATCACACAATTATCTACACAAGTATTCCAGTATCCTACCATAGATCACACAAATATCTCCACAAGTGCTTCAGTCTCCAACCATAGATCACACAATTACCTCCACAAGTGCCCCAGTATCCTTCCATAGATCACACAAGGAGAATCTCAGTACAGAACACAAACTCTATATTGCAGGTGAGGATCCACATATGTTTACAGCAGAATCACACATGCTGTACATTTCTTTGTGGGTAACTTGTCTAATAGAGAAATGTTAGCTTGGACTTATAGATTCTCAGCTGCCTCAGGATATTTAATCTGCACAAAAAGCACACAGGACCTGAGTTTTTTGTCCTTGTCAGAGAAGGCTAGATGTCTGATCCACTACCTCAGGATAAGGGGAAAGTATAATATATTTTATGTTCATATTTTTATGAAAATCCAGTCAAAACCATGTGATGAACCTCGTCTGCTTGAGCAAGAGGCAGATGGTCTAATCTGATCTCTGATCTAGTCCACTCCTCCCATTTTGTTCTTCCCACTTACATTCACCAATTACCAGTTGTGAGTTTTTTTTAACAAGTCTTTTCATATTACCTTTTTCACCTAATTTATCTAGAACTGTATTTTCTTTTCAGAAGCTCTTGCTAGCATATCCACTGGTTTTGTATTTCTATTTTCACATGTGCTTGACTTTCATTTTTATTTTCTTTTGTGGAATCTTTTTGCCCATTGCAGTCAATAATCAACAGAAATTAAACAAGTAAAGGACCCGGTTACATGCCTTGTGGCCAATAGTATCATATATATATATATATATATATATATATATATATATATATATATATATATATATATATATATATATATATATATATATATATATATATATATATATAGTGTTAGTAGTATTATTTTTATAGAACAAATTGCCTTTTTCCATACACATGTGATCATATATTTTTTCTCAAGCTCGCAACCTCTACCACTCAATGTCCTTATTTAACAGAATTTGAATTTTGCATAATTTTCACTGTTGCCAAGTGACAGCCAATATTTATACTTTGGCATATCTAGCCACTTGGACTGAAATCAGCCACCAGGTGTGGTGAAGTATGATGCATGGAGGTATTAAATGAACCTCTTCTTGCACACGCACCCCAGATACAATGTTAACAGATGGTCAAGGACCATTATTAAGACAAAGGCATATATATGGTATATGGTGCAAGCCCCATACTTGTATAGGTAAACAGCATATTCCATGGGTATCGTGGTTAACACCAATAACTACCTTTAAGCTGCCTTTACTTCCCAGAAAATCTCCTGGTACTCATTTTAGGCTGGGTTGACCTGGAAGTCCTCAGGTCAATTTGCAAAACATCCCCTCCTTCAGAGGGATTCAAACACATGACAATTTGGCTGACCGGCCAGTGCACTAGCCACTGCACCAGAGTGGCTCTCTACAAGAACATGTCAACAGTTGGACACTGACCAATCACATGTGCTGCACTATGGTGGCTCTCTACAAGAACATGTCAACAGTTGGACACTGACCAATCACATGTGCTGCACTATGGTGGCTCTCTACAAGAACATGTCAACAGTTGGACACTGACCAATCACATGTGCTGCACTATGGTGGCTCTCTACAAGAACATGTCAACAGTGAGAGATTGATCAATCACATGTGCTGCACTATGGTGGCTCTCTACAAGAACATGTCAACAGTTGGACACTGACCAATCACATGTGCTGCACTATGGTGGCTCTCTACAAGAACGTGTCAACATTGAGAGATTGATCAATCACATGTGCTGCACTATGGTGGCTCTCTACAAGAACATGTCAACAGTAAGAGATTGATCAATCACATTTGCTGCACTATGGTGGCTCTCTACAAGAACGTGTCAACAGTAAGAGATTGACCAATCACATGTGCTGCACTATGGTGGCTCTCTACAAGAACATGTCAACAGTGAGAGACTGACCAATCACATGTGCTGCACTATGGTGGCTCTCTACAAGAACATGTCAACAGTGAGAGACTGACCAATCACATGTGCTGCACTATGGTGGCTCTCTACAAGAACGTGTCAACAGTTGGACACTGACCAATCACATGTGCTGCACTATAGTGGCTCTCTACAAGAACATGTCAACAGTGAGAGACTGACCAATCACATGTGCTGCACTATGGTGGCTCTCTACAAGAACATGTCAACAGTTGGACACTGACCAATCACATGTGCTGCACTATGGTGGCTCTCTACAAGAACATGTCAACAGTGAGAGATTGATCAATCACATGTGCTGCACTATGGTGGCTCTCTACAAGAACATGTCAACAGTAAGAGATTGATCAATCACATGTGCTGCACTATGGTGGCTCTCTACAAGAACATGTCAACAGTAAGAGATTGATCAATCACATGTGCTGCACTATGGTGGCTCTCTACAAGAACATGTCAACAGTAAGAGATTGATCAATCACATGTGCTGCACTATGGTGGCTCTCTACAAGAACGTGTCAACAGTAAGAGATTGACCAATCACATGTGCTGCACTATGGTGGCTCTCTACAAGAATGTGTCAACAGTAAGAGATTGACCAATCACATGTGCTGCACTATGGTGGTTCTCTACAAGAACGTGTCAACAGTTGGACACTGACCAATCACATGTGCTGCACTATGGTGGCCCTCTACAAGAACATGTCAACAGTGAGAGATTGACCAATCACATGTGCTGCACTATGGTGGCTCTCTACAAGAATGTGTCAACAGTTGGACAACGACCAATTGCATGCTCATGGTTTACAGTAAATGACCGTACACATTTGAATGAATGATAGAAAACACAAATATCCACAATGGCCAGAAACTGATGTTTAGTTCCCATTTTATTTTGGATTTCCATGTTGTGCACAATTTCAAGGTTTTTCTCTGTTTATTTCCATTTTCCTCCCTGAGTTCCTCACAACCTTGAACTCTAAGTCATGTTTCTTGGGTATCTCCATTTTTAAGGTCTGCTACGACTCTGTTTAGAGAAAATCTGCATTAATACTGTCAACTGCCCATGCCACTGCTCACTTTAGCTATCCACATATCTGGTATTCTTCTTTAAAACACATTTGTGTTCTTGCTTATCTATAAATTGTCAGTAACTGGCAACTGTATGTTCACATTCTATCTACTTCTATCCCCATTAAGACAATGGTCCACTTTACATTTGTTATTAAGTATATGGGAGAGGATACATTTACAAATTTTGAGCCAAAACTGAGCTTAGTTTGTGTATTGTACACTTGGTAGAATTTATCCATTGCATTCTTGGTCTTCCTCTAGTTCTTTAGCTTGTGCTTCTTCAGTTGTATGCAAAATGCTGTCACAAGATGTCCATGCCACCTTATTTATTGACTCTCCATACATTCCAGTCACAGAGTAACAAACAAAGTCCAGGACCCTCCATACATTCCAGTCACAGAGTAACAAACTAAATCCAGGACCCTCCATACATTCCAGTCACAGAGTAACAAACAAAGTCCAGGACCCTCCATACATTCCAGTAACAGAGTAACAAACAAAGTCCAGGACCCTCCATACATTCCAGTAACAGAGTAACAAACAAAGTCCAGGACCCTCCATACATTCCAGTCACAGAGTAACAAACTAAATCCAGGACCCTCCATACATTCCAGTAACAGAGTAACAAACAAAGTCCAGGACCCTCCATACATTCCAGTAACAGAGTAACAAACAAAGTCCAGGACCCTCCATACATTCCAGTCACAGAGTAACAAACAAAGTCCAGGACCCTCCATACATTCCAGTCACAGAGTAACAAACAAAGTCCAGGACCCTCCATACATTCCAGTAACAGAGTAACAAACAAAGTCCAGGACCCTCCATACATTCCAGTAACAGAGTAACAAACAAAGTCCAGGACCCTCCATACATTCCAGTAACAGAGTAACAAACTAAGTCCAGGACCCTCCATACATTCCAGTCACAGAGTAACAAACTAAATCCAGGACCCTCCATACATTCCAGTCATAGAGTAACAAACTAAGTCCAGGACCCTCCATACATTCCAGTAACAGAGTAACAAACAAAGTCCAGGACCCTCCATACATTCCAGTCACAGAGTAACAAACAAAGTCCAGGACCCTCCATACATTCCAGTCACAGAGTAACAAACAAAGTCCAGGACCCTCCATACATTCCAGTCACAGAGTAACAAACAAAGTCCTGGACCCTCCATACATTCCAGTCACAGAGTAACAAACTAAGTCCTGGACCCTCCATACATTCCAGTCATAGAGTAACAAACTAAGTCCAGGACCCTCCATACATTCCAGTCATAGAGTAACAAACTAAGTCCTGGACCCTCCATACATTCCAGTCACAGAGTAACAAACTAAGTCCTGGACCCTCCATACATTCCAGTCATAGAGTAACAAACTAAGTCCTGGACCCTCCATACATTCCAGTCATAGAGTAACAAACTAAGTCCTGGACCCTCCATACATTCCAGTCATAGAGTAACAAACTAAGTCCTGGACCCTCCATACATTCCAGTCATAGAGTAACAAACTAAGTCCTGGACCCTCCATACATTCCAGTCATAGAGTAACAAACTAAGTCCTGGACCCTCCATACATTCCAGTCACAGAGTAACAAACTAAGTCCTGGACCCTCCATACATTCCAGTCACAGAGTAACAAACAAAGTCCTGGACCCTTGTCCACACCATGACACATATTGGGTATACCATGCAAGCCCCATATTTTTATGTCTCTGGTGATGTGGTCAACCCAGAATATATTTTAAATAGTAGCAATGAAAGCACACAGCCCTCACATGCTTCTGTTGTTTCAAATGATGTTAGAATGAAACCACAAAAAAAATGAAGTGTACAAGTGTCACTAGCATCAAAACTAACAATGTTACGTTACCAGCAATGACAAGACCAGTTCTAAGAACCAGCATGACACAGGAACTCACACAAAACTGGAGCAGAAACTCCTGCTGCCGAGTAATATCAGTGGCTAATATCAATGACTGTAGCAGACGTAGAAATCTCTCCCTGCAATAGAAAGAACAGTCACTGTTGTGTATAACCTTTTCACAAGACAGTACAGTCACACTGCTGTGATTTTTCTTTCAGGTGGTAATCCTAATTCTACTTTTGTTGAAACAATGACAGTGTTCAAGGTGTTGTTTGTGCATATTCTGTCCTAAGGTTGTTACTGACCTCAGCGTTTGATGTGACCAGACATTTGACAGCAGACTAACATTAAAAAACAAATCCAGTGAAGAAAACTATTAAGTCTGTTTAAAAAGTATCGGCCCCTGAGCCAGGACAAATACAATTACCAACCTCGAGGTCTGAAGCCCATATTTCCCTCAAAGTACTATTGCTGGGTATGTAAATAGTGTTTGTCCATCAAGAATGATGATGACCATTCATTTCATCCAGTGAGGTTGGAAGTTTGGAGTTTTGAAGATGGCTGGTTAGACCTATTTTGGCTCAAATTGATCTTTGACAATGTGGGCAAGGAATGCTTGACATTCCAGGAGGAGGATCTTCTGCTGTGGTTTTTTTATCTAGCCTTTTTTCACAGCTCTTGCAGTCTTGTTTGTTTCACAAATTACTACACCCTTTCATAATGATGTACACCACAAATTTCAATTTTTGGCAGCAGTCTCCCAAGTGTTGTGATGAATTCCAAAAGCTTTTAGGGAGACATAAATACTTCTGCCAGCAATGCCACAATGTTAGAAGCATTTTAGGCAGGTCACTTGGCCTTCACATAATGTCTTATCATGCCTCAATACTGATCCCTTTCAGTGGCATGTTCAGCTTGGGCAACAGCCAAACATTGCAAGGACTTGTGTTGAACCAGAGGAGTGTTGTTTGGCCAAGAAAGTATGAACCAGATGTAAAGAAAGGGTGGGCGTGTTGCTATGATGGAGCCTATTATCCACAGGTTTGTTCTTTTGCATCCCTATTCTTAATAGAGGAATTCTTCACCTACACCTGAATAACATCAGGTCCCTAAATGTTCAAGGAAATCTGATAGAGAGCTAGAAACTCAAATATATTCCCCAAATGTCAGTGAAAAGCAATTTGGTTGTCTATGACACGTGGCAGCAGACTATGTTTCGGGCTGTGGCGAGAAATGAAATTATCAGTTTTATATTTTAAAAAATCCCCAACACTTCTTTCATTAAAATCACTTTACATAAAGAGAGGTCAGCATGGCCGAATGGATAAAACGTATATTCTGAAACATCCAGTGTGCTGATGCCGTGGTAAGTGGTTCAACCTCTACACCGTACAGTTGGACTAAAATGTTGACCTCTCGTCCTTGACTTGGGAATGTAAGTTACAAGTACCTCTGAAATTGGAGTGGGTTTGCCTGAGGGAGAGGGACACTGTTAATAAGAAAGCTAATACACATGCAAATTTACTCCTGCACTACTAGAAGTAGTGTGTAAGAACTACGCTTGAGTTCAAAGTGAGCGAGTGCACACAAAAAAAAAACACTTCACCAAAGTATACTTGTCTAGCACAAGGATGTCAATATCTGAAACAGGGAGGCTACATTTGTTTTATACAACATCTTGTCATGTTAGAATTGGAATATCTGAGGCTACATTTGTTTTATACAACATGTTTTCATGTTAGAACGGGAATATCTGAGGTTACATTTGTTTTATACAACATGTTGTCCTGTGTTAGAATTGGAATATCTGAGGCTACATTTGTTTTATACAACATCTTGTCATGTTAGAACTGGAATATCTGAGGCTACATTTGTTTTATACAACATGTTGTCCTGTGTTAGAATTGGAATATCTGAGGTTACATTTGTTTTATACAACATGTTGTCCTATGTTAGAATTGGAATATCTGAGGTTACATTTGTTTTATACAACATGTTGTCCTATGTTAGAACTGGAATATCTGAGGCTACATTTGTTTTATACAACATGTTGTCCTATGTTAGAACTGGAATATCTGAGGTTACATTTGTTTTATACAACATGTTGTCATGTTAGAATTGGAATATCTGAGGTTACATTTGTTTTATACAACATGTTGTCATGTTAGAATTGGAATATCTGAGGTTACATTTGTTTTATACAACATGTTGTCATGTTAGAATTGGAATATCTGAGGTTACATGTGTTTTATACAACATGTTGTCATGTTAGAATTGGAATATCTGAGGTTACAATTGTTTTATACAACATCTTGTCATGTTAGAACTGGAGTATCTGAGGCTACATTTGTTTTATACAACATGTTGTCATGTTAGAATTGGAATATCTGAAGTTACATGTGTTTTATACAACATCTTGTCATGTTAGAACTGGAATATCTGAGGCTACATTTGTTTTATACAACATGTTGTCATGTTAGAATTAGAATATCTGAGGTTACATGTGTTTTATACAACATGTTGTCATGTTAGAACTGGAATATCTGAGGCTACATTTGTTTTATACAACATGTTGTCATGTTAGAATTGGAATATATGAGGCTACATTTGTTTTATACAACATGTTGTCACGTTAGAATTGGAATATCTGAGGTTACATTTGTTTTATACAACATGTTGTCATGTTAGAACTGGAATATCTGAGGCTACATTTGTTTTATACAACATGTTGTCATGTTAGAATTGGAATATCTGAGGTTACATTTGTTTTATACAACATGTTGTCATGTTAGAACTGGAATATCTGAGGTTACATTTGTTTTATACAACATGTTGTCATGTTAGAACTGGAATATCTGAGGTTACATTTGTTTTATACAACATGTTGTCATGTTAGAATTGGAATATCTGAGGTTACATTTGTTTTATACAACATGTTGTCATGTTAGAATTGGAATATCTGAGGTTACATTTGTTTTATACAACATGTCATGTTAGAAATGGAATATCTGAGGCTACATTTGTTTTATACAACATGTTGTCATGTTAGAATTGGAATATCTGAGGTTACATTTGTTTTATACAACATGTTGTCATGTTAGAACTGGAATATCTGAGGTTACATTTGTTTTATACAACATGTTGTCATGTTAGAACTGGAATATCTGAGGCTACATTTGTTTTATACAACATGTTGTCATGTTAGAATTGGAATATCTGAGGTTACATTTGTTTTATACAACATGTTGTCATGTTAGAACTGGAATATCTGAGGTTACATTTGTTTTATACAACATGTTGTCATGTTAGAACTGGAATATCTGAGGTTACATTTGTTTTATACAACATGTTGTCATGTTAGAATTGGAATATCTGAGGCTACATTTGTTTTATACAACATGTTGTCATGTTAGAATTGGAATATCTGAGGTTACATTTGTTTTATACAACATGTTGTCATGTTAGAATTGGAATATCTGAGGTTACATTTGTTTTATACAACATGTCATGTTAGAAATGGAATATCTGAGGCTACATTTGTTTTATACAACATGTTGTCATGTTAGAATTGGAATATCTGAGGTTACATTTGTTTTATACAACATGTTGTCATGTTAGAACTGGAATATCTGAGGTTACATTTGTTTTATACAACATGTTGTCATGTTAGAATTGGAATATCTGAGGTTACATTTGTTTTATACAACATGTTGTCATGTTAGAATTGGAATATCTGAGGTTACATTTGTTTTATACAACATGTCATGTTAGAACTGGAATGTCTGAGGCTACATTTGTTTTATACAACATGTCATGTTAGAACTGGAATATCTGAGGTTACATTTGTTTTATACAACATGTTGCCCTGTGTTAGAACTGGAATATCTCTGGGAAGGTTAACCCGGTCAACAAATGCCCGCAGAAGTCGGATGTGTCGGCCTAACGGCGCAAGAACGCAGCTCTGCTGTAAACAGGCACAACACAATCACGTCCGAAAAAAAACTCCGGATGAACGAAGTAGAAGAAGAACTGGAATATCTGAGGCTACATTTGTTTTATACAACATCTTGTCATGTTAGAATTGGAATATCTGAGATTACATTTGTTTTATACAACATGTTGTCATGTTAGAATTGGAATATCTGAGGTTACATTTGTTTTATACAACATGTTGTCATGTTAGAACTGGAATATCTGAGGTTACATTTGTTTTATACAACATGTTGTCATGTTAGAATTGGAATATCTGAGGTTACATTTGTTTTATACAACATGTTGTCATGTTAGAATTGGAATATCTGAGGTTACATTTGTTTTATACAACACTAGCTGACCCGGCCCGGCTTTGCCCAGGCCCTGGAGGGGATCTATCTATCTATCAGTCTGTCTGTCTGCTTGTTTGTCTGTCTGTCTGGCTGACCCGGCCCGGCTTCACCCAGTCCCTGGTGGGGAGCATCTCATTTAATTCATATAAGTAGTCATATAAGCTCTCCCGTTCCCGACTATCTGTCTGTCTGTCTATGTCTGTCTGACCGGGCCCGGCTTCACCCAGTCCCTGGTGGGGAGCATCTCATTTAATTCATATACGTAGTCATATAAGCTCTCCCGTTCCCGACTATCTGTTTGTCTGTCTATCTGTCTGTCTGTCCCGGCCCGGCTTCACCCAGTCCCTGGTGGGGAGCATCTAATTTAATTCATATACGTAGTCATATTATAAGCTCTCCCGTTCCCGACTGTCTGTCTATCTGTCTGTCTGTCTGACCCGGCCCGGCTTCACCCAGTCCCTGGTGGGGAGCATGTCATTTAATTCATATAAGTAGTCAAATAAGCTTCCGTTCCCGACTATCTGTCTATCTATCTGACCCGGCGTTGTTTCGCCCAGCTCCTGGCGCACAGTAACTTAAAAGAATGTCCTTCCACACACCATTCAATGAAAACTGTAGAAAAAGATGGGTTACAATGTTATGCATTATGCATTATTTTTATGCAAACTTTGAAAATGCCTTAAAGATTATATCATTATTTATTATAACTCATATGCCTGAAAATAACTATAGACAAAGAGTTTAACAATAGTGCAAGTAAGTCCAACAATATGACTATAAAGTATATAGAAATGTTATTAAAAGTTATGCCCCTTGAAATAACTTTTCTAGAGTGAAGTCCCCCTGCTATATAGACATTATATAATGAAAATGGAAAAGTAAATGTTATTAAATAAGTAGAAGATTTTACATTAAGAAATTATTATAGTCGGTTGCACAGGAATGAAAGGAAGACGTGTAGAAAATTTCATCTCAATCGGATGTACCGTTATCGAACGCATCCAATACATAAATACCCACAAACACACAAACATACACTCTGTTTTATAGATATAGATGTTGTCATGTTAGAATTGGAATATCTGAGATTACATTTGTTTTATACAACATGTTGTCATGTTAGAATTGGAATAATAACACATTTGTTAAATGTAAAATGTTATGTAAGTATATGAACACATGGAAATTAAATTCCCATCATCATCATGAGCTCTGCCAACTGGCGTAGGCATTCATGCATCTCCACAGATCTTGGTCCTTGGTGTTCTGGATCAATTCCACTGATGATATTTCTCCATACCCACTGTCCAGTCCCTCCAGCACACCATGTGACTTGGTATGTCCCTGCCTCTTCTACTGCTGATTTGTCCAGTTGTCACCATGTTTTCCAATGTCTCTCTTCTCATTACATGACCAAAGAATCATGTCTGTCACCTTCTTACATGTGTACATAATGTTCTACTTTATGTAGCTTTCTTCAAGCAATGGTTGTTAGTTACTCTGACAGTCCCAGCATTCACAACTGTTGTCTCACACACCACATCTCTGTTATCTTCAAGCAATGGTTGTTAGTTACTCTGACAGTCCCAGCTATTCACAACTGTGGTCTCACACACCACATCTCTGTTATCTTCAAGCAATGGTTGTTAGTTACTCTGACAGTCCCAGCTATTCACAACTGTGGTCTCACACACCACATCTCTGTTATCTTCAAGCAATGGTTGTTAGTTACTCTGACAATCCCAGCATTCACAACTGTTGTCTCACACACCACATCTCTGTTGCCTTCAAGCAATGGTTGTTAGTTACTCTGACAATCCCAGCATTCACAACTGTTGTCTCACACACCACATCTCAGTTGCCTTCAAGCTTGTCCTAATTTTAAAACTGTATAACTCTGCTGACTTCCCTCTATATATCCATATCTAACTGACTGCACACCTTCGGCTCCACATTTTCTTATTTGGCACCTTTCACAACTGAACTGAACTTCTGCGCCACCTTACTAACAACAAAGGATTAGCATTTTAACATGATTAAATTGTCTAATTTCATCTTTTTCTTTATATCTGTTTGTGTTGTTCAGTTCCTGAAAAAGATTTTTTTAAAATGTGGCCCTTTGTGATTATGTGTAGTGTGGAAAAACAGACAGATCATCACAGATTAGAGAGAAGGGCTCTGCAAGGAGTGACTAGAGGATCTGACACTCAGTACACTGAGGAAAGGCAGGCGGAGACATAATCAGACTGCAAGGAGTGACTAGAGGATCTGGCCAACACTCAGTACACTGAGGAAAGACAGGCGGAGACATAATCACACTGCAAGGAGTGACTAGAGGATCTGGCCAACACTCAGTACACTGAGGAAAGGCCAGGCGGAGACATAATCAGACTGCAAGGAGTGACTAGAGGATCTGGCCGACACTCAGTACACTGAGGAAAGGCCAGGCGGAGACATAATCAGACTGCAAGGAGTGACTAGAGGATCTGGCCAACACTCAGTACACTGAGGAAAGGCCAGGCGGAGACATAATCAGACTGCAAGGAGTGACTAGAGGATCTGACACTCAGTACACTGAGGAAAGGCCAGGCGGAGACATAATCAGACTGCAAGGAGTGACTAGATGATCTGGCCGACACTCAGTACACTGAGGAAAGGCCAGGCGGAGACATAATCAGACTGCAAGGAGTGACTAGATGATCTGGCCGACACTCAGTACACTGAGGAAAGGCCAGGCGGAGACATAATCAGACTGCAAGGAGTGACTAGAGGATCTGGCCGACACTCAGTACACTGAGGAAAGGCCAGGCGGAGACATAATCAGACTGCAAGGAGTGACTAGAGGATCTGGCCGACACTCAGTACACTGAGGAAAGGCCAGGCGGAGACATAATCAGACTGCAAGGAGTGACTAGAGGATCTGGCCGACACTCAGTACACTGAGGAAAGGCCAGGCGGAGACATAATCAGACTGCAAGGAGTGACTAGAGGATCTGGCCACACTCAGTACACTGAGGAAAGGCCAGGCGGAGACATAATCAGACTGCAAGGAGTGACTAGAGGATCTGGCCAACACTCAGTACACTGAGGAAAGACAGGCGGAGACATAATCAGACTGCAAGGAGTGACTAGAGGATCTGGCCGACACTCAGTACACTGAGGAAAGACAGGCGGAGACATAATCAGACTGCAAGGAGTGACTAGAGGATCTGGCCGACACTCAGTACACTGAGGAAAGGCCAGGCGGAGACATAATCAGACTGCAAGGAGTGACTAGAGGATCTGGCCGACACTCAGTACACTGAGGAAAGACAGGCGGAGACATAATCAGACTGCAAGGAGTGACTAGAGGATCTGGCCAACACTCAGTACACTGAGGAAAGACAGGCGGAGACATAATCAGACTGCAAGGAGTGACTAGAGGATCTGGCCAACACTCAGTACACTGAGGAAAGACAGGCGGAGACATAATCAGACTGCAAGGAGTGACTAGAGGATCTGGCCAACACTCAGTACACTGAGGAAAGACAGGCGGAGACATAATCAGACTGCAAGGAGTGACTAGAGGATCTGGCCAACACTCAGTACACTGAGGAAAGACAGGCGGAGACATAATCAGACTGCAAGGAGTGACTAGAGGATCTGGCCAACACTCAGTACACTGAGGAAAGACAGGCGGAGACATAATCAGACTGCAAGGAGTGACTAGAGGATCTGGCCAACACTCAGTACACTGAGGAAAGGCAGGCGGAGACATAATCAGACTGCAAGGAGTGACTAGAGGATCTGGCCAACACTCAGTACACTGAGGAAAGGCAGGCGGAGACATAATCAGACTGCAAGGAGTGACTAGAGGATCTGGCCAACACTCAGTACACTGAGGAAAGACAGGCGAGACATAATCAGACTGCAAGGAGTGACTAGAGGATCTGGCCAACACTCAGTACACTGAGGAAAGACAGGCGGAGACATATCAGACTGCAAGGAGTGACTAGAGGATCTGGCCGACACTCAGTACACTGAGGAAAGGCCAGGCGGAGACATAATCAGGACTGCAAGGAGTGACTAGAGGATCTGGCCAACACTCAGTACACTGAGGAAAGACAGGCGGAGACATAATCAGGACTGCAAGGAGTGACTAGAGGATCTGGCCAACACTCAGTACACTGAGGAAAGGCCAGGCGGAGACATAATCAGACTGCAAGGAGTGACTAGAGGATCTGGCCAACACTCAGTACACTGAGGAAAGGCCAGGCGGAGACATAATCAGACTGCAAGGAGTGACTAGAGGATCTGGCCAACACTCAGTACACTGAGGAAAGGCAGGCGGAGACATAATCAGACTGCAAGGAGTGACTAGAGGATCTGGCCAACACTCAGTACACTGAGAGATGTGTATAAGAGACAAGGAGTGACTAGAGGATCTGGCCAACACTCAGTACACTGAGGAAAGACAGGCGGAGACATAATCAGACTGCAAGGAGTGACTAGAGGATCTGGCCGAACACTCAGTACACTGAGGAAAGACAGGCGGAGACATAATCAGACTGCAAGGAGTGACTAGAGGATTCTGGCCGACACTCAGTACACTGAGGAAAGGCCAGGCGGAGACATAATCAGACTGCAAGGAGTGACTAGAGGATCTGGCCAACACTCAGTACACTGAGGAAAGGCAGGCGGAGACATAATCAGACTGCAAGGAGTGACTAGAGGATCTGGCCGACACTCAGTACACTGAGGAAAGACAGGCGGAGACATAATCAGACTGCAAGGAGTGACTAGAGGATCTGGCCAACACTCAGTACACTGAGGAAAGACAGGCGGAGACATAATCAGACTGCAAGGAGTGACTAGAGGATCTGGCCGACACTCAGTACACTGAGGAAAGGCAGGCGGAGACATAATCAGACTGCAAGGAGTGACTAGAGGATCTGGCCGACACTCAGTACACTGAGGAAAGGCCAGGCGGAGACATAATCAGACTGCAAGGAGTGACTAGAGGATCTGGCCAACACTCAGTACACTGAGGAAAGACAGGCGGAGACATAATCAGACTGCAAGGAGTGACTAGAGGATCTGGCCAACACTCAGTACACTGAGGAAAGGCCAGGCGGAGACATAATCAGACTGCAAGGAGTGACTAGAGGATCTGGCCAACACTCAGTACACTGAGGAAAGACAGGCGGAGACATAATCAGACTGCAAGGAGTGACTAGAGGATCTGGCCAACACTCAGTACACTGAGGAAGGACAGGCGGAGACATAATCAGACTGCAAGGAGTGACTAGAGGATCTGGCCAACACTCAGTACACTGAGGAAAGGACAGGCGGAGACATAATCAGACTGCAAGGAGTGACTAGAGGATCTGGCCAACACTCAGTACACTGAGGAAAGACAGGCGGAGACATAATCAGACTGCAAGGAGTGACTAGAGGATCTGGCCAACACTCAGTACACTGAGGAAAGACAGGCGGAGACATAATCAGACTGCAAGGAGTGACTAGAGGATCTGGCCAACACTCAGTACACTGAGGAAAGACAGGCGGAGACATAATCAGACTGCAAGGAGTGACTAGAGATCTGGCCGACACTACGGTACAATGAGGAAATGCCAGGCGGAGACATAAGCCGACTGCAAGGAGTGACTAGAGGATCTGGCCACACTCCGTACAACTGAGGAAAGACAGGCGGAGACATAATCAGACCTGCAAGGAGTGTACTAGAGGATCTGGCCACACTCAGTACACTGAGGCAAGGCCAGGCGGAGACATAATCAGGACTGCAAGAGTGACTAGAGGATCTGGCCAACACTCGTACACTGAGGAAGACAGGCTTGAGACATTAATCAGACTGCAAGGAGTGACTAGAGGATCTGGCCAACACTCAGTACCTGAGGAAAGACAGGCGGAGACATAATCAGACTGCAAGGAGTGACTAGAGGATCTGGCCAACACTCAGTAAACTGAGGAAAGACAGGCGGAGAATAATCAGACTGCAAGGAGTGACTAGAGGATCTGGCCAACACTCAGTACACTGAGGAAAGACAGGCGGAGACATAATCAGACTGCACAGGACTGTGACTAGAGGATCTGGCCAAACCCTCAGTACACTGAGGAAAGGACAGGCAGGAGACATAATCAGACTGCAAGGAGTGGACTAGAGGATCTGGCCAACACTCAGTACACTGAGGAAAGGCCAGGCGGAGACATAATCAGACTGCAAGGAGTGACTAGAGGATCTGGCCAACACTCAGTACACTGAGAAAGGCAAGGCGGAGACATAATCAGACTGCAAGGAGTGACTAGAGGAT
The DNA here is from genome assembly GCA_014155875.1 of Cepaea nemoralis. Lineage (NCBI taxonomy): Eukaryota > Metazoa > Mollusca > Gastropoda > Stylommatophora > Helicidae > Cepaea > Cepaea nemoralis. The sequence continues at coordinate 771,616 of JACEFZ010016749.1, forward strand.
CTGGCCAACACTCAGTACACTGAGGAAAGACAGGCGGAGACATAATCAGACTGCAAGAGTGACTAGAGGATCTGGCCAACACTCAGTACACTGAGGAAAGACAGGCGGAGACATAATCAGACTGCAAGGAGTGACTAGAGGATCTGGCCAACACTCAGTACACTGAGGAAGGCCAGGCGGAGACATAATCAGACTGCAAGGAGTGACTAGAGGATCTGGCCAACACTCAGTACACTGAGGAAAGGACAGGCGGAGACATAATCAGACTGCAAGGAGTGACTAGAGGATCTGGCCAACACTCAGTACACTGAGGAAAGGACAGGCGGAGACATAATCAGACTGCAAGGAGTGACTAGAGGATTGGCCAACACTCAGTACACTGAGGACAGACAGGCGGAGACATAATCAGACTGCAAGGAGTGACTAGAGGATCTGGCCAACACTCAGTACACTGAGGAAAGGCAGCGGAGACATAATCCAGACTGCAAGGAGTGACTAGAGGATCTGGCCAACACTCAGTACACTGAGGAAAGCCAGGCGGAGACATAATCAGACTGCAAGGCAGTGACTAGAGGATCTGGCCAAACCCTCAGTACACTGAGGAAATGCAGGCGCGAGACATAAATCAGACTGCAAGGAGTGACTAGAGGATCTTGGCCAACACTCAGTACACTGAGGAAAGACAGGCGGAGACATAATCAGACTTGCAAGAGAGTGACTAGAGGATCTGGCCAACACTCAGTACACTGAGGAAAGACAGGCGGGAGACATAATCAGACTGCAAGGAGTGACTAGAGGATCCTGGCCACACTCAGTACACTGAGGAAAGACAGGCGGAGACCATAATCAGACTGCAAGGAGTGGACTAGAGGATCTGGCCAACACTCAGTACACTGAGGAAAGACAGGCGGAGACATAATCAGACTGCAAGGAGTGACTAGAGGATCTGGCCAACCATCAGTACACTGAGGACAAGACCAGGCGGAGACATAATCAGACTGCAAGGAGTGACTAGAGGATCTGGCCAACACTCAGTACACTGAGGAAAGGACAGGCGGAGACATAATCAGACTGCAAGGAGTGGACTAGAGGATCTGGCCAACACTCAGTACACTGAGGAAAGGCCAGGCGGAGACATAATCAGGACTGCAACGGACGTGACTAGAGATCTGCGCCAACACTCACGTACACTGAGGAAATGACAGGCTGGAGACATAATCAGCTGGCAAGGATGTGACTAGAGGATCTGGCAACACTCAGTACACTGAGGGTAAAGAACGGCTGACGACTATAATCAGACTGCAAGGAGTGACTAGAGGATCTGGCCGACACTCAGTACACTGAGGAAAGGCCAGGCGGAGACATAATCAGACTGCAAGGAGTGACTAGAGGATCTGGCCAACACTCAGTACACTGAGGAAAGGCCAGGCGGAGACATAATCAGACTGCAAGGAGTGACTAGAGGATCTGGCCAACACTCAGTACACTGAGGAAAGGCCAGGCGGAGACATAATCAGACTGCAAGGAGTGACTAGAGGATCTGGCCAACACTCAGTACACTGAGGAAGGCCAGGCGGAGACATAATCAGACTGCAAGGAGTGACTAGAGGATCTGGCCAACACTCAGTACACTGAGGAAAGGCAGGCGGAGACATAATCAGACTGCAAGAGTGACTAGAGGATCTGGCCAACACTCAGTACACTGAGGAAAGGCAGGCGGAGACATAATCAGACTGCAAGGAGTGACTAGAGGATCTGGCCAACACTCAGTACACTGAGGAAAGGCAGGCGGAGACATAATCAGACTGCAAGGAGTGACTAGAGGATCTGGCCGACACTCAGTACACTGAGGAAAGACAGGCGGAGACATAATCAGACTGCAAGGAGTGACTAGAGGATCTGGCCGACACTCAGTACACTGAGGAAAGACAGGCGGAGACATAATCAGACTGCAAGGAGTGACTAGAGGATCTGGCCGACACTCAGTACACTGAGGAAAGACAGGCGGAGACATAATCAGACTGCAAGGAGTGACTAGAGGATCTGGCCGACACTCAGTACACTGAGGAAAGACAGGCGGAGACATAATCAGACTGCAAGGAGTGACTAGAGGATCTGGCCAACACTCAGTACACTGAGGAAAGACAGGCGGAGACATAATCAGACTGCAAGGAGTGACTAGAGGATCTGGCCAACACTCAGTACACTGAGGAAAGACAGGCGGAGACATAATCAGACTGCAAGGAGTGACTAGAGGATCTGGCCAACACTCAGTACACTGAGGAAAGACAGGCGGAGACATAATCAGACTGCAAGGAGTGACTAGAGGATCTGGCCAACACTCAGTACACTGAGGAAAGACAGGCGGAGACATAATCAGACTGCAAGGAGTGACTAGAGGATCTGGCCAACACTCAGTACACTGAGGAAAGGCAGGCGGAGACATAATCAGACTGCAAGGAGTGACTAGAGGATCTGGCCAACACTCAGTACACTGAGGAAAGACAGGCGGAGACATAATCAGACTGCAAGGAGTGACTAGAGGATCTGGCCAACACTCAGTACACTGAGGAAAGACAGGCGGAGACATAATCAGACTGCAAGGAGTGACTAGAGGATCTGGCCGACACTCAGTACACTGAGGAAAGGCCAGGCGGAGACATAATCAGACTGCAAGGAGTGACTAGAGGATCTGGCCAACACTCAGTACACTGAGGAAAGACAGGCGGAGACATAATCAGACTGCAAGGAGTGACTAGAGGATCTGGCCAACACTCAGTACACTGAGGAAAGGCCAGGCGGAGACATAATCAGACTGCAAGGAGTGACTAGAGGATCTGGCCAACACTCAGTACACTGAGGAAAGGCCAGGCGGAGACATAATCAGACTGCAAGGAGTGACTAGAGGATCTGGCCAACACTCAGTACACTGAGGAAAGACAGGCGGAGACATAATCAGACTGCAAGGAGTGACTAGAGGATCTGGCCAACACTCAGTACACTGAGGAAAGACAGGCGGAGACATAATCAGACTGCAAGGAGTGACTAGAGGATCTGGCCAACACTCAGTACACTGAGGAAAGACAGGCGGAGACATAATCAGACTGCAAGGAGTGACTAGAGGATCTGGCCAACACTCAGTACACTGAGGAAAGACAGGCGGAGACATAATCAGACTGCAAGGAGTGACTAGAGGATCTGGCCAACACTCAGTACACTGAGGAAAGACAGGCGGAGACATAATCAGACTGCAAGGAGTGACTAGAGGATCTGGCCAACACTCAGTACACTGAGGAAAGACAGGCGGAGACATAATCAGACTGCAAGGAGTGACTAGAGGATCTGGCCAACACTCAGTACACTGAGGAAAGACAGGCGGAGACATAATCAGACTGCAAGGAGTGACTAGAGGATCTGGCCAACACTCAGTACACTGAGGAAAGACAGGCGGAGACATAATCAGACTGCAAGGAGTGACTAGAGGATCTGGCCAACACTCAGTACACTGAGGAAAGGCCAGGCGGAGACATAATCAGACTGCAAGGAGTGACTAGAGGATCTGGCCAACACTCAGTACACTGAGGAAAGACAGGCGGAGACATAATCAGACTGCAAGGAGTGACTAGAGGATCTGGCCAACACTCAGTACACTGAGGAAAGACAGGCGGAGACATAATCAGACTGCAAGGAGTGACTAGAGGATCTGGCCAACACTCATTACACTGAGGAAAGACAGGCGGAGACATAATCAGACTGCAAGGAGTGACTAGAGGATCTGGCCAACACTCAGTACACTGAGGAAAGACAGGCGGAGACATAATCAGACTGCAAGGAGTGACTAGAGGATCTGGCCAACACTCAGTACACTGAGGAAAGACAGGCGGAGACATAATCAGACTGCAAGGAGTGACTAGAGGATCTGGCCAACACTCAGTACACTGAGGAAAGACAGGCGGAGACATAATCAGACTGCAAGGAGTGACTAGAGGATCTGGCCAACACTCAGTACACTGAGGAAAGACAGGCGGAGACATAATCAGACTGCAAGGAGTGACTAGAGGATCTGGCCAACACTCAGTACACTGAGGAAAGACAGGCGGAGACATAATCAGACTGCAAGGAGTGACTAGAGGATCTGGCCAACACTCAGTACACTGAGGAAAGACAGGCGGAGACATAATCAGACTGCAAGGAGTGACTAGAGGATCTGGCCAACACTCAGTACACTGAGGAAAGACAGGCGGAGACATAATCAGACTGCAAGGAGTGACTAGAGGATCTGGCCAACACTCAGTACACTGAGGAAAGACAGGCGGAGACATAATCAGACTGCAAGGAGTGACTAGAGGATCTGGCCAACACTCAGTACACTGAGGAAAGGCCAGGCGGAGACATAATCAGACTGCAAGGAGTGACTATAGGATTGGCCAACACTCAGTACACTGAGGAAAGACAGGCGGAGACATAATCAGACTGCAAGGAGTGACTAGAGGATCTGGCCACACTCAGTACACTGAGGAAAGACAGGCGGAGACATAATCAGACTGCAAGGAGTGACTAGAGGATCTGCCAACACTCAGTACACTGAGGAAAGACAGGCGGAGACATAATCAGACTGCAGGAGTGACTAGAGGATCTGGCCAACACTCAGTACACTGAGGAAAGACAGCGGAGACATAATCAGACTGCAAGGAGTGACTAGAGTCTGGCCAACACTCAGTACACTGAGGAAAGACAGGCGGAGACATAATCAGACTGCAAGGAGTGACTAGAGATCTGGCCAACACTCAGTACCTGAGGAAAGGCAGGCGGAGACATAATCAGACTGCAAGGAGTGACTAGAGGATCTGGCCAACACTCATTACACTGAGGAAAGGCAGGCGAGACATAATCAGACTGCAAGGAGTGACTAGAGGATCTGGCCAACACTCAGTACACTGAGGAAAGGCCAGGCGAGACATAATCAGACTGCAAGGAGTGACTAGAGGATCTGGCCAACACTCAGTACACTGAGGAAAAGGCCAGGCGGAGACATAATCAGACTGCAAGGAGTGACTAGAGGATCTGGCCAACACTCAGTACACTGAGGAAAGGCCAGGCGGAGACATAATCAGACTGCAAGGAGTGACTAGAGGATCTGGCCAACACTCAGTACACTGAGGAAAGGCAGGCGGAGACATAATCAGACTGCAAGGAGTGACTAGAGGGATCTGGCCGACACTCAGTACACTGAGGAAAGACAGCGGAGACATAATCAGACTGCAAGGAGTGACTAGAGGATCTGGCCAACACTCAGTACACTGAGGAAAGGCAGGCGGAGACATAATCAGACTGCAAGGAGTGACTAGAGGATCTGGCCAACACTCAGTACACTGAGGAAAGGCCAGGCGGAGACATAATCAGACTGCAAGGAGTGACTAGAGGATCTGGCCGACACTCAGTACACTGAGGAAAAGACAGGCGGAGACATAATCAGACTGCAAGGAGTGACTAGAGGAATCTGGCCAACACTCAGTACACTGAGGAAAGACAGGCGGAGACATAATCAGACTGCAAGGAGTGACTAGAGGATCTGGCCAACACTCAGTACACTGAGGAAAGGACAGGCGGAGACATAATCAGACTGCAAGGAGTGACTAGAGGATCTGGCCAACACTCAGTACACTGAGGAAGAGGCCAGGCGGAGACCATAATCAGACTGCAAGGAGTGACTAGAGGATCTGGCCGACACTCAGTACACTGAGGAAAGGACAGGCGGAGACATAATCACACTGCAAGGAGTGACTAGAGGATCTGGCCAACACTCAGTACACTGAGGAAAGACAGGCGGAGACATAATCAGACTGCAAGGAGTGACTAGAGGATCTGGCCAACACTCAGTACACTGAGGAAAGACAGGCGGAGACATAATCAGACTGCAAGGAGTGACTAGAGGATCTGGCCAACACTCAGTACACTGAGGAAAGGCAGGCGGAGACATAATCAGACTGCAAGGAGTGACTAGAGGATCTGGCCAACACTCAGTACACTGAGGAAAGGCAGGCGGAGACATAATCAGACTGCAAGGAGTGACTAGAGGATCTGGCCAACACTCAGTACACTGAGGAAAGGCCAGGCGGAGACATAATCAGACTGCAACTGTACTCAAGCATAGTCCATCACGTGCTACTACTTCTAGGTCACTGGACGGGTGTTTGTGTGTGGGTTAGCTTTCCCTATTACCAGTGTCCCTCACCTTCAGGCGAACCCATTCCAACTTCAGAGGTACTTGTAATCTACCTCCCTAAGTCAAGGATGAGAAGTCAACATTTTAGTCCAACTGACGGGTGTAAGGTTTGAACCATTACCTCAGCATTAGCATACCAAATGTTTAAGAATGAGCCTTATTATCCATTCAGACATGCCAACCTCCTTGAGATTATTATAATCGAAACGTTGTTCGCTGTGTCATTGTATACATTAAAAAAAATTATTATTCTATTATTTTATAGTATTTTCCCCGTGTTATTTACATGTAACATTATGGAGCTCGTTGTAGGTTTGTACACTGTGTCCATGTTTAGTATCTCCCACTTGTTCACAGGAGTTAACAATCACCTAACTGTTTTTAATGACCATTTTCCTAATTGTAAACTGCGTTGATATCAAATGCTATTATGTAAATATCTGACCATATCATGGTCATCACCATTATGCAATGAGTCCTGCGCAGAATGTGACACCCATGAAAGCTCACAGGAAAGTTCTGTCCTCTCCCAGTTTCCCTGCCTCATACCTCTTCATGCCCAGGGTGTCTTTACTGTCCTGCATCCATGGTCAGATTTATCGGGCCCTGTCTTATCTTCCAGGATCCAAGCCTGTCATTGCTGTTCTTTCTAAACTGCTGGGATGTATGTTGACTTCTTGTCCCCTTGACTTGGGGATGATAATTATTAGTACCTCTGAAGTCAGAGTGGGTGTGCCTGATGGCGAGGGACACTGGTAAGGAAAGCTAATCCACATGCAAAATTCAGTGCAGTGCTACTAGACATAGTGTATATGGGAACTACATTTCAGTTCAAAACAAGCGAAGGTAATAAAAATAAAATATGAGTATTGTGGACCTGATGAGGAGTGGCTGGCCGAGTGGCAAGAACATTGGGTTCTCCTTCAGGACACCTAGGTTCAAATCCTCAGTATGGTGCAGATGTTTTTGTCGGGGGTAAAAAGAAAATCCTAACCTGCACAGTTCGGGGTGACTGCACTACCCAGGCGGCCTTAATTCCTCAGGCTCAAGACCCCCAACCCCTGCCCAACACTGCAAGGTACTATAGGCAGTAGATAACAGGGGGACTTGAAGCTGTGTATGAGCTAGTCTTCTTCCATGTTCAGAGCTTGTGGAATGTCTGTCTTTGCTCTTCTTGATCCACACCATTCTAAGAATGTTTCTGCAATATGCAAGTTCACGAGCCTCACTTTCTTCTTCACAGTTTGTTAAATGGTCATGATTTACATCCATATGTGACCGCAGTGAGATTATATTGACTTGGCATAAAATGTTATGTAAATATTGATCACAGAAGATTAAACTCATTTGGCATCAAATGTTGTGTTGTAATCGTACCTTTCTGGACTGGACAAATGAGCAAGAACCCCAGTTTCCTCCAGCAGTCCCACAGCAGATCTCCAGTGGTGGTTTTCTAACACTGATATGTTCTGAGGAAGGTAATACATACATTATAATGGTAATTGAGAATATGTCCTAATCTGACTGTACGCCTTCATCTGATACGAATGCCAGTTGAACTAATGTAAACTCACATACAGACACTGCATGACTGTCAGTGCTGAAAGTGATAAACAATTCACAATCATTGACCTTGGTCTGAGAAGATTTCATCTCATCATCATCAGTATCAAGTGCCTTGCCAACTGGTGTAGGCTATAACACAAGGCTGTCAATAATTTTCTCTCACTGTCATCCTCTGCCTGTCTTTCCACAAATCTGTCCAGTTGTCACAATATGTTCTAGTTTTTGTCTTCTCATAACTTTGTCCAAAAAATGATGACTGGCTCTTTCTAATGTTTATGATAAATTGTATTTGTGTCTTAGGCTCTCTCAAAATGTTTACTCTGTTTGGCTGTCCAAGGAAATTAAACCTTTCTTCAATAAAACCACATCTCTATAGCTTCTAGGGATTTTTATTTTTGTTTGTTTACTAACTATCCAGGATTCACAATCATATGTTAAAACTGGTTCTATGTAACTTACAATTCTTTTTCTAACCTCCAATAACAAGGACTTATTGCATAAGATGTTTTTAAATTTATAGAATGCAACATTTGTTTGCCTTTTCATTTCTTTATCTCCCTGATACATCTTCTTTCTGATGTTATCCAAGTTCCTAGATATTTGAATTTCTGGACTTGCTCCAAATTAACACAATTTACTATAATTGTGCATTTAGCATGATCTGCTTCTATGATAATGTAACTGATTTCACCTGCATCTGTACATTACTGAGGAAGGGATCTGAGGACTTATAGATTGAAGAGTCTCTCCCCCGATGTGTCTCCACCTTGTCGTGGTGGGGGAGCTTGCGTGTCCCATTGACCCCATCTGCTTGCCGATGGATGAAAACTACATATCGGACAGCTTATGGGATAGGGGCCAGACTAAGAGAGACACAACCTGCTGCTCTGCAGGTAGACTGAGGATAGCAGTCAAAAGTTTAAATCAGGCGCACGAAGGCAGAAATTCTTGGTCCGGACAATACCCTAAGGCTCTCTGTCGAGGTTTTAGGCTGAACGCCTCTAAGCCACAAACCCTCGGATGTGAGAGCCATGCCGATACCCACCTACCGAAAAATAGAGGTGAGATACTGAGCATGCTACATGCCCAGTTCTGATACTTGTTCGAAGCGCTCTCAGCTGGAGGATATGAGGGATCCCCGGATGAGAGGGCCTGGCCGTTTCTCGCTCACTGCTACACGGAGGTAAGATGCTGAGCCGGCAGCACATGTAGCCTTCCTCGTGAGCGAGTACTAAAAGGCAGAAAGTGCCCCAGTCGAATGAAATGGTTACGGAAACTGTCTGTATCTAACTCAAAGAAAGTGTAGACAAAAGTGAAAAAACGTCCCAATAATACAAAATGGAATGCACGGCTAGCGAATCCATTGCGTGGTCCGAAGTCAAAAGCAAAAGCTTACCAAGTAGATGTCGCTCGCAGCCTGACCGTTCCTGGTGTGTGCTTGAGTGACCAGTGGCAAGCGAGATGCCCAACACATGGAAGTAAGGAACTAAAGCAGCCATGAGCAGGACGTGGCAACTCCTCAGGTGAGCCCAGCCTCAGAGCAATATGTGCCGGCTCTGCAATTATGGAAGCCTCCTTGGATAGTGAGGGAATGCCCATGGTCTGCCCCTGCCTTCCCTTGAGGGTTGACCGTGATGTCGTTGATCGTTCTATCTTGACCAGCTGAGATGTGGGCGACATCACAACAATAAGTCTAGCGTGCCTCGAAACCCGAGGAAGGCTAACCTCATTAAAAAATGCCCGCTGAAGTCGGAAGTGCGTCCTACGGGTGGCAAACTAAAAATTGGCACTACGCATTTACGTCCGAGTGAAATGTCTCGTCCGAATGTCTCTCGTGCTAGGAACAGCTCTGACTACCTAGTTTCCGAATGCCGCTCTTGTTCGGAACAGCTCTGACTAGATAGTTTTCAGAATGCCCTCCGTGCCTGGAACAGCTCTGATGGGCACAAGGACAAGCACATGTCAGAAAACTCGCTGAGTGGATACAGTCTGCAGACCTGTTTGGTATGTGCGGGAACGGGCTGGAGCGAACGAAATGCCCAATATATTGAAGTGAGGAATTAAAGCAGCCATGAGCAGGACGTGACGATTCCCTCAGTGAGCCCAGCACCAGAGCGCTACGTGTCGGCTCTGCAATTATGGAAGCCACCCAGGATGGCGGAACATGCTATGGACTGTCCCTGCCTTCATTTGAGGGATGACCGTGCAGTCTTCAACTGTTCCAACTATCCAGCTGGGAGGTGGACGGAACCACAAAAGTGAGAGTCTCCCAGGAATGCTAACCTGGTCAAAAATGCACGCTAAAAGTCGGATGTGTTGGCCTAAGGGTTCGACCCAAGGGTGCCTAACGACACACACCGCAATCACATCTGAAAAAACACTCCGGATGAACGCAAAGAAGAAGAAGATTGAAGAGTCTGATGACAACCAACTAAAATACACTTGGAATCTGAGTTTACTGCCATTTGGAGGAATCAGAATAGTTGGCCACTCATTAGAGAAGAAATGCACACACCATGTGATTTGATGATGTGCACTTTGCAGATAACCATGCCTTTCTATGTGGCATACAACATCAAATGCCAGATCCAATCAGAAAGCTCAACAGGAGGCCTACACAATGACATGGGCATTCACAAAAACAACAGATATAATGAACATGACATATGCCATTCAGATTTGATTGGAATCCACATATTAAATTATACAATTTGTGAGATCAGCAATTAAATCTGTGTAAATTTTGCAATAAAAATCATTTATTTGCCAAAATTGCACAAACATAAGCAACATCATGCAGTAGGATATTTATTGACTGCACGTGTGGATCAGCATGATTTTGATACTTGGTATTGTTAGAATGGTGGGTCCTGATGACTTCCACCAGCTTGTGTATAGTTTCATTCCTCTAGTCTGTATCTACATCAACACACCCTCTAAATCAACTAGTGGGAGGAGTCACGGTTACCCCACACCTACTGATATGCACAACACAGACTGCTATCAATGACCACCACTAAATCGAGGGTTCATGGCTGCCTCTTATTCAGAGGTCACTTCACCATCCAGTATGCAGTCTTGGACTGGCAATCTAGTTGCATCTAGGACTGGCTCCTAAAATTGACTACTGACTACAGAAATTAAGAAATCCAGGACTGGCAATCTAATTACATCTAAAACTGGAAATCTTGTTGCATCTAGGGCTGGCTCTTAAAATTTACTACAGAAATTAAGAAATCTAGAACTGTAAATCTAATTGCATCTAGGATTGGCTCCTAAAATTGACTACACACTTGTACTAGTACAGGTAAAAATTAACTTTCATAAAATGGTTATTAAATAGTATTGAATAAGTCCTCAACATCAGCAGTTAGAAAAAGAATTCTTGTGTGTTACACAGAAATAATTCAAGCATAAAATCTGTGAATGGAGATAATTATAGTTAATGTGCAATAATATCCCTTAAAGCAATAGAAATGTGGCTTTGACTAATTATCTTAAACAGCGAACAATGTGCGATTAGCTATTCATCATATTTATCAATCAACATATAATGTGTAATATAAATTGTCTTATATTCGGTCAATGCAATCTACAGACATCTGACAAAGAATTAATTTTGCTACAATGTGTATATATTTGGCCCCTATAAAGTAATGCACGTGTCATTTTGCTGTTATTGTACTGTCCTCACTGGACAGCTGTTGTGCTATTCTGGGAATAAAGAAGTTGAGGAAGAGTGGTACAAACACCAAGGACAGTCAAAGTGAGTAATGTAAATAATTTGATAGAGGTGAGGGCATCAGAGGGAAACAATCAACATGTTATGGTCACTTTATGAGTAGAGAAAAGATGGAGCAAACTGGAACGAATGGAAAGATTAGGAGGAAAATGGAGAGTGAGAGAAATGTCCAGACAGTCTTGCATCATATAATGTAAGGATATCAAAGCATTATTTCAAACATTCTTTCTGACACCGGTCAGTTGGGTTTAAATATTGACTTCTTGTTCAGAAGGCAATGGCAATTTACTGAATGTAAATCAACTTGGGGATGGGGTTGTATAGGACATGTGACATGTAGACTGACAGACAACTAGGATGTGTAGAGAGCACTATGTCCTGTACAGGACATGTGACATGTAGACTGACAGACAAATGGATGTGTGGAGAGCACTATGTCTTGTATAGGACATGTGACATGTAGGCTGACAGACAACTGGATGTGTGGAGAGCACTATGTCCTGTATAGGACATGTGACATGTAGGCTGACAGACAACTGGATGTGTGGAGAGCACTATGTCCTACATCAACAGGCACATCATTTGCTGATGGTGATAAAAAAGATATCTGCAGATGCTGGCATCAACAGTGTGTCTTCTCATCACTTGCTGATGGTGATAATGAAGATATCTGTGCAGATGCTGGCATCAAAACTGTATCTTCACATCACTTGATGATGGTGATAATGAAAATATCTGTGCAGATGCTGGCATCAATAGTGTGTCTTCTCATCACTTGCTGATGGTGATAATGAAGATATCTGTGCAGATGCTGGCATCAAGCACAGTGCATCTTCAAGTAAACAATATATGAACATTTCAGTGTTGTACAGGGAGATGTACATTGCAATAACCAGACTGACGTCAGTAGGTTAACGTGGCTGTTAAATGTTGCAGATGTAGTAGTGCAGGTCTGTATTGAATTTCAGATCAGTGAACTCACGTGATATAACGTGGCAAGATGATTGGATGTTACAATGAGAAATGTGTTGTTGACACCTGGGTGGTCAAGGTCATGTGTTAGGGCAGCAACAAGCGCAGCCATCTTCTCCAGGTCTGATGTGGACTCATATATCTAGAACAAACAGAAACATTTATAATAATTAATTTAAAAAATTCATTTAGAGTCATCTTCATTGTCTACTCTTGGAATAAAACATTAGATAATCTTCCCAGAGATCAAATAAAAATGGGGTACATAATACATCAATAAATACTCACTATCAGGACACTATTAAGTTAGACACTCATTTGTAGATCACACAAACAGATCACAATATGCAAATGAGCAGATGAGATTTCTGAGAAAAACTCTGAATGTTAAAATAAAACCGATGACAATGAAGGGATAAGATGTCTTAGCAAAGTTGCAAGGTGTCTCAGAAGTGTTGCCACTATCAAATAAAATCACTGATGACAATGAGACTGAGATATCTAAGAAAAGATGCAAATTAAAATATGGGTCAGTCTATGCAGCTTATTATAAACTTTGCATGTAGAACATTAAGATAAATGGGGAAATCCTCCAAAACATGATGGATAAACAGAATTAAATTGAAGCACACACATCATTTGAAGTAGCTAAGGTGGCCAAGTAGCTTCAGGGGATGACATATGCCTCTAACTTGAGAAGTACAGAGTACGAGTCCAGTTGTGGATGGTTATTTTACACATTAAGGAATCTGAGTTCCCGCCTGATCCATGTGTAGAGGATGGAGTACCTAGCATTACTGAACCAGGGTGGAAAATTGGAAGCCTCATGGGGCATTTTGTGCATCTGAGAAATCTCTCGACTGTTAGAAATTATAAAGAGTAGGCCAGGTAGGCCACTCCCCTGACAAAATTGTAAAATATGGGAAACTCTTCTTGGTGTGTGTTGCTTGCTTGCTTGTGTTCGTTGGCTTGAGCTCCAACGCGAAGTCCTGTATGTCGGATGAAGGCATCCTGTTGTCCAACATCAGTGTGCTGTCATACAGGACCTGAGGTTTGCGTGAGTATCCGTTGTCCCATGTCTGGCTTATTGGTGTGCAGACTGGTGGTTCCTCGCCGTACAGGCAGACACTCTCCGACTTCGGAGGAATCGGCGATCCTACTGACTTTAGCCAGGACCCCGAAGGGACCTGTTGCCCAGGACGCTCAACGAGGACGCGTCAATAGGTCTTGGCCAGTATATAACCCGGCCCTGGTGCCTTGTAAACACCTCTGCGTCCCTTGGTGTGTGTTAAAGAGGGAGGCAAATACAGTTCTTATTGTACATTGTGCTGCAACTGGATGTGTCAGCCAGGAAGAGAAAAATCTGGCAGCCTGGCTGCACATTAGCACAAGGCAACCAATGTCCTTCACAGCATGAACGTGCCAGAAGTTGTAGAAGAGCTGCAATTAACATAAGCAGATGACAAATTAACATAATCAAACTTTGGAAACAAAGCAATCCTTTTGGGAAAAGCTAATGAATAGTTACTATGAAAACAAGTTTCTCTCAAGAAATCTTCTATTTCATTATCATTGTCATCATGAACAATTTCAGTGTTCTGCAATGGTGTCTCAAGTCTTTGGCATGGGTTTCATAAACCAGAGTAAAGCCAACTGACTCATGTCACCTGATAGCCTTAACTTTCCCCCATGCTGGTAATCAAGTTCATCACACAACAATAACAAAGGCCTTGATCTCGAAGAGAAAGAGTACATCATGTGAAGTGAGTTCTAAGGAGTCAAACTGATCTTTGTGGTGAAGTCATCTAAGAGATCTAAGAGGAGGAAGAGGGGTGGAAGAAGAGCAGCAGCAGTAGCAGAAAAAGAAGCCGAGTAGGAGAAAAAAGAAGTAGGAGAAGGGGGAGAAGAAGAAGAAGTAAGGGGAGAAGAAGAAGAAGTAAGGGGGAGGAGAATTAGAAGGGGAAGATGAGGAGGAAGAAGGAGGAGGAGTAGAAGAAAATGAGGTGGAGGAGAGGAGGATGAAGAGAAGGAGAAGCAGAGAAATAACAAACAAGATGAATTGGAGGAGAAAAAGAAGAAGAATAGGAAAAAGCAGTAGGAGGGAGATAATGTGAAGGAGAAGAAAAAGAAGAAGCAGAAGAATATGATAATGAGGAGGAGGAAGATGAGAATGCAAAGAAAGAAAGAAAAGAGGAAGAAGAGAATAATAAAAATAAGTCACTTCAAGCTTGGCCACCTTTACTGAAGGTCAAAATTTGATCTCGTTCTCAGTGTGCATATAAACAATATGAGATGACAGCACAGCATGTTTCATGGGAGTGTGATCTTTACAGAACACTCAGAGCACAATTCTAAAAGTCAGCAACCTCAGTAAAAGACAAACTGTATGGCGATCTCAATGTGCTCAAGATAATATTCAAGTTCATGACTGAAGCTGGAACCAAAGTCTGAGAAAGGTTGCAGGAAGAAGATATTATTGTCCTGAACATGAACAAATCACACATGGCAAGCTAACAAAATCTTCTAAAATATAACGCTTGTGAGAAGAAGCATTCACTTCTCATCAGGACTCTGACCTCTTTCTCCTGCAGGTAGCAATGCATAGATTGAGTGACATCAGCAGCATGGACAGCATTGTGGTATGGGTTTGTGATATGATAATTCTGCTCGATTAGGGCTGTGGACCAGTGTAGAAAGATGCAGTATAAAATAATCATATACATTTATCACTTGTTACATTTATAAATGAACACATTCAAATTCCTCCATCCCATATGTCCCAGACACAGGCTGTTGTGTCACCAAGAAACAGTTTTTGGGAAGAAGTTAATGCTCTCAGCTACGGGTGTGAGACTCATGGTACACTTCCCCTCTATAAGTGCTGGCTAGACACAAGGTGGTAGTTTTGTAAGCCCACTTCTGCTCTTTGTTACTGAACCCCTCACAAGACCTGTGATATGCTTCCCCCGTTAGTGTACCCTGGATATATGGCCCCCTGTGGAACCTGAAATGAACTGACAGAGGATCTCTGAGCTAGTACAGCATTAATAATGTGTTGTATAGGACCTGTTGTATAGAACCTGCCACAGAGTGGTATACATGCTGACCCCTCATCAATCCACTCCAAGTTAAGGTAAATAAACCCAAGACAAAGGTCAATCATTCTCCCAGAGACAGGATAATTGCTGGGCCAGGTGGGGATGTACCAGGCAGGAAGGTGCCTCTGATTTGGTAAGGTGGCTCTATTAGATGGACCTTTTACTTTCCACCACTGATGAAAGTCACAATATGGACACTTTTTCCTCAACACGAGTCAATGTTGGAACTAACTGCATGTCCAGATACAGGTGCCATAACAGTACAATAGGGTCAGGTCAGTTGGGGTTGGCTATGTGATATCAGATCTATAGTACCAATGGTTGGGCGTTAGTGATAATGAGACCATGGAGTTGCCAGGGGTCGATGTGATGAGCTGATCAGGTTTTGCAAGGTTATAACATTCATGTGCATGCGGAATGCCTTACAAAAAATATTAAAAAAAAATATTAAAATATCCTCAGCATGGACATGGAGGAAGTTGAAGAAGAACTACAATTAACATGAGGATATCTTCTTCTTCCTCTTCTTCTGCATTCATCTGGAGTGTTTTTTTCCCTTCAGATATAATTGCGTTGCGCCATGTTTATTTGCACCCTTAGGCCGACACATCTGACTTCTGTGAGTGTTTGTTGACCGGGTAACCTTCCCGTGTGCTTTGAAGGACATTCCACTCTCAAACGGACATTTTTGTATTGTGCCAAGTTTATTTGTACCCTTAGGCCGACACATCCTACTTCTGTGGGCATTTGTTGACCAGGTTAGACTTCCCAGGGACATGAGTATTTCATAACCCAGCATTGTCACCCTTTGGAAACAAAGCAAATTCTGTTTGGAAATAACTAATGAATAATTGCTATGATAACAAGTGTCTCTCAAGTCTGAGTTATTATATTGACCTATTCTGTCCCAGACAGTTCTTAATTTAACTTGAATGATAAGAAGGTAGAAGTGTGTTAATATCAAAGAAGTGGAACCTGCCAAAATGCACAAATAAAGTCAGTGGTATTCATTTGTGGCAAGTAAAGACATTCAATTGTGTTGGTATGAGATGTATCAAAAACATAAAGACAAGACTAGGACAAGCAAATACTACAATTTATAAAATGAAGAACATCTTATAAATTCATTATTCCCATTAGAAGTAAAAAAACAAAAAAACATTCTTACATGGTTACAATGAATTAATCTGAATAAATGGTTGCATAATCTGGATAATGAGCAAACAAGCAATACAATCCCTTAAAGCCACAGATACATGGTTTCAAAGAAGACTGATTAAAATACCTTGGGCAGCCAAAATGAGTAATCTAAATGTCTTGAAAGAGGTCACCAAGAACAGAAACTTTGTCCTCGAGATCAAATGGAACAGTCAACATTATTTGGCTATTATATGGTGAGAAGAAAACACATTAGAGTATTCTGCAACTGTTAAGATACATGGACAAACAGATGAAGAAGGGTAGCGAGAGAAGATTCTGGACAGTTTGCAACACAGTCAAGAATGATAGCACATGAATTGATACATTCTTCTGAAGAGCATGAGATGTGCTGAAACACTGTTATCCATGCTATTTACAAGGCACTTGATAATTATGTTTATGAAAACAGAGAAAACTTTCTTATTGTCAATTATCCCTATGTCTATGTCATAGGACAATTTATTCTTGCTGTTCTTATTTATGAATCATACACACATCTCTGTTGTTGATGATTCCTTTTTCATACCAATAAATTGCAGATTGCAAAATAAAACATTGCAAATGCAGTGGCATTGTGGTTAACATATTTGTTAACGAAGGCAATCTCCTGGTCCAATTTCAGGCAACGGCAGGATTTTATTCCACCCAGCAAGGAATATCTGTACCTTAGTGGAGAGGTTGGTACTTACTAAAAAATTGCACAAGTCCAACTGAGTCAAGATGGAAGCCCCTGATGAGATCATAAGTTTGGAATAAATGGTAAGCAACATGGAAGAGAGATCGACCTGAAAGAAAAGAAGAATATCATTACCTGCCTAGAAAATGAAAAGGCATGAGTACTATATCTACAAGAGTAACACTGCTAGTCTTCATGTTCAAATATATAATGAAAGCAAAAGGATTAAGTAAAAGGAATTTCATGAATAACTTGTTTACAGTAGTGTGAACAAGGAATTTTCTGTGCCATTTCTCAACACAATCCCCTTGCTTGGCAACACACTTGGTCCACCTGTCCACTAGCTTGTTGATGCCTTACAGGAAACTGTTTTTGGACATGGCCTTAAACTAATTTTGCATCATCTCCACTAACTCATTTTCATCTGCAAATCTCTGACCCTGCAAATGTTCTTTCAAGAATCTAAACAAGTGAAAGTCTGATGGAGCCAAGTGTGGATTGTATGCTGGATGTTACAAGACCATACGTTTTAGAGCACATAGTATATCCACCTGACCTGCAGCTGTATTAGGGAGGGCACTGTCATACAGTAATAATGTTTCAGTCGTATTGCATCAACATAGGGCCCTTAGTAAAAGGTGATCATCACGACTTTCCCCAGTGGATTCCTGCATTTTTACTTTTCTTTCATTTTGAAATTTGTCCACCCATTCAAACACTCTCCCTACACATGACTCTAATAACTGTCTTCATACTGACCCACCATTTTCCTGTAGATTTCACAAGGTTTCACACCCGCTGATCACGAAAACGAATAACGCCTCGTTGTACTTTCACAATGCAAGTTGATAGTGAGGCAGTCATTTTGTAATTGCTATTGCGCATGTACAAACAGCTAGATCATCATTAAGATCTCTAAGATCATTATTGATTAAGAGCCACCTTGTGTCCTGAAATAAGATTTTCCATTGTCCATACTCTTCCATGCATTTTATAATATAATTCCTGTAACTTAATGACTTTCCCTCATATCTTCATCATTATCAACATGTGCCATGCCAGTGGATGTGGGCGGCCATGGTTCTTCATCTCACACGTCACCAGTCTGTAATCAGCTCTGCATTTCTGCCCCAATTATGTCCTGTGGCCAAGGGTATTGATCTCTTTGTCATCCCCTTACTCTTTTCTCATCAAATTTGCCTGTTTTCAAGTTTATTTCTCATAATGTGCCCAAAACATCTTCACTATCTACGTCTAATTTCTCTAATTACTTTTCAATTTTCATTTGTATCTTGAAACATTAATTCATGTTTGTGTCCATCCATGTTCCATGCATTTACCCCATATTTCCACTGCCATTAGATGTTTCTCAGCCTGTCTTTCACACACCTACAACAGTATAGGTTCTATATAGCACTTGAACAGCCTTTTTCTCATTGCATGTGACAGTTTTCATTGCAGAGTACGTTTCCCATCTTGCAAAAGATAAATGCCATGGTGATTCTTGTTCTAATATTTAAAAAAAACATCTTCTGTCAGATATACAACAGTTCCAAGATAGTTGTATCAATTCACTTGTTGAAGAATCTTCCCATCTACTGACATTGTGGTATTTCTTCCTTCTAGGGGATGACCAGACATAATTGCACTGACCAACTATCACAAGCAGCTGACAGAGCCAGACTTTGTGCAATTGGATACCAAATTAAAACTAATCAGTGCATCAACCACAGTTTAAATATCACAAGAAAACAGTAATTCTATCAAGGCTTGGGTCCCTCCTAACCCTTTCAGTAACAGTGAGACCCAAGCCTTAATGGAATTAGCCCAGTGGAAGAGCTGGCTTCCACTGGGAGCATGCAGGAAGGCAGATCCATAAGCTGTGAATGGGGTATGAAGAAGCAACATGACAGTAACAGCGTATACTAACTGGGTCATAGCTAGCCACCAGCTCAGAGGTGGCCAACTGCCAGGAAAAGAAGCTGCAGTGTTAACACTGGTAGATGCACTGGGTGCCTAATATTTGCACTACAAGGGTGGGATGACCTGTGAGCAGACACACTTAGGGATGTGGATATGAGAAATGTACGATCAGGAGACAAATGTCCAGGAGTCATGAGAGTGTCAAGAAGATGAAGGGGTTGAAACATTGGCCATGAGAGGGGGAGGGGCCTCTTCTGATGATCAGAAACCTTCTGATGTGTTTGCTTCTCAGCAGAGTTTTGGCCAGTGTATTGAGAAGCCACAGCTAAAATCATAGATACAACTTTGGTTGAAACATAAATACATGACATCTGCCACGCTGGTTCTTTAATCTGGT
Source organism: Cepaea nemoralis (assembly GCA_014155875.1). Classification (NCBI taxonomy): domain Eukaryota; kingdom Metazoa; phylum Mollusca; class Gastropoda; order Stylommatophora; family Helicidae; genus Cepaea; species Cepaea nemoralis. The sequence continues at coordinate 791,416 of JACEFZ010016749.1, forward strand.
CAGTAGGCCTAATGAACTAACATATACCATTAAAGAATAGAACAGAGAATGAGAAAACAACATCCAGCACTTTGTTTGATCAACTAATCAACAATGATGTAACAAGATGGTATTATGTTTGCTGATTTGCATGACTGAAGTATGAAGGTCATCAGTTACGCAGCATGCAAGTTTCCTATTGATGTGACATTCAACAGGTAACAACTTTTGTGGCACCCAGGGTCATAAATTGCTAGCAACAATACAGGTAGCATCATGTTTCTTTGCCTTGTGGTATGGTTTTCTTTAGCTATGCTCACAATAACTAATACTGAGTGATGGATGACAGATCAGGTCTGTGTTGATGTAACTCTGACCTATTTGAGGACCTTGAGACTCAACTGAATTTCCCAAGATAAACTCAAAGACAATAAAGTTGACAGAAGATAAACTCAAAGACAATAAAGTTGACAGAAGATAAACTCAAAGACAATAAAGTTGACAGAAGATAAACTCAGAGACAATAAAGCTGACAGAAGATAAACTCAGAGACAATAAAGTTGGCAGAAGATAAACTCAGAGACAATAAAGTTGACAGAACTCAGAGACAATAAAGCTGACAGAAGATAAACTCAGAGACAATAAAGTTGACAGAAGATAAACTCAGAGACAATAAAGTTGACAGAAGATAAACTCAGAGACAACAAAGTTGACAGAAGATAAACTCAGAGACAATAAAGTTGACAGAAGATAAACTCAGAGACAATAAAGCTGACAGAAGATAAACTCAGAGACAATAAAGTTGACAGAAGATAAACTCAGAGACAATAAAGTTGACAGAAGATAAACTCAGAGACAATAAAGTTGACAGAAGATAAACTCAGAGACAATAAAGTTGACAGAAGATAAACTCAGAGACAATAAAGCTGACAGAAGATAAACTCAGAGACAATAAAGCTGACAGAAGATAAACTCAGAGACAATAAAGCTGACAGAAGATAAACTCAGAGACAACAAAGTTGACAGAAGATAAACTCAGAGACAATAAAGTTGACAGAAGATAAACTCAGAGACAATAAAGCTGACAGAAGATAAACTCAGAGACAACAATGTTGACAGAAGCATATCTATTCATGACCACATCTCATGACAATTCTGGTCTTGCACACGTGCAGCAAGTGGTGTCTGTAACATCACAGACTGTAGTACTCACCACCTGAGAGACAGTCTAAGCTGAAGATGTTGAAATCCCAGTCTCCAACTCGGGACAGTGTCAACTGGAAGCAGACAAAACAGAGCCGTGGTCAACTAAGGTTTGTGGGCATCACTTCACACCCGTTCTCTTGCACACAGTAGCAGGACATGTCTGGGACATGTCCTCTTGCACACAGTAGCAGGACATGTCTGATCAAGTCGAGGTGGCCAGCGTGGCACTAACCACACCATCCCTCATGTACAGATGGGTCTACTGAAGGATGGAGCTAGCACCATTTGCCCAAAATGCTTCAAGACATGTCACAAGGACCTTTCTTTGCTTACATATTACCACAGTACATTAAATATACTTTAATTTAATGTTTTGCATATCCTTTACAGGACATCGCTGTCAACATCAACATCTTTCAGCTGATTGTTTATTTCTTGGCAAGATTAGACTCAGTAGTTTGCCATTGCTTTCTGAGTGGCCGGCTCACATACCCTGTAAGTTACCGACGCGATTCGAAGCACTGCTGATTCTCACCGTCATCACGTTACTTATGAGCATATACAAGATTACGGAGAAAAGTCGCTAACCTCTAGGCCAGGAAGCCGGCATTAAATATACTAGGTTATGATATTATGAGCTACCTTCCTCACTTGCCTGTCCTCAATGAAGTCTCTGATACATAATTCATAGTCATGGACTGAACTCAGCCTGCTTGTACGGGTAAGCCACTGCACTATCCACTAGGCCAACATGGCTCCACAATAATTACATAGTAATGCACACGAATAACGCATTGAGTCTATGATATAAACTCAGTGTTGAGAATACTGTGGACAGAGAATGGTTGGGTTTTTACCAAACTACTCTCTGTTTGGTTTGTTCGTAAAAGATCACTTGCACTGCACACTAGCATCTCCACAAGTACTCCAGTCTCCTCCCATAGATCAAACTTTGAGAGTCTCAGCACAGTGCATCAACTCAGAAGAAGGCTGTGGCCTATTCGGCCTACTCTTTTCAACTTCCAATGGCAGAGGGATTTTTAAATGCACCTGGCTATTCCAGTACTCTTTGAGAATTGCCCAGACCCTCTACTCACTGCCTTCTGAGCCAGTCATTCCAGACATGGAGCTGCATTCTAAACCTGGTTCCAGAGAGCCTAGACCACATTACCTTTATCATAAAATAACTTTCCTCCTAGATAGCCTAGACCACATTACCTTTATCATAAAATAACTTTCCTCCTAGATAGTCTTGGCCACATCACCTTTATCATAAAATAGCTTTCCTCCTAGATAGCCTTGATCACATCACTTTTATCATAAAATAACTTTCCTCCTAGATAGTCTTGGCCACATCACCTTTATCATAAAATAACTTTCCTCCTAGATAGCCTTGATCACATAACCTTTATCATAAAATAACTTTCCTCCTAGATAGTCTTGGCCACATCACCTTTATCATAAAATAGCTTTCCTCCTAGATAGTCTTGACCACATCACCTTTATCATAAAATAGCTTAATACCCAGAAAGGACAATAGTAGCTCATCTATCAACCTGTTTACTGCTCAACATGCCTACACACCATGGGCAGAAAATCCATGATGTGCTCGACAATCTTCTATTAATTAATGTTTGTTTTTTGTTTGTTCGCATATCCTTTACAGGACATCGCTGTCAACATCAGCATCTTTCAGCTGACTGTAGACTTTCTTGTCAAGATTACGCTCAGTAGTTTGCCATTGCTTTCTGAGCGACCGGCTTACATACCCCGTAAGTTACCGACACGGCTAGAACCGCCACCGATTCTTGCGCACGCCACGTTACTCACAAGAGTATACAGGATTACGGAAAAAGTCGCTAACCCCTAGGCCAGGGAGACTGGTATTAATTAGTGTATAAATGTTTAATATAAGGATTAATTCACACATAATTTTGTACTGTAATTTTGCATGCTACATGTAATCAGTTCTACCATATGGCTGCGATTCCTGAACAATGAGTTAATAATCGAAAACATCCCTGCAAGCTTTAGAGATGTGGTGTTATAGAAGAATCCTGAAAATTCCATGGACAGCCCAAATGACTAACTATCTGGACATTTTGAGGGAGGCTAAGTTGCAATGACAACTTATCTCAAACACCAGAAAGAGGCAGTCTTAATTGTGTTGCCACATTATGAGAAGACAAAAACTAGACTGTGATGTGACAACAGGCAAAGATTTATGGAAAGAGAGACAGAGGAAGACAGCAAGTGAACAACTTGGTAGTCTTGTGTCATGGTTCAGAAGAGGGTCAACACATGCTGCTAGAAATCGCAAGATGTGAATAAGCATGATCGCCCATGCCAGACTGGCAAGGCGCATGATGGTGATGAAGAATTGCCTATATAACAAACACCATCTTAGACATGTGCCAGAACCAGAAGTGTACCATGCCGCCAAGGAGCTGTCTACCTACAGATGACGTACAACACAGCCATGTTTAAGTACATGAAGTCAGTGGATGTGCTATACAGCGTTGGAACTCACCTTCGTGGGAGTGTGATAAAACTCATCCACCAGTGGTTTCCCTTCATGGCTGAATTTCGTTTGAGATTTTCGTTGCCGCCTGCCTTTGCTGACACTCATAAAACGAGATCGAAACCTGTGCTGTTCTTCAGAGACCGCCAACTCTGACAACCACACAAGGACAACATTGTAATTGTGCAGTACATGTTCGTGACCAGCATAATGTGCATAACAGTGAGAGGGAGGACGACAGAAAACAAAGAGTACAACCCGAGAGAGATTGGAAAGAGAAGGAGGGAGCAAGAAAGTGCGGCGAGAGAGAATGAAGAGAACAAAGGGAGAGGGTTGTGAGAAAGATTAAAGAGAGAAAGGGAGAACCAGAGAGAGACAGAGAAAAAGCAGAGAGAGACAGAGAAAGAGCAGAGAGAGAGAGAGAGAGAGAGAGAGAGAGAGAGGGGGAGAAGAGAGAGAGCAAAGAGAGAGGGAAAGAGAGATAATAAAGCGAGAAAGAGGGAGTCAGAGTAAAATTAGAGCAGAGACAGAGACAGGGGGAAACAGAGAGAGAGAGAGAGAGAGAGAGAGAGAGAAGAGAGAGAGAGAGAGAGAGAGAGAGAGAGAGAGAGAGAGAGAGCGAGGGCAATAAAACAAGGGAAGAGAGAGAAGTCAGAAATAATAAAAATGGAGGGAGAGAGACAAACCAGAGCAGAGAGGACAAGAGAGAGCAAAAAGGGAAGGTAGGAGCAAGAGAGCGAGAGAGAGAGAGAGAGAGAGAGAGAGAGAGAGAGAGAGAGAAAGAGAGATGGCGAAGACAAAGGAGAAGAAAGAGCACAGAGAGGGGGGAGGTTAGCAAGAGAGAACAAAGAGAGAAAGAGAGAGGGGGGGGGCAAGAGGAAAATGCGAGTGGCGGAAAAAAGAACGAGGCATAGGGATAAGAGAGAGAGAGAGAGAGAGAGAGAGAGAGAGAGAGAGAGAGAGAGAGAGAGAGAGTAAGAGAGAGGGAGGGGTGTGAGAACAAAAGAGAAGAGAGAAAAAGTGACAAGAAAGAGTAAAAAGAGAATATGTGCGAAGAGAGAATGAGACCGAGAAAAGAAGAAAAGAGTGTGAGAGTGCACGATTGTAGAGAGGAGAGGGGGCAAGCTGGGGGGGGGGGGGGGTAGCGGATAAATCACGTAAATGATGTGCAGGCAAACACATCTGATAAATTACAGAGGCAAACACCGAAGCGACAGACATGGACAGGCACATAAAGCCAGAGATAGAACGTGAGATAGACGTATAAACTGTTAGATAGACAGACTACGGGATAGGCACAAGGACAAATAACTGGTACATCGGTAGGCAGAACTGAGTTAAGGGTGGGTATAAACAGGTAGACATTGCTGTGTAAGTGGAAATGCAACTGGTTGGAGGTTACATAGGTAGGTAGTTACAACTTGTTATGTATGTACGTAGGTGCATATGTTTGTGTGCAGGTAGGTAAATATATATGTATGTGAATGTGCGAAAGTAGTTAGGTTAAAGTATACGCAGGTGGGTGTGAATGCATGCTGGTGGACAGAAATGTACCTGCAGGTACACAATAGTTATGTATGCAGGTGAGCAAGCAGTTAGATAAACAGGAGATAACGAACAGTTCACGTGAACAACATACTGGCCAGCATGTCCCTGTCAGCTTCAGTGAGAGGTCCGGGTGTGCCAGTGACCAGATGCCCCGACTGACCTTGTAGTTTGACATCCCCTGTGGAGCAGCAAACACATTCACATCACATGCATGTCTCGGGAATTGAAATACTTTAGTCATATCTTTGTCTGGTTGGCGCTCCCTCTCTTTGAACTCAAGCGTAGTCCATACATACTCATTCTAGTAGCAGTCAATTGAATTTTGCGTGTGGATTAGCTTCTCCTATTACCACTGCCCTTCGCCATCAGGGGAAGCCACTCCGACTTCAGAGGTACTTGTAATTTACGTCCCCCAAGTAAGAAGACGTTTAGTCCAACAGTCCGGTGTAGGAGTTGAACCCCTTACCTCTGCAGCGGCACACCGGGTGTTTAATAAAACGCGCTCTGATCCATTCGGCCATGCTGACCTCTGGCCATATTAAACATGACAGTGGTTTGGGGGAGTCATATTTTTATTGTTCAAGGGTTTTCAACATTCTTCTGTAAAACCACTTTCTCTGTATTTTCAAGGAATGTTGTGACTGTTTGCTAATTATCCAGAACACAGTCATGTAATAAAACCCGTTCTATGTAACATGCAAGAATTCATTTTACAACTTCCAATGACAGGAACCTATTGCACAATGTTTTTTTTTTCATTTTTAAAATTGCAATTTATGGTTGTTAATGTTCTTTATTGTTTTATTTATACATCCAAACCCACACACACACGCACCAACCCACCCACACACCCAATGCGGCATACAAATGGATTGTATATAATGTTTACGAGTGAGCTCAGTTCAGTAAAACAAACTCAGTATTAGCAGGTTAAGTATTAACTCAAGTACTATTTAAGTAGAGTACATGCCGTCAAATCAACGCAAGCTAAGCACATTCACCGCACTCAGTTATTGTTCACCTCTGCCCTCTACCTTCCTGAGTATAATTGATTAAACAGTTAAATTACTGACATTAGACATAATATCATACAACAATTCTCCACGAGCGTCTCTGTCTATCATTAGAATGACATTTGTTCCTGACTACATCCAGAAGTTATTATGCTCAAAGATAAATTCATTCGGAAAGCATACAATGATTGGGTTGCTCCCTAAAGTCAAACCACCATTTGAAGGGCGCCCGATAATAACTACATATTGTGAGCGTTCGTCCATCTGAAGATCCCAGAGCAGAAAACACTATGTTCAAACAGCTTGAACAATAAGATAATTAACTGTAACTATCGGCAGTCATATCTGTTCCCGGCAATCGTTGTTGGGAAATAGCACCATGACAAGATAAACGATATGTTTACCATCGTCTAGTATTGTCACTGACAATCATGCTCTCACATGTTGACTGACATTTGGCAGTACATTTAGCAGCGAGGCGTGGGAGTGCAGGGGTTAATGCCTGGTTATTCACCAGCACGGGTCTACTGTTTGGCCGCGTTGTCTTTGAGACCCCTCCAGTTCTAGGGTCGACTTCACGTGTATAAAATGTGCACATGTGCTGATAGTGTTGATGCTGAATTAAGAGAAGTACTGCATTATTTGTGCTGATGTTGTATTGTTAGGAGAACTAATGTACTACTAGTGTTGGTGTTGTATTGCTAAGGGAACTATTAGACTATAAGTACTGCTGGTGTACTGCTCATCATCATCATCTTTATGTACCATGCTGATAAGAGTGGGCGGTCATGTTTCGTCATCTCACACGACCACCAGAGTCGTGAATCAGCTCTGTCTTCTTGTCTTGACCATACCACGTGGTCAGGCCATCCAGTTATTTACTTCTCTGCCTCCCCCTTTTTCTTTTCCCCTCAATCTTACCAGTTGTCACCAAGTTCTCCAGTGTATTTCTTCTCATAACGTGTCCAAAAAATTGTGATGTACTACAAGAACTATATAAGTATTAGTGCTGAATATGTGCTGTTAGGAGACCTATCATACAATTTGTGTTAATGCAGAACTTTTCTGAGAACTATCATACTATTAATGTTAATTCTGTATTGCTAGGATAACTATCATACTATTAGTGTTAATGCTGTATTGCTGGGAGAACTATCATACTATTAGTGTTAATGCTGTATTGCTAGGAGAACTATCATACTATTAGAATTAATGCTGTATTGCTAGGAGAACTATCATACTATTAGTGTTAATGCTGTATTGCTAGGAGAACTATCATACTATTAGTGTTAATGCTGTATTGCTAGGAGAACTATCATACTATTAGTGTTAATGCTGTATTGCTGGGAGAACTATCATACTATTAGTGTTAATGCATAACTTTTCTGAGAACTATCATACTATTAGTGTTAATTCTGTATTGCTAGGAGAACTATCATACTATTAGTGTTAATGCTGTACTGATAGGAGAACTATCATACTATTAGAATTAATGCTGTATTGCTAGGAGAACTATCATACTATTAGTGTTAATGCTGTATTGCTAGGAGAACTATCATACTATTAGGGTAGGGTTAATGCTGTATTTCTAGGAGAACTATCATACTATTAGTGTTAATGCTGTATTGCTAGGAGAACTATCATACTATTAGGGTAGGGTTAATGCTGTATTTCTAGGAGAACTATCATACTATTAGTGTTAATGCTGTATTGCTAGGAGAACTATCATACTATTAGTGTTAATGCTGTATTGCTAGGAGAACTATCATACTATTAGGGTAGGGTTAATGCTGTATTTCTAGGAGAACTATCATACTATTAGTGTTAATGCTGTATTGCTGGGAGAACTATCATACTATTAGTGTTAATGCTGTATTGCTAGGAGAACTATCATACTATTAGAATTAATGCTGTATTGCTAGGAGAACTATCATACTATTAGTGTTAATGCTGTATTGCTAGAAGAACTATCATACTATTAGTGTTAATGCTGTATTGCTAGGAGAACTATCATACTATTAGTGTTAATGCTGTATTGCTGGGAGAACTATCATACTATTAGTGTTAATGCATAACTTTTCTGTGAACTATCATACTATTAGTGTTAATTCTGTATTGCTGGGAGAACTATCATATTATTAGTGTTAATGCTGTACTGATAGGAGAACTATCATACTATTAGTGTTAATGCTGTACTGATAGGAGAACTATCATACTATTAGTGTTAATGCTGTACTGATAGGAGAACTATCATACTATTAGTGTTAATGCTGTACTGATAGGAGAACTATCATACTATTAGTGTTAATGCTGTATTGCTGGGAGAACTATCATACTATTAGTGTTAATGCTGTATTGCTAGGAGAACTATCATACTATTAGTGTTAATGCTGTATTGCTAGGAGAACTATCATACTATTAGGGTAGGGTTAATGCTTGTATTTCTAGGAGAACTATCATACTATTAGTGTTAATGCTGTATTGCTAGGAGAACTATCATACTATTAGGTTAGGGTTAATGCTGTATTTCTAGGAGAACTATCATACTATTAGTGTTAATGCTGTATTGCTAGGAGAACTATTATACTATTAGTGTTAATGCTGTATTGCCAGGAGAACTATCATACTATTAGTGTTAATGCTGTATTGCCAGGAGAACTATCATACTATTAGTGTTAATGCTGTATTGCCAGGAGAACTATCATACTATTAGTGTTAATGCTGTATTGCCAGGAGAACTATCATACTATTAGTGTTAATGCTGTATTGCCAGGAGAACTATCATACTATTAGTGTTAATGCTGTATTGCCAGGAGAACTATCATACTATTAGTGTTAATGCTGTATTGCCAGGAGAACTATCATACTATTAGTGTTAATGCTGTATTGCCAGGAGAACTATCATACTATTAGTGTTAATGCTGTATTGCCAGGAGAACTATCATACTATTAGTGTTAATGCTGTATTGCCAGGAGAACTATCATACTATTAGTGTTAATGCTGTATTGCCAGGAGAACTATCATACTATTAGTGTTAATGCTGTATTGCCAGGAGAAGTATCATACTATTAGTGTTAATGCTGTATTGCCAGGAGAACTATCATACTATTAGTGGTAATGCTGTATTGCCAGGAGAACTATCATACTATTAGTGTTAATGCTGTATTGCTAGGAGAACTATCATACTATTAGGGTAGGGTTAATGCTGTATTTCTAGGAGAACTATCATACTATTAGTGTTAATGCTGTATTGCTAGGAGAACTATCATACTATTAGAATTAATGCTGTATTATTACGAGAGCTACTGAACTATTAGGGTTGCTGCTGTATTATTACGAGAGCTACTGAACTATTAGGATTTATGCTGTATTCATAAGAGAACTATCAGACTTAGTGGGAAGACGTGACAGAGATCACTGGTACAAGGCTCGTGTCAAGAACAAGGTTAAAAGTTTATTTCAAAGGACCATGTGTATATAATGAGACTACACTTTCCGCTGATCTCCCAGGTAATGAGATCAGACACTTAACCCTCTCAGATAAGGGCGAAAAAAGGAGAGCCTCTATGCAACTTGAAAACCCCACGGTAGTTGGAAATTGCAAATAGCAGATCCTCGGCCGCTGCCCTGGCAAGCATGTTAGGAAAGAAAACCAACCGACGGAAGCAAACCTATCACACATGCATGCTGAAGCTGAACACACTGACCTATGAGGGGCACAATTAGGTGTGACGCACTCCCCTCGAGCCAGGAACCAACAAGGAGAAGAAGAAATGGGCACCACATATTTCTCGGGGAAGTGCACTCGGCCCGCCTGCTGCTTACCATATACTGACTTCATGTGCAGTCGAGCACACAAAATGATGGACCAAATCACCTCCTCCCCTTTAAACACACACACAAACATCCTTATTCCCGGGCATCTATTTTCCTAAAAATCTAGTATTCAGATAAAAATACTGATATTCGCAAAAGTCGTTCTAGTCCAAACGGGAGTGCTCAGTCTGTTAAAAAAAATTGAATTGTTGTTGTTAATAATATAATTATTTTGCATTAATATAATTATTTTGTGTTCGAGTAACTTAGCGTTGGCTTTATTGTGTTACTGTAAATAAGTGTTTCTGGTCACAAATAAGACGAATAAAGTCGTAAAATACATACATAATCATGCATCACAATATTATCACAATCATATATCTCAATCATGTATCACAATCATACATTTCAATCATACATCTCGATCATGTACCATAATCATGTATCTCTACCATTTAACAATGTTAAGTATCTCAATGAAGTATGTAAATCATGCATGCCAACCGCATATGTCTAATGTTCATTTCAATCCTATATCTATTTAATGTATCTCTAATATAATTCTTTGGAAAGTATCTCAATAATGTATCTCAATCACGTATCTCTAGAGGTATTTCTATCATATATCTCAATCATTTATCTCTGTCAGTTTTTCTATCATCATCTCTATCAGTATTTCTATCATACACCTCAATCATGCATATCTGTCAGTTTTTCTAGCCTTATCTCTATCAGTCTTTCTATCACATTTCTCAGTCATGTAATCCCAATTATGTCTCGATCAATAATCGCCATCAACCATCTCTACCACGTTTCGCAAGTATATGCATGTATGCACTATTGTGTGTGTGTGTGTGTGTGTGTGTGTGTGTGTGTGTGTGTGTGTGTGTGTGTGTGTGTGTGTGAGAGAGAGAGAGAGAGAGAGAGAGAGAGAGAGAGAGAGAGAGATAATTATCATTACCAAATGCCTCAGTCATGTGTCTCTATCATATTTCTCCATCATGTGCTTAAACCAAGTATTTCTACTATGTATCGACATTATATAACTCTGATCTAATGTGTGTCAGGTCTTAGTCAGATATGACTGAGCTACCGTATGACAGCAGACGGTACTACCTGCTTTCTGTCAGCGCCGAATGTTGGGTTCGTTGGCGCTTACCAAACCCGACACCCCACATTGTGCCAACGGCTTCGGGCGGAAGAGCGCAATTGGGAGGGTACTAGCCTTATCCTGGTTCGAGGAAATGCAACCCAAAGACAAAATAAGTCATGGCAGGGCAGACTAGGCCCTAAGCCTTGGTTGGCAGCTGGTCTAGGATCGAAGCTGTGACAGGCGGACAGTTAGAGTATTGCTTTGCTGATCCGGCAGCTTCTGCAGCTTGTCTTGTTCCAGATTATAGGTGTCAACCTTCCTCTGGAGTGAACTTGGCAGGCCGAGAGAGGGATCATGCTGCATGGGCAACACATGGTTTCTTTATTTTAGCCCAGGCTTTGTGCTATGGAGAGGCAATAACTCCATCCCTGGTCTTAACCGGTCTCGGAATCAAAGCGAGAGGCAACTGTTACGGGTTATAAGTCCTTGTCAGTTGGCGTAGACATGGGGCGCCACGCGTTGCCTCTGACGGTGGGAGACACCTACAGGTGTCACTGATCAGCTACCGCCCGCCTCAAGCTGGGCATCCCCCAGCCAATTGGGTGCTGATCCGCCACAGCCTGCCTGCTTCAATGGGTGCTTGGGGCTAGGACAAAATCTGAATCGCAGGCTGTAAAACCAATGCACCAGGTACTAATAAAAAGAATAGAAACCTCAAGCTACGGCTTGCAACCTGGAACGTGAGAACCATGTGTCCAGGATTTTCCACTGACTTGACAAATATTGACGATGTGAGAAAAACGGCTGTGATTGATGCTGAACTCAATCGTCTTAACATTGATATTGCTGGCCTGCAGGAGACTCGCCTCGCTGAGGAAGGGTCACTCAGGGAAAACAATTACACCTTTTTTTGGAAGGGAAGAGAGAGGGCAGGCAGAAAAAAGGCAACATGGTGTGGGCTTTGCAGTGAAGAATTCGCTACTGGGAATGATTGATATCCCAGCTGGAGGTAATGAAAGATTATTATCACTGCGCTTGGCAACCTCTTGTGGATTTGCCACCATTCTCACTGCATATGCACCGACACTCGCTTCCTCTGATGATGTGAAGGATACGTTCTATGAGCAGCTAGACTCTGCGATCAAGGCGGTTCCAAAATCCGACTACATTTATATGCTCGGTGATTTCAATGCTCGTGTGGGCAAGGACTCGAGTTCATGGCCAGTGTGCCTTGGAAAATACAACATCGGTCGCATGAATGATAATGGGCAAAGGCTGCTGGAGCATTGCACTAGAAATGACCTATGTATTACTCCTTTTTTAAAACAAAAGAGATGCATAAGGTCACATGGAAACATCCAAGATCCAGCCATTGGCATCAGCTGGACTTCATTATCACACGGAGACAACATCTGAACCATACATCATTAACTCGAAGTTACCACAGTGCTGACTGTGATACAGATCATTCTTTGGTTGTTGCAAGGGTTAGACTGAGACCAAAGAGAATCTACACAGCTTAACACAAGTCTACCCCATGATTAATATTACTAACACTCACGATCCTGGAAAGTGCTTTGAATTTCAACAGCAACTTGAAGACGCTTTCAATGATACATCAGAAAGTTGTATAGTAAATGATAAATGGAGTAAACTTAAGGAAACTATTTATAAAACAGCGGTAGGGGTTTACGGCACTGTGGATCATAAGAGGCAGGACTGGTTTGCGGCAAACAGCCAGATACTGCAGCCCTTGATTGATAAAAAGAAGATAGCTCTCTTAAGAAACAAGGAAAGACCAACACGTAACACTCTGAGTGAGCTGAAGCAAGCGAGGAAGGATGTACAAAAGGCTGCCAGGCAGTGTGCGAATGACTATTGGATCAAGTTATGTGAGTCCATTCAAATCGCAAGTGATAAGGGAAACATCAGAAGCATGTATGAAGGGATAAAGAAAGCTTGTGGTCCAATGATCAAAAGAAGTGCACCACTGAAAACCTTGACTGGAGAAATCATCACTGATAAGAAACAGCAGATGGATAGATGGGTCGAGCACTATTTAGAGCTTTACTCAAGTGAGACCAAGCTAGCGGATGATGCCCTCAACGCCATAGAGGCCCTGCACACTCTTGACCACCTGGACACACTTCCCACTATAACAGAAGTTAAGTGTGCTATAAATGAGCTTGCATCTGGCAAGGCTCCAGGTAAGGATGGGATTCCAATAGAGGTAATCAGGAGTGGGCAAGACACACTCGCTCTACAGATCTACCAGCTAATAGAGCTATGCTGGCGAGAAGGACAAGTCCCACAGGATTTCAAAGATTCAAACATCATAACGCTGTACAAGAACAAGGGAGATCGGAGCGACTGTAACAACTATATGGGTATCTCACTTCTGTGTATTGTTGGGAAAGTATTTGCCAGAATTGTCCTGCACAGACTTCAAGTCCTGGGAGATCAAGTCTACCCCGAATCACAGTGCGGCTTCCGTCAGAACCGGTCTACCATTGATATGATATTCTCATTGCGACAGATGCAAGAAAAATGCCGGGAACAAAATCAGCAACTGTTTATTGCCTTCATCGACCTCACAAAGGCATTCGATTTGGTCAGTCGTGAGGGTCTGTTCAAAGCACTAAAGAAGATTGGCTGCCCACCAACTCTTCTGTCCATTGTGGAATCGTTCCACACAGGCATGAAGGGTATAATCAAGTTTGATGGCTCAACTTCAGAAGAGTTTGAAATCAAGAGTGGAGTTAAGCAAGGTTGTGTACTATCCCCCACCCTCTTTGGGATATACTTTTCACTTCTACTGAAATATGCCTTTCGTGATCAGGATGACGGTAAAAACATTCACTCACGCTCAGATGGTGGCCTCTATAATGCTCAGAGATTGAAGGCCAAGACCAAAATTAGCAGGGTACTAATCAGAGAGTTGCTTTTTGCGGATGATGCTGCGATTACGACCCACTCTGAGGAGGAATTACAACATTTACTATCTGCATTCTCCAATGCTTGTTCTGAATTTGGTTTAACAATTAACAAAAAGAAGACACAGATTATGTCACAAGGTGCACATGGTGTACCATCAATCTTTATTGACGACGCCGAACTGGAGATAGTAGACCATTTTACATATCTAGGATCAGAGGTAAATAGCAAATGATCCCTCGATCAGGAAATCAACATCAAGATTGGGACGCAGAGGTGTTTCCAAGGCACCAGGGCCGGGTTATATACTGGCCAAGACCTATTGACGCGTCCTCGCCGAGCGTCCTGGGCAACAGGTCCCTTCGGGGTCCTGGCTGAAGTCAATAGGATCGCCGATTCCTCCGAAGTCGGAGAGTGTCTGCCTGTATGGCGAGGAACCACCAGTCTGCACACCAATAAGCCAGACATGGGACAACGGATACTCACGCAAACCTCAGGTCCTGTATGACATCACACTGATGTTGGACAACAGGATGCCTTCATCCGACATACAGGACTTTGCGTTGGAGCTCAAGCCAACGAACATAAGCAAGCAACATCAGGATTGGCAAGGCAGCAACAACAATGAACATGTTAGCAAAAAGAGTCTGGGAGAACAAGAAGCTTACTGCCAAAACAAAAGTCCTCGTCTACCAAGCATGTGTGCTTAGTACTCTTCTTTATGGCAGTGAAACCTGGACAACTTACTCACGCCAAGAGAAACGTTTAAACAGCTTTCATATGCGGTGTCTGCGAAGAATACTTGGTATTAAGTGGCAAGACAAAATCACAAATACTGAAGTATTGGAAAGATCAGGTTGTGTGACGGTGTATTCCATGCTCAGTCTTCGTAGACTTAGATGGATAGGACACGTTAGGAGGATGGATGATGGTAGAATACCAAAGAACATCTTTTTTGGTGAATTACAGACGGGTAAGAGATCTCAGGGTCGGCCTCTACTACGATACAAAGATGTGTGTAAGCGGGACATGACTGATACAGGCATTGATAATGCACACTGGGAGCACGTCGCCGCTGAACGTGTTGCATGGAGTGCAACTATCAGAAATGGAATAAAGACAAAGGAGAAAATGATTGCAGATAAAGCACACAGAGAGCGTGAGAGACGTAAGATGGTTCAAATTGGTGGAAATGACCATGTTTTCACATGCACCTACTGTGGGCAAACATTTGCAGCAAGAATTGGCCTTACCAGCCACACTCGCCACCGCCATGGATCGTAGTTATTAAGCCTTTTTGAAGCACAATGTACCAAACTATCGTCTGTCAAGACGGAAAGGTGCCAATGATCTAATACTGTGTATGCCAGTAACGTATCTTTACCGTGTATCTTAATCAAGTGCCTTCATCAAGTATTTCAATCGTGTCTTTCAAACAACAATCGCAATCATGTAACTTATACATGTACCACTCAAGCGTCCCTAGTCAAATATCCCTATAATGCATCGCCACCATGTACCACAGACATGTAACTACTAAATAGAATGTCAGTCAAGTGTCTCCATGCGTATCTCAGTCATCTATTTCTATTGTGTATCACTATTTTATGTCTCTAGCTCGTGTCTCTAAAATGTGTCTCAGCCACGTGCTACTCTTACGTATCTCCATCACGTGTCCCTATTACATGCCACTGTCATGATCTCTCCCCCCTCCCCTTTTTTTTCTTCCCCAAAAATCGAGGTCATCCACGCGCCACTAAAACTAGCAGTTGCTACTACAGTTACAATGGCGTACGTACACTGGACTGGTTGTTGCGTTTAGGTTAGCTTTCCCTATTACCAGTCCTCCAACCATCAGGCTTATTCTCTTCGTCATCTGGAGTACAAGTCAAGGACGAGCAACTGACTGGCGCGATGAGCGAAACGCCCTCGGGATCATGGGCGACAGTGTAAGACTTCACATATACTATATAACTGGTAGAGCTTGGTGGTTGTGAGGTCAGGTGGTTAGTTAGCATGCTGACCACCGACAGTTTATCGATGGCGTACAGTGAATTAATTTCCCTTTCCCCAAGCAGTCGATATCTTAACAAGAGAACAGCATATAAAAATTTCTGGATTTCTCTCTCGCCTGCGAAATTACAGCTACAGGGACGCCTGAAAAGTGCGATCAATTTGAATGAGATTAAATTATTTATGCCCATGAACGTGCTGTGAATTAAACATCTAATGGTGATTCATTCTGTCCAATAGTATCGGCGCCATTCGATCCAGAGCCACGCAGAACAACAGTTGCGACTTTCCACAGCCTTTGTTTTAGACTTATAATGGTGCAATGAAATCAGCATTGTTGCGTGTATCAGAAAAACTGTCAATCTCAACACAACAACTAATACATTACCAGCCTTGATTAACTCTTAAAGGACAGCAGGCCATTATTTGTGGCTAATCTATTCAGGCGTGTGCGAAGAGAAGCCAGTATTCCTGGACGGTAATTGTTGTTACTAAAGCAGTTTCGCTGTCTTCCCAAAGGTTATAGTTTTTGAAAACATTACATATGTAACGACGTATATAATCAAATATTATTGCCAAACAAATTACCTTAAATATGTTAGCAGTATATGAAAACAGTATGAGAGATCGAGAGAGAGAGAGAGAGAGAGAGAGAGAGAGAGAGAGAGAGAGAGAGAGAGAGAGAGAGAGAGAGAGAGAGAGAGAGAGAGAGAGAGAGAGAGAGAGAGAGACAGACAGACAGACAGACAGACAGACAGACAGGCGGAGACAGAGACAGTGAGACAGAGAGAGAAACAGAGAGGGGGTGGGGCAACTAAACTGTGCCTTCAACTATATAGGAAAACTTGAAAGGACAGAAAACTCCGGCACCAAAAATGAGATACCCCCATATCATTTAAGAGTTAAGAATGGATATATACTAGAGCCTAGTAGCGGGGCTGGGAAGGTATAATAGAATCACACAGGCGGACCTCATTCAACGTACTAGACACATTCCTGGGAATATAGAAAAAAGACTAGTGCTAGACAAGACAAACACAGAGGACGTAATTATAGATCGATACTAATGTAGATGGGCCCTAACAATGTTACTAACAAAACAAAACAAAATTGTCTTCTGGAACCCACAAGGGAAAATAAATAGAAAGAATACACAACCACGTTCCCACCAGCATATCCACAAATATTAAATTTTCTATCTGCCTACAGCCAAGCACCTTGTCATTTACTAGTCTACCAACGAGTTACATCATTCCCCATCTGCTTCCAGCTAGACACCTTCACATTTACTAGTCTACCAACGAGTTACATCATTCCCCATCTGCTTCCAGCTAGACACCTTCACATTTACTAGTCTACCAACGAGTTACATCATTCCCCATCTGCTTCCAGCTAGACACCTTCACATTTACTAGTCTACCAACGAGTTACATCATTCCCCATCTGCTTCCAGCTAGACACCTTCACATTTACTAGTCTACCAACGAGTTACATCATTCCCCATCTGCTTCCAGCTAGACACCTTCACATTTACTAGTCTACCAACGAGTTACATCATTCCCCATCTGCTTCCAGCTAGACACCTTCACATTTACTAGTCTACCAACGAGTTACACCATTCGCTATCTGCCTACTGCTAGACATCCTCCCAACTGCCTACCCACAAATTAGGCATTTCACCAACTACCTGCATTGTTATTTATCAATCCGCGGTGACACAGTGATTAGCGTGCTTGCCTGCCAAGAGACTGGACTGAGTTCAATGCTTCAGCAGGACTATGTTGTCCGACTGATGTAGCTCTGGGATCCATGTTGTCTGGTCGATGTAGCTCTGGGATCCATGTTGTCTGGTCGATGTAGCTCTGGGACCCATGTTGTCCGGCCGATGTAGCTCTGGGATCCATGTACATGTTGCTTGTCCTGTGCAGGACGGTGTGATCAACCCCAGAATGATGTTCTAGGCAACTGTCTGTTCAGCAGTTTGCCACTGCTTTCTGAACGAGACGTCAACATTTAAGTCCAACTTAATACCGGTACCATGCCGGCTGACTCTCCATAGATCTCGGTCTATGGTTTTCTGGATCAACTCCGCTGTTGATATTCCTCCATGCCATCGCTTCAATCCATCCATCACCATTTCTCTTGGTCTGCCTCTGCTTCTCTTCCCCTCGATCTTTCCAGTTGTCACGATGTTCTAATGCCTCTCTTCTCATCACATGACCAAAAAAAGCTGTTTGTCGCTTTCTTATTATTGTATATAATGTTCTAGTTTCATTAGCTTCTTTCAGGTGGTCGTTGTTGGTTACTTTGGCAGTCCAGCGAATTCTATATAGCACTTTAGCACTCTCTTTCTTACATTCAATGATAGTAACGTATTGTATAAGATAGTCTTTATTTTCTGAAATGCAGCCTTTGCTTGCCCTATTCTGCTCTTGCCGGCTTCGTGGCTTAGAGGTTATGACTTTTCTCCGTAATCTCGTATACTCTTGTGGGTGACGTGATGACGGTGAGAATCAGCAGTGGTTCGAATCGCATCGGTAACTTACGGGGTATGTGAACCGGCCGCTCAGAAAGCAATGGCAAACTACTGAGCGTAATCTTGCCACGAAGTCAACATACAGCTGAAAGATGCTGGTGTTGACAGCAATGTCCTGTAAAGGATATGCAAAAAATAAAAAATTCTGCTCTTAATCTACGTTATGCATCTTCCATCTGATGTTATAAACACCCATGGGTATTTAAAACTATCCACTTGGTGAAGAATGTTCCCTTTTATCTCTATTTCACAAGTGGGTGTCACCTGTTTCTTTGATATCACTATTGTTACAACCTAACACACAAATTGGTGCCAGACGATTTTCATAATGTACTTGTAACTGCCTTGGAAGGACAGACGACGAGCAAGGAGAATGGACATGCCACCTCAATATATCCTGACCTAGAATAGGCGAAGATCTCAGACTTCACATCGCACGGCAGCATCCACCATGGAACTACCTCTGTTTAGCCTTTTTTTCGGTGACAAACTTCCACAGAAGTCTTAATGAGACAAACACACTTTACTGAGAGAATAAACACAATCTTAGTTATTAAACATGCTGACTTCTCGTCCTTGACTTGGGGACGTAAATTAGAAGTACCTCTGAAAGTCGGAGTGAGTTCGCGTGCTGGTCAAGGACACTGGTCATAGGGAAAGCTAATCCACAGAAGTCTTAATGAGACAAACACACTTTACTGAGAGATTAAACACAATCTTAGTTATTAAACATGCTGACTTCTCGTCCTTAACTTGGGGACATAAATTAGAAGTACCTCTGAAAGTCGGAGTGAGTTCGCGTGCTGGTCAAGGACACTGGTCATAGGGAAAGCTAATCCACAGAAGTCTTAATGAGACAAACACACTTTACTGAGAGATTAAACACAATCTTAGTTATTAAACATGCTGACTTCTCGTCCTTAACTTGGGGACGTAAATTAGAAGTACCTCTGAAAGTCGGAGTGAGTTAGCGTGCTGGTCAAGGACACTGGTCATAGGGAAAGCTAATCCCAGAAGTCTTAATGAGACAAACACACTTTACTGAGAGATTAAACACAATCTTAGTTATTAAACATGCTGACTTCTCGTCCT
This sequence comes from Cepaea nemoralis, assembly GCA_014155875.1. Lineage (NCBI taxonomy): Eukaryota > Metazoa > Mollusca > Gastropoda > Stylommatophora > Helicidae > Cepaea > Cepaea nemoralis. Next base: position 811,168 of record JACEFZ010016749.1, read on the forward strand.
TAACTTGGGGACGTAAATTAGAAGTACCTCTGAAAGTCGGAGTGAGTTCGCGTGCTGGCCAAGGACACTGGTCATAGGGAAAGCTAATCCACAGAAGTCTTAATGAGACAAACACACTTTACTGAGAGATTAAACACAATCTTAGTTATTAAACATGCTGACTTCTCGTCCTTGACTTGGGGACGTAAATTAGAAGTACCTCTGAAAGTCGGAGTGAGTTCGCGTGCTGGTCAAGGACACTGGTAATAGGGAAAGATAATCCACAGAAGAAGTAGCGTGTATGGACTACGCTTGATTTCAAAGCGGGCGAGCACCAAAAAAAACAACAAGTACAGTGAGTTATGAGTTATGAGCTAAGAATCGACATCACTGCACCCAGGACATTCCCACACGTGCTCCATCCCCTTGTTCAACAGCCAGCGAAGAGTCATACTGCTAATCGTTCCAACCGCCATCTGATTGACAGTTTTCCTGGTCATCCCTTTCTTTTGAGATTCGTCCCGAACCCTGTCGATCCCCCACCATATTATCCTCTCCACATACGGGTTCTCAGTCTGTTCCACCGCTTTCTCCACCTGGTCCCACAGACACCCGACCACTCCTCGCTTGTCAATAGGTAGGTAATCTACCGCCAAGAGGTGCATTCTCTGCCAGCCTATCAGCCTGTTCATTCCCTTTCACTCCCGCATTACCAGGGCAGAAAATACAAACAATTCTCACAATCTTTGACCTCTGAAGCGAGGTGAGCCATTCCACACGAAACATTCATTTCTCCCTACTATAGTTCGTTTACACGTGTTTTTCCCCATATAAAAATCCATTTCTCAGTAACCAATTAAGCGAAAATGAGATTTAGCACATAACCGTACCATTATGTCCACCCAACAACATTTCTTTCTTCTGGAGATTGTACAGTAGATGTCAATGTTTGTTTATATGCGGTGTATAATTTACGGGTCAGAGATGAAGTGCACATTATGAAATGTATTACATCTTCACAAGGAAACATCAGCGTTTAATAGTGAATTTTCTTGAGCTGCACGAGAAAGACCTTATGACTAGAACTTCACATAGTGAAACCCGGTGTGATTCATAGGTGTCGTCAATATTTCTACCTATAGTGGGTGCTTTCGATGAAACGTGATTATTTTATACATCTTACCATCTATCGCTAACATCTGAATGTGTGAATATTGTTGAATGGGATTGAATGTTAAATTATGTACACTTCAAAGCATCGCTATGAAGTTGTACACATATTTTTGTCAAGAAAGCTGATCGCAGGAAACTGTTTCATACTATTACAAATCCCGAGAAAAGAAAATGCATGCATTGAGTTTGAGTAAACGGTCATTTCGTCGATGGGTGCAAGAATCTGGAATTAAACCACCACACAATAAGCAAACAATAGGTAGAAAGGCAATTGTTGACAGCTTTGATAAGGATGTCATAAGGCGAGCTATTATGCTGGATTACCCCCCCCCCCACCCCCCCCCACCCCCCCCCCCAAAAAAAAAAAAAAAAACAGTGACTAAGAAAACTTAGGGTTTGGATGAGAAAGAACAATGACATAGAGTTATCCTAAAAAATCTTTGTTGAAAATTATAAGGACATTATGCTTCAAGTTTAGAATGTACAAGGGAGGTAGAAATATCATTTGCGAGCAACCGCATTTAGGAGCCATGAGAAGCAAATACCTATATGAAATAAGGAAAATGCGCAAGGAAAATTATGACATGGTGTATTTGGATGAAACGTGGATCAATGCGCACCACACAATTGAAAAGGAATGGCAATCATTGGATGGGAAGCTAAAGCAATTTGTGCCCAGTACTGGTATATAAAGGACAACGTTTGGTCATAGCCCATGCTGGTAGTACTCATAATGGCTTACTACAGAATGCTGGACTCGTGTTCGTATCAAAGCATATAGACAACAGGGATTATCATAATGAGATGACTGGTAATGTATTTAGACATTGGCTCGAGAATACAGTGTTTCTATCCCTACACAGACCGTCTTGTGTAATTATGGACAATGCATAATATCACAATGTTGTTGCCCAAGAAGACAAAATATCTACGGCATTGAGCACAAAAGAAGCAATAAAGATATGCATCTGAAGGGAAGACATACCATTTCCTGAAAAGTATTTCATTGTTGTCCCTTGTAAAACAGAGGGGGGGGGGGGGGAAGCAAGAAATATCAAATCGACAAGTTGTTAGAAGAGCATGGTCATAGGTGCTTGAGACTTCCGCCGTACCATTCTCATTTAAACCCTATAGAACATGTGTGGGCTAAAATTAAAGGACAGGTGGCAGCTGACAATGCTCCATTCAAATTGTCTGAAGTCAAGATACTAACCCAGTCCGCGCTATTAAATATTGATAAAAGTTACTGGAAAAAATGTGAGGACCATGTATTGAAAGAGAAAGATGACTATTGGAAAAAGGATGGACTGGATTTTATGCAATCGAGAGCAGTCATCAACCTACTGGAATCGTGCGACACAGATTAAGGTCTGGGCAGAAAATCCAAACAATTCTCACAATCTTTGAGCTCTGAAGCAAGATGAGCCATTCCACACGAAACATGCACACCTACTGGGATATTTTGCTCCAACTATTCAGAAGAATCGCAGGCCCTAAACATTACAGCATTGGCACAAACAATCCAACTTGTCAATAGCAACAGTTTTTATTCCACAGTGATGCATTTTCAGTTCCACAAGTCCTCAACGATGACAAACAACTGGCATAAAAAATAACAACAGCAACAACACTAAACGCATTGCATACCAACTGAACTATTGCGGTGGAAACGGAAATACTGTGGCATAACATGAACCGTGAGAACAATCACGTTGTCAAATGGGGGAACAACACACGAACATACGAATCAATCTATAAACTTTAATTAAAAGAGGACCAACATTTTGGCCGTTAAGAAGGAAGTCCACTACAGAGACATTCACAACTATATTAGTCATACAAAATAGGTAATCATGTTCCGTCTCTGAAAAGTAAACAACAGAGTGGACAATCTTTCACGAAGACTCAAAGCGGTTCTGTCACCCTTATGCACGCGTGAACAAGCTACACAGACAACTGAACAGATCCTTAAAAAGTGACACATGATGACTAAATGGCGGTATCATCTCTGGTCACTCCATATGCACATTAGGGCATAGCTATTTGGAAGCTTTCACGAACTCCATATAAAAAGCTAAATACATCGTAGTAACATGACTCCTCGTGTGCACATGATTAACCAGCAGCTGAAGAAACAAGAAGGAAATGAAAAATAAGGTAAGAAATATATGTCCTCTACTTTCCTGTTTATCCAATTTCATAAGAAGACGCCGTTGGAACTACATCGGCCATGTACTCAGAATGGACAAGTCAAGACTCCCCTACCAAGCCCTCATATGGTCACCAGTAGGGAAAAGAAAACGGGGAAGACCATGAGAGACCCTGCGTAGAACCATCATTAGAGAAGGCTCATTCAATGGCCAATTAAATATCCAAGATCTACAACAGGTAGCAGCGAACCGCCAAGCATGGAGAGACAGGACTTCTGCCCTATGCGCCGCCTTAGGCTCAAGAGGAAAGACTAACTAACTAACTAACTTTCCTGTCCATTTCCATTTCGATTCCACATTATTTACCCCATGCCTCTGTAAATTCTGTCTTTACTAATATTACACATTGCACCCACTTCCATGCCGGTCTCTCTGGTCTAGAGGTTACACGACTTTCTCCGTAATCTCGTATACTCTCGTAAGTAACGTGACGTTGCGCGAGAATCGGTATCGATTCTCTCGCAACGGTAACTTATTGGGTATGTGAGCCGGTCGCTCAGAAAGCAATGGAAAACTATTGAGCGTAATCTTGTGTCGTCACCCGAATTCACGTCCATTACTGTAAAACAAGTGGTTTAGCGTGAATTTACTACATTTTCGCCATAAAATCAAAGAAATATCGCCGCTTTCCTTGATTTAAGTTGCCTTTGGACCTATTAAAGATATATTCCTTGGGTGGGGATAAATATAAGTCGGCAAGAATAATTTCATAACGATGCAGCAGACAGTTCCCCCAAAAAAAATGATCGTGAATGAAGGCAATCATTGGTAAACAGACTATAAGTATACTGCGTGAGTCTGTAATGAATACAATGTATGTCGCAGCGGTCACCTTCATCCATCGGAAAGCAGGTGTTACTGCTTCCACCTCCATTCTCTTGCTGGAGGTCGTAGTCTCATATGCCACTCTCCTTTTTCAAGCATTGTCCATTAGCTTTCGCAATGAAACACAAGCTCTACGTCTGTTTCTCACCACTAACCCATCGGTGTAGATCAATCTGTCACCTTGATGTGTGTTGCCCTGGATTAGTTCGTTGCGCCTTAAACTCTGTGCGGCCTGCTGCCCATTCTCTGCACTCACAACCCAGAGTTAATATGACCTTGTGCCAGTCCGACATGTCTTCGGGTACATTTTACCCACTCTTTATCAAGATTCATATTATCTATTTCACAACCGTGGCTGATAAATATTTCTACCTGAGCCATCCAGGGCCTGCCTCTTCTCGATCTATGACCCTTGACCATATCCATGACTTTATGCAGGGGGTGATTCAAACAAGTACAAGAAAATAGTTGTATCTAGCGGTGATTGGTTGGTTGTCATTTTTCTGAAAGGCGGCATATTTTAACTCTTAAGTCTGATGTATTGGCATTCAGGTCGTCTAGACACAAATAGAGCTTAGTGTCTATTGGTGTCAGGGGCGTAGCCAGGTTCTAAAGCTAAGGGCAGCGAGCATATAAAGAGACGCATAATATATGTCACCAATCTCTAACAAATCAGTATATTCGTTTTCAACCTGACTGAAATGCAATTGATTTTATTCTTTTCGCACATTTTACATATGATTCTCAAGAAAGCTGAATCATACGAGAAGCAGTTACCAGGTCTAGACTACACTTCTATAAATATGCGGAAACGCTGAAAGCCGTTTCTAGCACACAACTCCAAAATACACGAAGTGTGAATTCATATGTGCTTAGTGTTTCCAGTAATACACTTTACTGCCAGGAAGTACAGCTTTTTTTTCATTGTTTAATCTCACTATCCAGTATTATTTGTAGAGCTACTGCTGCTGCTGCTACCGCCGCCGCCGCCACTGCTGTTGCTGCCGCCGCCGCTTCTTCTTCTTCTTCTTCTTCTTCTTCTTCTTCTTGTCATGTTCCCTTTACCTCTACTTGGAGCACACACCCTCAATTACGTCCCTTTAAGCCATCGAACCCCTTTCTATCGCATGCAGCTCCGTCCATGTACTCCCTATATTATCCATCATTGTCTCTAATTCCCTTGTCCACATATTTAAGTATCCTTCTATTTCGTTATCCCTGTGGGTTCCAGACAAAAGACTTCCTACTATATTATTCTCATGTTTTCTCAATGTGTATCCTATACACATTTTCCCACATCTTGGTTCCACGGTACTTGTTTGGCTCTCCACATGAGTTCCATATTGGTGATTCTGTTATAACATCTTAGTTTTGTCTATTAGAACAAATACAATTTATTAAATGAAAAGGGTATTAATAATATCACACCACATGGTTATAGGAATTGTTAAAATGTTGTGGATCGGGTTACGCTTCCATAATAAGGGAATAATACTGAAGACGCTTTGGTTGGTTCTGTGACTATTACGGGGAGTCTATCAATGGACCATGAAGACACAATAATGCCTTTACATATATCCATGCAACTGATATTTCAATGATATGGGTGAGACAACGGCATCCCTCATGATGAGAGATTGTAACAAAACTGGAACTTAAAAGTTGTATGATACGTCATCGAGCCATCCCAATGGACGATTAGTTGAGTTGTTAAAAAAAAAAAAAAGATATAATTTTTCTTTCCAACCGTAACAATGACCACAAAGGATACTATAGTCTGGCTGCAGGGAAATGTATCGGGGAATATACCAATTATTTCGGACCAAGGTGTGGCCGGAAGACAAAAGACACAGCACAGGAAACTGGGACCGACCGCGAAGACACAACAAAGGACAATAACACTGGATGGCATCATGAGCCACGTAATGGACAGGAAGTAGGACACTGGAATAGAAATCGGAACATTCACTCAGAATACGGCCGGCAAATCAACTCGACTAAGAGAACAAGAGTGAAATGATGAGAGTCACAGTCAATTGTCATTTACTGCCAATATAGTATCTTGCGGCTATGGCAGAGGGGACTTGAGCCTGAGGCTTTAAGCCCGCCTGACTATTGCAGTCGCCACGAACTGTGCAGGCTAGAGTTTTCTTTTTGCCCCCGACAGAAAAAATCTCCACACCTTACCGAGGATTCTAACCCGGGTCTCCCGAAGGAGAATCCGGCATTCTAGCCACTCGGCCAGCCACTCTTCAATGATGAGAGTAAATGAGGTTAATGGGAATAATAATCCATTGGATTCATGTCAACTTTCAGTACGTTCCTGAGCGGACTAATGCGTAGTATATCTGTGATGTGGTGCAATTCTGTGAAGATTAACATCATGTCGGTGGATTTGGTGTGAGTGAAACTGAAGCAAACTATTCTCATTTCTGAAGCCTAACATATGAATATTTCTCAAGTCTAACCTGGAGCATACTTTATGTGAAGACAGAACCAAATGCACGCTTTTCTTTATCAATCTGACATTAATGTTATTTAAATGTTACCTCGGTGTTGTAAGATTAGTGTTTTCATTACTGTTAATTTACCAGTTATAACTAATATTTGATTGCAGATAGAAAAGCTATTAGCTACAAACAAATCATAAGAGAGAGAGAGAGAGAGAGAGAGAGAGAGAGAGAGAGAGAGAGAGAGAGAGAGAGAGAGAAAGAAAGAGAGAGGGAGAGAGAGAAAGAAAGAAAGAAAGAGAGAGAGAGAGAGAGAGAGAGAGAGAGAGAGAGAGAGAGAGAGAGAGAGAGAGAGAGAGAGAGAGAGATGTAGGATCAAAATGGTAAACAAAACATTACTTCACATGTCCATTACGAACATGCCACCACGTGTTGAAAGTTGAAAGATGAAAGATTATGTGCTGTGTGACAGAAATACATGCATATACATTTTACACTTACAATTTAACATTAGAATGCATTAATCATACCTAAACAATATGTACAGTGTCCACATGAGTAAAGGTGAGTGATGAATGTGTTGAAAAAGCTTACGAAATATTGTATTGCTTTACAGATGGTGAAGGTACAACGTGAAAAAAGGTTATGAAGTATTTACTGCAGTACAGTCGATGAATTTGGAAGTGAGGTCGCACCACTTAGTGAAACTCAAGAGTAATCAAATAAAGTTACAAGGGTAAGCATATAAAGATAAACTATCAAACTGCTGTAGGAAATTCAGTCATCATCTACATCAAATGCTAAGCCGACTGGCGTGTGCGATCATGCTTCTCCAACTCTTGCGATTTCCAACACTTGTATCAATTCGTGTGCTGCCCCCTTCTGTCCTATGACCACCATGACACGAGACTGTCATGAATATTCTCTCGCTGTCTTCCTCTACCTCTCTTTCCACAAATCTTTCCAGCAGTCATAAGATGTTTCAGATTGTGTCTTCTCATTACGTGGCGAAAAATAGTACAACTGCTTCTTTCTGATGTTAGTAATAAGTTGTCTTTACGACTCAAAACTTCCCTCAAAATGGCCAGACAGTTCAATTTGGCTGTCCAATGAATTTTTAGCATACGTCTATAAAAACCACATCTACAAAGCTTTCAAGGATTTTATTATTCGCTGGTTAACTAACTGTCCAGGATTCACAGTCATATTGTAGAACGACTGTTGATTGTTACGACTGTAACTAAAAGTAGAACCAGTACACAATCTAACTACTGAAGACAGATTCTAGTTCAGGATAGACAAATATGAGAGAGAGAGAGAGAGAGAGAGAGAGAGAGAGAGAGAGAGAGAGAGAGAGAGAGAGAGAGTGTGTGTGTGTGTGTGTGTGTGTGCGCGCGCGCGCGTGTGAAACTTGTAAAAATTGCACACTTCATCAACAATTGTTACATTATGAATGACTTGCAACATATAATATCATACTGTATAAAAACAACATACTTCCAGTATGTAGTAACTCAGCAGCGAATTACGTATCACTTAGTATTTCCAGTTTATTGATTAGGTAAACATTACATAAAAAAAGGAGAAGGGGATGAAGTTATGGGGAACAATGTATAATTCCCTCAGCCCAAACTCTGGCCTAGTGACGGAGGGAGGAGTACCCTATGTAGAAGCCTCTACCCTGCAGTGGGGTTCACTGTGATTAACTTGCCAAACTATAACTTGTTAGTGAGCAAAACACCCCCGACCTATGCTAGCGGAGGAATAATATTCCATATTTCTCCTGACAGATATGTTGGTGTAATGCAGATAGTTGCAAGATTTGAAGGTTTCGTACTGTACTCAAAAATACTGGTCAACCAACATGGAACAACATGTGACTAGTCGCCACATATTCCTAGATATTCTGAGAAGGAGATCTGAGCACCCATGGACTTGCCCGGCCTGGAGTGATGATAATCCATGTTCATAATGTGATAATTTGCTACGTTTAAGTAATCTCCGGTCTCAAAGCTGACATTAATTCCAAGAACACCAGGCTGTTGACCTGTAAATGGGCAGGCTAGAAATCACAAAATGAACAGCTTTTCAGTATGAATTATTAGCGGAACCACTCAACGCCGCATTTCCCAGGGATATAATGAGGTAATAATTGCAAAATGAATACTGGAAATAGGCTAGTCTCCCCTGACATTCACGCTGCCATTTATTTATCAGCGTTCTGGCGACCCAGTGACCTCCACAGTGATGTGGATTATGTTACCATCACATGTTCTAACAGAGAGCGGCGGTAGTGCAGCTACTAGCACGCTTGTCGACCGGCCCGAGGGTCATTTGATCAAAATCATAACCACAAGGTGATTAACAATAAAAATTGACCCCGACTCCCAGATCGACCCAGAACAAAATGGACATCAGGAAATGTTTTGGGAAGTAAAGGCGGAGGACGTGATACTGACGACATGGCTCTCCTAGTGCCGGTTGTTCAGTAAATACATATATGGATATACCTCAATGTGTGAGAAGTGTGTTGGATACCAAGAAGGGATGGCAACAACAGACTTCCATGACGACAAAGTCATCTCAAGGTCACGACCAGCTTGTCATGAGCTAACCAGAACAGCTTCAGCAGCAGCATCATGTAGCAGATCCTGTGCAGAAAGTCGAATTGATGACGCCCGCTGACATCATGATCAGTGACCCTGCCTCAAGCATTGTGATACCAAGGTGTGCTCAGTGTCCTGTGCCTCGTGCATTGTGATGCCAAGGTGTGCCCAGTGTCCCGTGCCTCGTGCATAGTGATGCCAAAGTGTGCTCAGTGTCCTGTGCCTCGTGTATTGTGATGCCAAGGTGTGCTCAGTGTCCTGTGCCTCGTGCATTGTGATGCCAAGGTGTGCCCAGTGTCCCGTGCCTCGTGCATTGTGATACCAAGGTGTGCCCAGTGTCCTGTGCCTCGTGCATTGTGATGCCAAGGTGTGCCCAGTGTCCCGTGCCTCGTGCATTGTGATGCCAAGGTGTGCCCAGTGTCCCGTGCCTCGTGCATTGTGATGCCAAGGTGTGCCCAGTGTCCCGTGCCTCGTGCATTGTGATGCCAAGGTGTGCTCAGTGTCCTGTGCCTCGTGCATTGTGATGCCAAGGTGTGCCCAGTGTCCCGTGCCTCGTGCATTGTGATGCCAAGGTGTGCTCAGTGTCCCGTGCCTCGTGCATTGTGATGCCAAGGTGTGCTCGGTGTCCTGTGCCTCGTGCATTGTGATGCCAAGGTGTGCTCAGTGTCCTGTGCCTCGTGCATTGTGATGCCAAGGTGTGCTCGGTGTCCTGTGCCTCGTGCATTGTGATGCCAAGGTGTGCTCAGTGTCCTGTGCCTCGTGCATTATGATGCCAAGGTGTGCTCAGTGTCCTGTGCCTCGTGCATTGTGATGCCAAGGTGTGCTCAGTGTCCTGTGCGTCGTGCATTGTGATGCCAAGGTGTGCTCAGTGTCCTGTGACCATGACCCCTGGTCGACCACTGCTTCTCCTTCTAGAAACAGTCCCCCCATGTTACTGTTATGTCTCATGCTATTTCCGTGGCCTCTAGAGTTCCCCAACAATCTTCATGTCTGTGCATTACATGGCACAAGCTTGCAAGAAGTCTGGCCACAGACACATGCTGAGCTACAGTGAAAATAAAAGACAGCTGATTCACATGATGGGCCGACTTGAACACCAGTCTCCGGGCCGATGGGTCCGTCGAATAATTAGAGAATTTTCTAGGCATGTTATTGGGAGGAATACCTCATAAAAGATAGTGCTAAGCAGGGCGAGAGGAATACCAAGAGATACAAGTATACATGTTAAGCATGGTCACACGGAATAATGAGAGAAAAACCGAGGTTCCGGTGATCATGTGAGATGACACAGCACCACCACCACCACGCGCATCGGCACTGCACATGATGATGGTTATTATTATTCATAATTATGCCATCTAAGCCTGATGAAAAATCCATGTGATCCCGTTCATTTCTTGCACCGTTTAGCAGTCTTTTAGCTCACTACACATCAATCTACGGTCGCAGTTGTTCAGTGGTTCACGAATCGCGAACGAATAAACATGGACACTGTTATTACCTTTCCCGCCTGCTATGAAATTCGTTGTGTGATTCATTTTCTTCAAGCAGAAGATCAAAATGGGGTCGAGATTCATCGTCGATTGTGTCGTGTGTAACGTGATAACGTTATGAGTGACAGTTCTGTGAGGAATTGGTGCAGTAAATTTAGAGGTGAGCGTAAAGATGTGTACGATGAGGGTTGACAAGGACGACATTTGTGTGTGACAGATGAGCTAATTCAAAAAGTCGATCAAGTCGTAGTGGAAAAGCGCCGTTTCACAATTTCAGATCTTGCTACATAATTTCCACACATTTCTAGGACTGGTCTGTTTAGCTTTGTCACAGAGAGGTTAGGTTACCACAAATTTTGTTCACGTGGGTACCAAAGCAACTGACTGCCGTTCACAAAGTTCAAAGAAAGGGCTCAACTATGATGTTCCTTCTGCGCTACTGGAAGAGGTGGATGCATTTCTCGACAGAATAGTGACTGGGGGAGAGACAAGGGTTCATAACGTTATCACCGTACACACGACACAATCGACGATGCATCTCGGCCGCATTTTGATTTTCTTGAAGAAAACGAATCACACCACGAACTTCACAGCTGACAGGAAAGGCAATAATAGTGTCCACGTTTATTTGTTCGCGATTCGTGTACCACTGAATAAATGCGACTGTAGGTTGATGTGCAGTGAGCTAAAAGACTAGTTAATGATGCAAGCAATAAACGGGGTCGCTATGGCAACCGGTTTATTTTTACCACCCAATCGGCGATTAATTCTGGCATAGCCCTTGTAATATCTCATCTTGCAGTCATCACGACCGTTTTTAATTACTGGTTTGCACGCTGTAGTAATTGCAAACGATGTCCAAGTAATTGCAAATGCTGGACATCAAGGTCATGGAACCAGAACTGGTCAAGATCTTACACTACCTCCAAGTGCTATTCATCAGAAGCACGGAACCAGAGCTGGCCTAGGTCTGACAAAAGCTCCAAGGAACGAATATCGCATCTTCGTAACTCAACCAACGCCCTTCTTAAAACGAACCAAAATGAAGGAGCAGAAACGTATTTGTTCTTTTTATTCTTGCTTTCATTAAAGTTTTGTTAGCGTTTTCATGTTAATTATGTTTAGTAACAACAAAACAAGATATTTTTTGTCAGTCCTATTGATTGAAAATGAAAAGCAGAAAAAGAAATAACTGAATTATATTTGTTAGCCGAAAGCAAAGTTCATAATAAAAGTTTACAAAAACACACTTTTAATACAGGAAAGAAAGTTCGTGTAGGCGTTCAATATCTCAGTGTTGAAACGATGTGTATGAACACATGCAACATTGCGATATCTAGAGCAGTTCAGGTGTACAAAAACACAGCGACTTGATGAACACACAGCATAATCAAGAAGCAGTTGAAGGAAAGAACTAACGTAGCTGAAATGTGCATATACATAAATGTCAGGCTGATGTTTTGAAATGACAGAATGACAAATCATCATCATCATCATCATCATCATCATCATCATCATCATCATCATCACCTTGTGCCACGCAGTATGCTTGGGCGTTCACGATTGGCCGTCCCCAACCATGGATAAGGTCTGTGTACTTGTCACCATTATGTCACGTGGCCAAGCCATCTGTGTACACTTATCTCTTCATCTAAACCTTGCTTTTTTTATCCATCAATTGTTAAAAACTTTATTTGTCCTTATAGTGTGCCATACAATCTTGACTGTCTACATATGATTTCTCTAATCAATTTACGATTGTCATGTGTTTGTTATGGCCTGCCTCATTAGTAAGTGTACCCGTCCATGATATTCTCTGAGGTTTCCCCAGATACCACATTCCCATTGGTTGACTTAACTTGACTGCTTATTATCCATGTTTCACATGCATACAACAGTACAGGTTCTATGTAACATTTAGCACTTCTCTCCCCCCCCCCTCTCCCCCCAAATTAAAAATGACCAAGTTCTAAACATCTTAGGAATGAAGTGGCAATCGCTAAACGTGATCAGTTTAGTTTATCTGCAAGAGTCAGCGTCTCCACCATAACAAAACCCTGGCATATGTAGGAATCGCATTTCAGCAGAGGTTAACCTTGAAGGAGGACATTCTGATTCTGAAATTCTGATTTTGCTATTAGTGCTTGGTCGTCCGCACACAGGAGTTCTCTAATAGTGTAATTTGCAGATGGTTCTTCTTCTGTGTTCTCGTCATGAGGTGTTCTTACGGTCTCTGTTTGGTTGGTTTCTTTACATATGTTGTCTATATATGTTATAAGCAAGAGAGGGGACAGGACATAACCTTGTCATACTCCAGATCTTATGGTGAAGGGTTCTGAGTGTCCTCCAATTGCTCTCACTATGCATTCACTGCTGTTGTATAAGCTTCTACATAGGTTTGTTAGATGTGTACTCACTCCATATTGTTTAAAGATTTCCCACAGCTTATTTCGATCTACTCTATCAAATGCCTTTTCTTGGTCGACAAAGGCTAAGTAGAGTGTTTCATTTAATTCTATTGATGTTTCTATAAGTTGTCTAAGAGCAAAAATAGCATCTGTGCATCCTTTGTTGTTTTTTTTCTAAATCCAAGTTGTGTTTCGCTTAGTTGGGTTTCTATAGTTGTTCGTAATCTTTTCTAAAGAATTTTGCAAAATAGTTTCCCAGTATGACTCAAAAGGGAAATGCCTAGGTATTGTGTGCAGTTTCTTTTGCTGCCTTTGATTTTTCAAATTGGGATAATTATGTCGTTTCCTCAGTCTCGTAGTGTCTGTTGTTCTACCCAAACTTCTCTTGCTGCTTTAATTAGTTCATCTGGTATTTCATCTTGTCCCGGTGATTTGTTCAATGGGGCTAATCTGACGGCTTCTATAATTTCTTCTTTCAGCATGTCTGATTCTAGTTCTTCGGTGGCATCTGTGTCGTTTTCTTAAATTCCTCTGACATCTGATGGGATGTTGAGAAGCTGTTCGAAGTACTATTTCCATCTTATTAGGGTTTGTTTTTGTTCACTTATTGGTTCTCCATTTTCGCTGTTAATTATTTCAGTTGGGTCAAAGGGTTCTCCTCTGGTTCTCATTGTACTTTTTGTAGAAGTTTCTAGCTGCCTCCTTGTAGTTTTTATTTAATGTTTCTCCATACTCCTCCCAGTCTTTTTAATTTTCGCTCTTTACTATTCTATTCACATGTCTTCTCGCTATTCTATATTCTGTGTATTCACGTTCCTGTTTGCTCTTCAACCACTTTTTATATTTTTCCTTTTTGTCTTTTACAGCTTTCTTTACCCCTACGTTCCATACACGTATTATTTTCTTTATCCGTGTTTTGCCTTTATTCGTGGTTCCACATATTATGTTTGCAGTATTTAAAATGCTTGATTTGAACATCTCCCATTCTTCTTCCACTGTTTTTATTTCTATATGTAATTTTACAAAGATTTCAGTTAGTTCTTACTCATAACATTTCCTCACAGCCTCGTCTTTGAGGTGTTTTAAGTTCACTGATTCGCATGGCATGTATTTTCCTGGTCTTTGCTTTCTTCTTCTATTGGTTCTTATTGTGGCAACGACTGTTTTGTGGTCTGTGTCTATACTTAAGGTTACTCCTTTCAGATATTAAATGCAATTTATTGTATGTTGAATATAAATGTGTTAAAGATCCGGTGATATAACACATCGTAACCTAATGCCTCTTTTAATTATTCTCAACTCACAAACGAAGCTGCCATATCAGACGGCAGATTCTTACTTCTTATCCCTGATATCTCTCATATAATCTTTTCTATTGTCTATACATCGTGTGCACGCATACACATTATTTCTGATGGTCTGCCTCTGCCTATTGTCCTAATAATCTTTCTTGTCGTCGCGAAGGTTCTCATCACATGACCAAAGAATGCTGCCTGTATCTTTCTTATAGTTGTATATGATGTAATACTTTCATTAACCTCTTGCAGGCAATCATTGTTCGATGCTCCGGCAGCTTAAGGTATTCGCAACATTCGTCTCATGAACCATATCTCCACTGCGTCCAAGCTCTTCCTAATGTATCATCTAAAATTACTGGACAGTTTGGAAAATGCCATAATGGCCCCACAACTTGAGGAAAGGAAAATTCCAATCACACCTTCACGTGGTAGAAGATGGGGGAAACACACTACGGTGTGGCAAACGCAGCTCTGTGGGCCTAGCATCGACTGAGATAAGTAGTTGAGCACAGCGTATACTCACCTGTCCTGACGGTCAGAAATTGCTGTCAAAGCTAGAGGTAAAACACTCTAATTTAGAATGCAAGGCGTAACCACAACACTATCCTTCCAATTGTTCACGAGGTTTCGCACAATATATGATAACATTTATATATCTGTTTACTTCTTACATTGTAAGTCTGTTTAATCTCATTATTGCATATTTCACATCTCAATTTCATTTTCTCACACCGTTCATTGTCACCTCCCTTAAAAGGCAATATATCTGTATTCACGTGTAAAGGGGTGTGTGTGTGTGTGTGTGTGTGTGTGTGTGTGTGTGTGTGTGTGCATGCGTGCGTGCGTGTGTGTGTGTGGGGGGGGGGGGTGTTGTGTTCTGTGTATGTATGTGTATGAAAAACCATTAGATACAGCGACCAGCAGAATAGTGTGCTTATAGATCAGGAAAAGGCTTTCGATTTATCCGAAACCGGCGAAAGCCGAGGCAATTATTTTCATATATTTTTTTTTTTAATGTTGCATATCCCTTACAGGACGTTGCAGTCAACACCAGAATTTTCAGCCGCTGTTGATGTACTAGGCAAGTTTTTACGTTCAGTAGTTTGCCATTGCTTTTTGAACGACCAGCTTACATACCCCCCCCCCCCCCCCCCCCCCCCGGCATACGAACAATGCCGTTAACCCTTATGGCCAGGGAGACCGGAATATTTCCATATGAATCAATGAAACCCAATTAATTCGTTCTAGACACTCCAAAATACACACCAAAATCACATTTTTATTGAGAATAAATATAGTGTTTAATCCTATTTTTCGGACCCAGACTTGTCAAAACTCGCACCTTCGCCGTGAATAGTAACACTGTGTATGAAAGTGCGCCTCTGGAAATTTTCAAGACATCCTCGCTTGTCTTAAAATCACTAAGTACACTATCACTCGTCCCAGACATTTTCTTAATGAGATCGGCATAAATGGGCACTACGTTTTAGGTTCCCCAGTTTTGCCGGAGATGTTTTTGCGGTAACTTTCGGTTTCTTGTTGTTGTGCCTCCGATTTAAGGATATTTAGAGTGTTCGTGACGTTAAATTTCAGGATTATTTCAAGATCGCATTAAAACAGAAACCGATTACCGAGTATTGTAGTTCCCTCCATTGTCTAAGAATCTATATGTCTTGGATTCTCAAATGTTTTCTTCTTACGAAGATGAAGAGACTGTCTTTTTAAGACGTAAGTTGACTCGTAAATTTTATTTTATATAGACGTTGCGAATTGATTTCCTTCTTCAACTCGATTGTGTTCCTGGCCTTCTTCTTCGAAGGGCTGCTGGCTCTGGAAACTTTCTTTGGTACCATAATAGAGCTAACAGGAAAGGGTTAACTTATCAGCAAGTGATGCTCACACAACGAAAAAACAACGCCAAACGGAGCAAATGAATGCGTAGGTCCCTTTGTTTTCGCAAAATTAGCATCGAGGTCATGTGGGCACGCCGACGAAATCCGAGGCAACCTATGAAAACCGAGACACATTTTTCGCGGGAAAAAATATGACGAAAACCGATTCCGGCGATAGTTTGTTAGGTAGTTAGTCGCGGTTCCAACTTCACGGCAACGGGTCGTCCCAATTATGCTCCGTTCCTGTGCCAGTGAATATCACACAAAATGCTCCCCATTGCCCTATGTGAACAATGGAATAGACAGGAGTATCGACAAAAACCGAAAACCGAGGTTTCATTGTAGTAAATAGATACAAATTATGGTTCATCCTTGAAGACTACGGGATACAAGGACAATTACTAGAAAACACCATAGCCATATACCACTCGAGTCAGAGTGCATAAGAACACAGTAAGGTATATCAGATATGTTCACAGTCAACACAGGAGTGAGACAGTTATGTGTGCTTTAACCCCCCCCCCCCCCCCCCCCCCACCCCACCCTCCCCCCTTCCCCGACTGAAAATTAATATTAATAAGCTGAGTTCAACATGCAGCAGATACAATATCAATATAAATAAAACCAAAAATACAGTAAGTGAAAAGTAGGGTACACTTAAGGAAACTCCTTATAAAACACGGTTTACGGCACTGTGGATCATAAGAGGCAGGACTGGTTTGCGGCAAACAGCCAGATACTGCAGCCCTTGATTAATAAAAAGAAGATATCTCTCTTAAGAAACAAGAAAAGAACAACGCGTAACACTCAGTGAGCTTAAGCAAGCTAGGAAGGATGTGCAAAAGGCTGCCAGGCAGTGTGCAAATGACTATTGGATCAAGTTATGTGAGTCCATTCAAAATGCAAGTGATAAGGGAAACATCAAAAGCATGTATGAAGGGATAAAGAAAGATAAAAAGAAGAACACCACTGAAAACCTTGACTGGGGAAATCATCACTGATAAGAAACAACAGTTGGATAGATGGGTACATCAGTATTTGGAGCTTTACTCAAGTGAGACCAAACTAGCGGATGATGTCCTCAAAACCATAGAAGCCCTACCAACTCTTGACCACCTGGACACACCACCCATTTGGTGCAGGAGAGCCTGGCATATGATACCACAACATCTAGATTCAGAATAGAGGTGGAGGCGGTCACTGCAGCTTTCTGCTGGATTGAGAATACGACACACACACACACACACACACACACACACACACACACACACACACACACACACACACACACACACACACATCGTGATTGTAACTGACTCAGAAAGCATGCTGAGGAAGGTGAGGACAAGCATGCTTCGTGCAGAGTGGCTTGCTGCGCTTCAGAGGTCACGGGTGGCAAGCATTGCCTGAATCTTTTCTTCCGGGAATGCCGGTGTGCTGGGGAATCAACAGGCGGACAGATTGACTGGCTCTGCACAACTTGGTGGAGAATTGATGCACGACAAGGTAGACGTGGTTGCGGCCTTGTGGGAGCACATGTACACCTCGGTGGAGCAATTGGATCACCATGGTCTGGCAAGAATGAGGCAGTGAGGAGTGACGAGGAGATCTGGCCGACGCTCGACGCACAGAGGAAAGGCGAGACGGACATGTAATCAGATTGCTACTGGTACTATTGGTGTTGGAACTCTTCGCTGGCTGCAGAGGATGGGGACAGGGCGCTTATGAGAATGCCCCGAATGCTGTGATGTCGTTCCTACATCAATCAAGTTAAGTGTGCTATAAATGAACTTACATCTGACAAGGCCCCAGGTAAGGATGGGATTCCGATAAGGTCATCTTCTTTCTTTAATTTTATATGTAAATTGCTTAAGATTAATCTATGGTCGCTGTAGCAGTCGGCGTTTGGTATAGTTTTTGCGACTTTTAAGGCATTTCGAAATCTTCTATTGATGAGAATGTAATCAATCTGATGTCTCATCTTATGATCAGGATTCCTCCATGTGCATGTAATCTCCTTAAGTGCTGTTGATACCAGATGTTTCCAATAATTAAATCATGCTGTTTTGCCCACCGTACAAGTCTGCAAATCAGAAGACGAGATCGAAAATAGATGCAACAAGGCAAACCAACTCATTGGACAAATGGCACCAATACTAAAGAAAAAACATGTATCAATATCTACTAAGAAAGCACTTCACAACACAATCTTCCTACCAACGCTATGTTACCAATGCCAAACCTGGACAATGACAGAAAAAGAGAAAAGAACAATCACAGCAACAGAAATGAGATTCCTGAGAAGAATACTCAATGTATCAAGAAGAGATAAAATCAGAAATGGAGAAATCAGGACTAAAGTGGGGGTTATAGCAGCGCTAGATTTTATTAGAAAGCAGCAAGTCAAATGGTTTGGCCATGCAAGTAGGTTACCAACTAACAGTATACCACAACAAGCAATGATGTACAGACCAGAGGAAACAGAGGAAGAGGCCTACCACGTAAACGATGGAAGCAGGGAATAACAGATACCACGTAAACGATGGAAGCAGGGAATAACAGAGTCCATGGGAATATCGATACATGAAGCCTATAAGCGGGCACTCTCCCGCTGTTTATACTTCACCTCGACACCGCATGATGAGATGAGATGAGATGAGATGAGACAAGTCTGCAACCTCTTTCATTCTGATCCCGTATTCCATACTTGCCTACTATGCATCCGTCCTATTGATTTCCAACTTTCGCATTCAAGTAACCCATTATATTTACTTCAGAATTCTTGCATTTTTTAAAGGCTTTCTCTAAATCATTATAAAATTCATCAATGCTGTCATCACTACCGTCTGATGTTGGTGCATAAACTTGTACGACCTTGACATCAAAAGGTTTTCCACTCAACTTCAACAGTAACACTGTCTGATACAGTCCAATATCCTTCGATCGATTTTCTCTCTCTGTATCCATTATAATCGCTACTCCTCGCTGTTGCTTCTCTCCACGAGAATAGATTATTCTATATTCCTCAGATGTTATAATGCCCATTCCTGTCAATCTGGTCTCACATATACCTAACAGGTTAACATTTAATCTTCTCATTTCATTCTTAATGTAATAAAATTTGGCATCCCCACTCATAGTTCTTACATTCCAAGTTCCTACTTTCAATGTTGATATTCGTTTGCACTCAGTCGCCTGATGACGGTCTGGAGTCACCTGGTTTACATGACTACCCCTACCGGGCGAGGCTGCTCCTGTAGAGCACCCATTTACGCCGTTTCTCTGATTATCGATAAGACTGTAGTACATGATATTCTTGGCATCTGTAAAGAAGGTAGTTTGCCATTGATTTCCTTCCTAGCAGTGACCATACTGGTAGATGACCGTAGCCATTGTCCCCCCCCACCCCACCACCCCCCCCCCCCCAAAAAAAAAATCCTCTGCCAACCGTCGTGAAGCTGGAGGCCATAACCTACAACTATCTGTTGGATGCTCTTCAACTCCATCCACCACCTGCACCCATGGCTTCACGTAACCCTGATCGGGGGGGGGGGGGGGGGGCTAAACGGGTACTCCACCTTGCCCAAGGGTGTCCCGTAGGTTAGCGGAGGGAAGGAGGCACCTTACCTCTCCTTTGATAGGTAATGCCCTCACCCCGCCACCCTATCATATAAATGCTAAGTTGTGTATGTGCCTGCATAGAAATGCTATATGGTGTATGTTCCTGCGGTTATTGTAGGATACATAACATACGTGTTATTGCCTACTTCCTTGTGGATTTGAAGTCGATAGCAGACAAACATATCAGGAAGTTGTGCGTTGCTTAGTAAATCATTACCATTTAACAAGACAAGACACGATTAGTTGATGTATTTGTGGCGAAGTTTTACGTCAATGGATTCCCCCTTCTCTGCGTACAAGTCAATGTGCTTGAGTAAAGATTCTGGTCAGGATTAGACAGGAGATAAAACTTGCTAGAAGAAAGTGATTCACTCTAATCTGTATCGGCTTTGAGTGTTGAGGAAACTTGACACAAGAATTAGAAAGAAAGAAAAAAAAAAACAGGAATAAGAAGCAAGATTGCAAAGAACCGAATGCAGACGTAATTCTAGGGCTATAGGAACAAGAGTTAACCAAGTGATAGCGTATGGATTTGTTACAACATTTCGTGAATGTGCATTGTATTAGCTCGCCCGCACTGGTTCTTCAAGAATGAAAGAAAGACGTCGATCGTGCGTCACTGTGAGAGACATTTCAATCAAGCACGATTATTGAGTTCAGGTTCCCGACTTACTGTAGACATTCTCCTAGTATGGAGATTTCACTGTACAGTTCAGGAGATGTCTGTAAGACAGGCAAAGAGGCCTGGCCAAGATAAAATTAGCGGGATGTACTTGCAGGGGGTAGCAATCAACCCCATGGACATGTAAGTGTGTGTGATTGTCTAGGCATGTGGTGAGTGTGTCGCTACTGTCTGAACGACCGACGCTCATACCTCTGTGTGTGATTGTCTAGGCATGTGGTGAGTGTGTCGCTACTGTCTGAACGACCGACGCTCATACCTCTGTGTGTGATTGTCTAGGCATGTGGTGAGTGTGTCACTACTGTCTGAACGACCGGCGCTTATGCCTCTGTGTGTGATTGTCTAGGCATGTGGTGAATGTATCACTGCTGTCTGAACGACCGGCGCTCATGCCTCTGTGTGTGATTGTCTAGGCATGTGGTGAATGTGTCACTACTGTCTGAACGACCGACGCTCATGCCTCTGTGTGTGATTGTCTAGGCATATGGTGAATGTGTCACTACTGTCTGAACGACCGGCGCGCATACCTCTGTGTGTGATTGTCTAGGCATGTGGTGAATGTGTCACTACTGTCTGAACGACCGACGCTTATCCTCTGTGTGTGATTGTCTAGACATATGGTGAATGTGTCACTACTGTCTGAAGGGCCGACGCTCATACCTCTGTGTGTGATTGTCTAGGCATGTGGTGAATGTGTCACTACTGTCTGAACGACCGGCGCTCATACCTCTGTGTGTGATTGTCTAGGCATGTGGTGAATGTGTCACTACTGTCTGAACGACCGACGCTCATACCTCTGTGTGTGATTGTCTAGGCATGTGGTGAATGTGTCACTACTGTCTGAACGACCGACGCTCATACCTCTGTGTGTGATTGTCTAGGCATGTGGTGAATGTGTCACTACTGTCTGAACGACCGGCGCTCATACCTCTGTGTGTGATTGTCTAGGCATGTGGTGAATGTGTCACTACTGTCTGAACGACCGACGCTCATACCTCTGTGTGTGATTGTCTAGGCATGTGGTGAATGTGTCACTACTGTCTGAACGACCGGCGCTCATACCTCTGTGTGTGATTGTCTAGGCATATGGTGAATGTGTCACTACTGTCTGAACGACCGACGCTCATACCTCTGTGTGTGATTGTCTAGGCATGTGGTGAATGTGTCACTACTGTCTGAACGACCGACGCTCATACCTCTGTGTGTGATTGTCTAGGCATGTGGTGAATGTGTCACTACTGTCTGAACGACCGGCGCTCATACCTCTGTGTGTGATTGTCTAGGCATGTGGTGAATGTGTCACTACTGTCTGAACGACCGACGCTCATACCTCTGTGTGTGATTGTCTAGGCATGTGGTGAATGTGTCACTACTGTCTGAACGACCGGCGCTCATACCTCTGTGTGTGATTGTCTAGGCATGTGGTGAATGTGTCACTACTGTCTGAACGACCGACGCTCATACCTCTGTGTGTGATTGTCTAGGCATGTGGTGAATGTATCACTACTGTCTGAACGACCGGCGCTCATACCTCTGTGTGTGATTGTCTAGGCATGTGGTGAATGTGTCACTACTGTCTGAACGACCGACGCTCATAGCTCTGTGTGTGATTGTCTAGGCATGTGGTGAATGTGTCACTACTGTCTGAACGACCGACGCTCATACCTCTGTGTGTGATTGTCTAGGCATGTGGTGAATGTGTCACTACTGTCTGAACGACCGACGCTCATACCTCTGTGTGTGATTATCTAGGCATGTGGTGAATGTGTCACTACTGTCTGAACGACCGGCGCTCATACCTCTGTGTGTGATTGTCTAGGCATGTGGTGAATGTGTCACTACTGTCTGAACGACCGGCGCTCATACCTCTGTGTGTGATTGTCTAGGCATGTGGTGAATGTGTCACTACTGTCTGAACGACCGACGCTCATACCTCTGTGTGTGATTGTCTAGGCATGTGGTGAATGTGTCACTACTGTCTGAACGACCGGCGCTCATACCTCTGTGTGTGATTGTCTAGGCATGTGGTGAATGTGTCACTACTGTCTGAACGACCGACGCTCATACCTCTGTGTGTGATTGTCTAGGCATGTGGTGAATGTGTCACTACTGTCTGAACGACCGGCGCTCATACCTCTGTGTGTGATTGTCTAGGCATGTGGTGAATGTGTCACTACTGTCTGAACGACCGGCGCTCATACCTCTGTGTGTGATTGTCTAGGCATGTGGTGAATGTGTCACTACTGTCTGAACGACCGACGCTCATACCTCTGTGTGTGATTGTCTAGACATATGGTGAATTATCACTACTGTCTGAACGACCGACGCTCATACCTCTGCGAGAGAGCAAGCATTCACATCGCATGCCGCAGATTTCGCAACCGGGATGGGGATTGTATAACTGCGTTCACTCTATGCCCAAGCCACATAGGCCGCACTTGATTAAAACTCCCAGGACTCGAGACTCGTGACTTGGTGTGTTTTCACGTTGTGAGGAAAACCGTGACGGAAACAGTTGTGAGAAATTGGAAGATACAGGATGTAAGAAACAGGTCGACAGAGGGAATACATGCCGTGGAAGATACAGGATGTAAGAGACAGGTCGACAGAGGGAATACATGCCGTGGAAGATACAGGATGTAAGAGACAGGTCGACAGAGGGAATACATGCCGTGGAAGATACAGGATGTAAGAGACAGGTCGACAGAGGGAATACATGCCGTGGAAGATACAGGATGTAAGAGACAGGTCGACAGAGGGAATACATGCCGTGGAAGATACAGGATGTAAGAAACAGGTCGACAGAGGGAATACATGCCGTGGAAGATACAGAATGTAAGAGACAGGTCGACAGAGGGAATACATGCCGTGGAAGATACAGGATGTAAGAGACAGGTCGACAGAGGGAATACATGCCGTGGAAGATACAGGATGTAAGAGACAGGTCGACAGAGGGAATACATGCCGTGGAAGATACAGGATGTAAGAAACAGGTCGACAGAGGGAATACATGCCGTGGAAGATACAGGATGTAAGAGACAGGTCGACAGAGGGAATACATGCCGTGGAAGATACAGGATGTAAGAGACAGGTCGACAGGGGAATACATGCCGCAGGGGTTGTTGGCAGGCTCGAAACACAACATTGACATTGGTGGAAGCTATAACAAAATAGCAACATGATCACATGCCCCGTCCAATATGGCATATGATGATAATAGCATCTACCGATGATATTTAACAATTTGTCGTCATAATCTAATGTCATCATCACAATGACAGTTGACAGTTATAGATCTCTAGTACTGCTGTCCTGGAACCTCGGCTTATATTCTGCAAGGCTGTATTTTATACCTGTCCTTATACGTCTTTGACGCCGTCTAGCTTCTTTGCTTTTGTTTCTGAACCCAATTATCTTTATAAGTATATGTTTATGTCATTTGACTCCACTAACCAATATTGTATTTCTCACGCGTATTTCTCTTAGCAACTCTTTTTCTATAACAGGTAGTTAACGGATGTTCACGGTTATCGTTTCTTTCACATCCAAGATATTCGGTCTAGTCTTCTGAAGAACTACATCTCAAAAACTTCAATTGTGTGCTGAATCTTTTTAGTGGCAGTTCATGTTTTTACTTCGGCGCTCCATGTCTCTACTCCACATGGTAGTGGTGAATACACATATAACTGAATGAACGTCCATGATTCTACTCCGTACGATAGAGGTGAATATGCATACCATTTGATGCGTTTCCACTCCGTGCGGTAGTGCGGACTATTCATACATTTGATGAGTAGTATAATACAATTTGATGATACATATACATATCTTGTCAGGAATCATCTTCGACCAGCAATCAAATCAAAACGTGGACTTCTGAGTAGAGGTATCCTTCTGCAACATGAAAATGCTTGACCCCATACTGCCCGTGCAACAGATGAAACCATCTAAGACCTTCACTTTCAGTGTGTACCATATCCCCCGTTTCGCCAGAAGTATGGCCAAATGATTTCCACCTGTTTGAACAACTCCAAGAGTCACTGGGAGGAAATATTTTTTGGTTCGATGAAGAGGTATAGCAGGTGGTGCACGAGTGGTTACACACGCGATCAAGATAATTTTTTGCTACAATAATCCAAGCACTTCGTCAGCGCTGGGGGACTTGCATTAAACAGTGGTGACTAAATCGAAAATGATACATTTGTTCTTTACTTGCTCAGAATATATTCGCACCCCCCCCCCCCCCTTTCCACTCTCCCCCAAAATAATAAGGTTTTCAGATGAAGCCTCCTCGTACGCATATGTGTGTTCGTGTGTGTGAGTGTGTGTGTGCGCGAGTGTGTGTGTGGAAGGTCCATATGTAAGATATATATGTCGACTCCAAGCAACAGTCTTTACACTTCTAATCTGCACATTCATGTCTTCCAACCCCTAGAGGACCGCCTCTCCTCTAGACTGTAGATTGACTTATTGGGAATATTTAGCCTAACTCACCCCAAATACAGCGGGAACAGCGTTAGCACATTTCTGCCAGACAGGTAGTCATGAGTCGGATCCCTCCTGAGGTGGAGATTTAGCAATAACGGACTCAGTCTAAAATTGTTACCAGACAAGTTCTCGGAAGTAAAGGAAGCTGGCGTGATACTGACAACATAAACTATCGAGTGTCGGCTGGTATAAACAAATATGGGGCTCGCACCTTGTATGCAATATATTTCAAGGAATGGAATCGCGTTCTCCATCTTACCCCAGAAACACTCATTAACAAATGCATAGACACAGGCATTTAAGCACCATGGATTGTAATGATAGATACTGACATCTGAAGATGGTATAGGTAGGGGAGAGACATGATGCAAACAGTTCAAGAGTTGCAGGAGACAGTAAACAAAGCGATTAACTGGTGTGAGAGGTGGGTAGTATCATTAACCCAGATAAGGCGTCTGTGTTATGGTGATCTCTAGACAAAAGGATAGTTAAGGCTGTCGTCCCAAGTCTTATAAAAAATAGTAGAAATGTTAACGGAGATAGTAAACTGAGGTACCTGGAAATCATCTTCGACAGAATACTGTCAATCAGGGATCATGGCACACACATGTCGTGATTGTAGCGGACTCACCAACTATGATTAAGCAGGTGCATACAGGCATGCTTCGGGCAGAGTGGCAGGCGTCCATTCAGCAATCATAAATAGAGAGTATCTATTGGATTTTCCCCCCAGGACATGCTGGTGTGATCGGAAACAAGCTGGCGGACAGATAGGTTGGGTCTACACCACTTGGTGGGGTGCTGGTGCATGATAAGGCAGATGTGGTCGGGGACTTTAGGGATCGTGTGTACAGTGTAGAAGACAGATAGATCACGACTTGGAGGGAATGTGCTGCAGGAAGGAGGGAATGTGCTGCAGGAAGGAGGATCTGGCCGACATTCAACATTCATAGGAAAGGCCAGACGGACACATAATCAGAATGCTACCATTAGTATTAAGACTCTTCGCTGGCTGTTGCAGATGAGGATGGAGCATGTATGGGAATGTCCCGAGTGCTGTGATGTCGGTTCTTGACTCAACTCAACAGAAAGAGAGAGAGAGAGAGAGAGAGAGAGAGAGAGAGAGAGAGAGAGAGAGAGAGAGAGAGAGAGAGAGAGGAGATGATGATGATGATGATGATGATGATGATGATGATGATGATGATGATGATGATGATGATGTTCACGCGTGTCCTATCAGGATCAGAATAGATGTCCTAAACACCTGATATCTACACCTTTCTCTCTAGTACTGGAACTCCAATAAAGATACCACAGAAAGTACAGTTTCTCAGTTTACACCACAACTGATACTATAGTACTGACGTATAACACTATTAGTGCGGTATTTAAAGACAGTAGCGCAAATTCTGCCGTGTTCCATTACTTCTTCCTTCTCCTCCCATTTCTTCTGTCCTTCGTCTCGCAACCACGCCCGAGCCCCTTGCAGACGCATTCTGATGGAGTTTGCAGCTAAACTCGAGGTAGTAAGTCTCACACTACCTCTCCTTGCTCGCCCCTTACGACCTGTATGAAAATGTACAGTGTTAGTATTTTTCACTTTCCTTAAGAAGGCCGGCAACACATACACGAAGTGTTGCTTTATTGTCTTGCTAACAATAAACATTTGCGTGGTCACATGAATATAATGGCTTGGGTCAGGCCAGTTAGAAGCCTGATACAATTCCTGTGTTCAAGTAATCCCACGGCCACCGACAGCCTCCTTGGTGCAAAATAATAACGTCAATACCAGGAAGGGATGATTTACAGTATATACCACTTAGGACTGACGTCACAAGGCCCTGAACTTGTATTGATTTGTCGCGTTCTTATTGCTGCTCCTTCCCTCCCCCCGTTTTTTTTCTTCTCTCTCTCTCTCTCTCTCTCTCTCTCTCTCTCTCTGTGTGTTTGTTTCTCTGTCTCTCCTTTCTCTCTCTGTCTCTATCTCACTCTGTCCTTTTCTATGTCCCCCTCTCTCTCTCTCTCTCTCTCTCTCTTTCCCTCTGTGCCTATCTGTCTCTTTCTCTCTCTCTCTCTCTGCCCCCCTCTCTCTCTGTTTCTTTCTCTGTCTTTATCTCACTCTGTCTGTCTGTTTGTCTGTCTCTCTCTCTGTTTGTTTCTCTGTCTCTCCTTTCTCTATCTGTCTCTATCTCACTCTGTCCTTTTCTATGTCCCTCTCTCTCTCTCTTTCCCTCTGTGCCTATCTCTCTCTCTCTCTCTCTTTCCCTCTGTGCCTATCTCTCTCTCTCTCTCTCCCTCTCTCTCTCTTTCCCTCTGTGCCTATCTCTCTCTCTCTCTCTCTCTCTCTCTTTCCCTCTGTGCCTATCTCTCTCTCTCTCTCTCTCTCTTTCCCTCTGTGCCTATCTCTCTCTCTCTCTCTCTCTCTCTTTCCCTCTGTGCCTATCTCTCTCTCTCTCTCCCTCTCTCTCTCTCTCTCTCTTTCCCTCTGTGCCTATCTCTCTCTCTCCCTCTCTCTCTCTTTCCCTCTGTGCCTATCTCTCTCTCTCTCTCTCTCTCTCTCTCTCTCTCTTTCCCTCTGTGCCTATCTCTCTCTCTCTCTCTCTCTCTCTCTCTCTCTCTCTCTCTCTCTCTCTATCTCTCTCTCTGCCTTATTTATCTGTTGGAAAACCTGTGTTCCATTTTGCTTACAATACTAGTGATTCTTGCAGGAAACGCTCACCCTGATGACTTACCCCAGATATATATCCGTTTTTACTTTCCATGTGTCATCGAATAGCACTGTAAGATTGTATTGTAAGTGTGTGTGTGCGTGCGTGCGTGCGTGCGCGCGAGCACACACACACACACACACACACACTATATATATATATATATATATATATATATATATATATATATATATATATATATATATATATATATATATATAATGTACTTTGCGTGTTCTTTATCACTATATATCAATGTACGTAACGACGTATTTGTATGCAGTGACACAAGACTGTCCACGATTTGTCTGTCTGTCTGTCTCCGTATCTTCTTCCATTAATCTTACTGGCTGCTGCTGTGCTCCAACAATATTTGTTTCCTTCTCATGACATATCACATAATGCTGACTTTTCTGTGAATTTGTGTACCCATTCTTTATTGAGTCTTTGTCCCCTCCAAAACATTTACAATACTCATTTTGCTCTCCACGGTACTGATGACAGACAGATAGACAGACATACAGACAGACAGACGGGAGGGTGGGTGGGAGGACGGACGGACAGGCAGATAAAACACTAACATCTAGTTTTCATTTGCCTGAACCAACTACGGATATTCCGAGGCTTGAATTCCTGGCCATGGCCGTCCGTGCTTGGGGTAGATTCTACATGCTAACATATACAGAGAATAAGCTACAGAGAAATTGATGAGATATTGATTAGCTAGAGCCTTCAGTTCACCTGATGGCTGATGTATGTTTATGGAATGCTACATCATTCATGCCAGAGATTGTACAGCATGCGCCGCTAGGAGTACAACATGCAAGACTGGGTGTACAACATGCACGGCTGGGTGTACAACATGCACGGCTGGATGTATAACATGCACGGCTGGGTGTACAACATGCATGGCTGGGTGTACATCATGCATTGCTAGGTATACAACATACACGACTGGGTGTACAACATACACGGCTGGGTGTACAATATACACGGCTGGGTGTACAACATGCACGGCTGGGTGTACATCATGCATTGCTAGGTATACAACATGCATTGCTAGGTGTGCAACATACACGGCTGGGTGTACAATATGCACGGATGGGTGTACAATATACACGACTGGGTGTACAACATGCACGGCTGGGTGTACAACATACACGACTGGGTGTACAATATACACGGCTGGGTGTACAACATGCATGGCTGGGTGTACAACATGCACGGATGGGTGTACAGCATGCACGGATGGGTGTAAAACATGCACGGATGGGTGTAAAACATGCACGGATGGGTGTACAGCATGCACGGATGGGTGTAAAACATGCACGGATGGGTGTAAAACATGCACGGATGGGTGTACAGCATGCACGGATGGGTGTAAAACATGCACGGATGGGTGTACAACATGCACGGATGGGTGTACAACATGCACGGCTAGGACATCTCATACAGGACCTACTCTTCTGTTGCCATGTTATCTGCCATTGAGGTAAAGGCCTGCAATCAACTCACGCCGACCTCTTCATCTGTTGCTATCTCATGCAGCTCCTTTCATATCCCCCCCCCCCCCCCAATATGTTTTATCAGAGTCTTTACTTGTCTCTCCCTTATATTTTTTAATCTGTCTTGTGGGTTCCAGACAAGGGAGTTTTTAGTTACACTATCATCGGGGTCTCTCAGTGTGTATTTCACACTTGATTATATAGGAGACCACTGACCTATTCAGTCACACAGACATAAAGTGAATACGGTTAGGTGTAGATACATTACCTGTCCTCTTCATCAATCACGTATACACAGACGCAGATACACACAGATACATTAGAAAAATACTATTCAAAGGTGCCACTTCTGCAACAGAAAGCACACCGTTAAGACAATATGCAAAGGAGGTACGGATGCAGGTAAAGCTGGGAACTACAAAATGACATACAACGGAAACATAGTCAAATGGTTACCGCATACATTTCATCAGACAAATAAATAGATAAATAGATGTACAGGCGTTGATGAATATTCTGTAAAGACACGGGGACGTAAAGATGTATTACATGGCACACTAGACGAGAAACACAAAACATGCGGACGTAAACAAGAATTGCACAGCACACTAAACGAGAAACACAAGACACGAGGACGTAAATATGTATTACATGGCACACTAGACGAGAAACACAAGACACGGGGACGTAAATATGTATTACATGGCACACTAGACGAGAAATACAAGACACGGGGACGTAAACATGTATTACATGGCACACTAGACGAGAAACACAAGACAGGGGACGTAAACATGTATTACATGGCACACTAGACGAGAAACACAAGACACGGGGACGTAAATATGTATTACATGGCACACTAGACGAGAAACACAAGACACGGGGACGTAAACATGTATTACATGGCACACTAGACGAGAAACACAAGACACGGGGACGTAAATATGTATTACATGGCACACTACACAAGAATCACAAAACACGGAAACGTACACATGTATCACATGGCACACTAGACGAGAATCTCAAAACACGAGAACGTAAGCATGTATTATCCATCCATCATGTGCCATGCCGATAAGCGTAGGCGGTCATGTTTTGCCATCTCACCCGATCACCAGAGTCGTGGATCAGCTCTGTGTTTCTGTCTCATCCATGCCACGTGGCCAAGCCATCCAGGTATATACTTCTCGGTCTTCTTCGAGCTTGCCAGTAGTCACCAAGTTCTCCAAGTCATTTCTTCTCATAACATGTAAAATAAATTTTGACTGTCTACGTCTAATGACTCTAATCAGTTTACGATCTTCATTTGTTTCTTGAAGGACTTGTTAATTGGTTTTTCTTCTTCTTCTTCTTCTTCTTCTTCTTCTTCTTCTTCTTCTTCTTCTTCTTCTTCTTCTTCTTCTTCTTCTTCTTCTTCTTCTTCTTCTTCTTCTTCTGCGTTCATCCGGAGTTTTTTTTTCTTTTTCGGACGTGATTGCGTTGTGCCTGTTTACAGCAGAGTTGCGTTCTTTCGCCGTTAGGCCGACACATTCGACTTCTGCGGGCATTTGTTGACCGGTTAACACTTCCCGGGATTGGTTTTTATGTCTGTCCATGGTATTCTTTGCATTTTCCTCGGATCAGAACAGAGCGGCAGTTACACAGGAGGGGAAGTTGAACACATACACATCTGGATTGACAAAATACTACACACAGGCGATGGGATCATGGGAAGGCGGACACATCACAATTATAAACTTCCGGCGTCGTCCATTGCACGTCATGTCTTGGAAACCGGTTATGTAAGTGATAAAGACGGCGCTTTTCGCGTGTTGTTTCATACACAAAATAGTCGTGTGTTAAAGTTTGCAGAAGCCATAATGATTAATCTACACAGACCAGTTTTGTGCAAACAGAAAGAGATGATAGTCCATTTAAAATTACCTTGGTAAACAATTTCATATTACTGTGCGAACATGTATATATCTCAGCTTGAAAGATATATCTAGTTATTTTACTCTATGTTGTGTGAGTTCTGCAGTATGTACCTGACGAGATGCAGTGAAATATGCCAGGCAATAAATCATACAATCTATGGTTTGTGACTTCGTTATTCAAATTCATTACGGGAAAGCATTGTTTTTATCTTTTTATTGGTCAGTATGTTGTTCATCTTGCAAAAGACTACCTTCGCAATGGACAATTCTTGTTCTAATCTCTTCAAGGCATTGCCCAAAAGATGTTATGACTATTCTGAGATAACTGTACAGATTCACTTGCTAAAGAATATGCCCATTTACTCGTATATCATATTTTGGAATTCCCTTCTTCCAGTGACGACCACAATCTGTGCCTTCTTACTATTAAATTCTAACCCTAGTTGTTCACTGTGTGCAACAACCGTAAATACTAAATGTTGTAGGTCCTGTTCATTGTCTGCAATCAAGACTGTATCATATGCATGCAATCAAGACTGTATCATATGCATATCTAATGCTCTTGTGTATCGTCCCCCAATGTTGATTCCTTCTATATTTCTGAAAATATTTTCACTGTACAGGGAAACATATCTGGATTGATTGATTGATTGATTGATTTAGGAACCGACATCACAGCATTCAGGGCATTCCCATAAGCGTTCCGTCCCCATCCTCAGAAGCCAGCGAAGAGTTCCAACCCCAATAGTACCAGTAGCAATCTGATTATATGTGCGTCTCGAATTTCCTCTAAGCGTCGAGCATCGGCCAGATCACCTCGTCACTCCACGCTGTCGCATTCTTGCCAGACCATCGTGATCCATTTCCTCCTCCGATGTGTACTCGTGCTCCCACAAGGCCGCAACCACGTCTGCCTTATCGTGCATCAATATTCCACCAAGTTTTGCAGAGCCAGCCAATCTGTCTGCCTGTTCATTCCCCAGCACACCAGCATGCCCCGGATAAAAGATCCAGACGATGTTTGCCACCCGTGACTTCCGAAGCGAAGCAAGCCACTCGGCACGAAGCTTACCTGTCATCACCCTACTCAGCATGCTTTCTGAGTCAGTTACAATCACGATGTGTGTGTGTGTATCTGGAAAAAATATCTGGAGACAGTAGACATCCCTGTCTCACACCTCTTTTATTAGACTGATATTGACCTACTTCATTATCAATTCTGATGGCAGCTTATTGTTTCCAATATATGTTTTTTTTAACAAGTCTAAGGTCTTTTCCATCAATTTGTAGATCTTCAAGCATTCTTATCATGTCGACATGTCTCACTTTATCGAAAGCCTTTTGTAGTTAATAAAGCAAAGACGTAGATCTTTGTTTACTTCTATAGAACGTTCAATTACTGTTCTCAGTATATACACAGCATTTACTGTACCCTTTTCTACAAACCCACATTGTTCTTTTCATATTTCGGGTTGTATTTTCTTTCTAACTCTTTGCATGATAATTCTTAGGAAATCTTCGTGATGTTTCTCATTATAGCATGTATAATATGGCACACTAAACGAGAAACACAAAACAAGATAGTGAGTTAACAGATTCGAATCCGTTATATGCACACGGATTTGCCAGTGAGCAAATGATACAGACTGGCGACGTACTGGGAGAGTTTCAGCTCTAGGAAGACTTTCAACAGAAGGGCCACAGCCATGCTTACCCCAGACCTGGCAACACAATATTTCCGTGTGCACCACGTGGTTAACTTGTATGTCCTGGGATAAGTTGTCAGGTACCCATGCCCACTGCTTCGCTCGTCCAAAGAGATCTCTTTGCTGGATTGCTGTGAGTGGCGCGTGTAAACTTCTCCCCGTTTTCATACCAGAGAGTTTTCTAGGTGTCGCTTCTCAACATAACACTGGGAAAAGTTACATGGCGATGATGATGGACAAGAGGAAAGGAGAACAAGAAGGGAAGGGAGGGAAATAGGAACATTATTACCAATGACAGCAGAGACAGAACATGAACACACGTTAGATGAAATTGCATGGGCAATAAAGAACCTGAAGAATGGTAAATCGCCTAGATGTGATGAGATACCACTAGAACTAATTAAAGCGGGAGAAGAAGAAAGCATACAAATCTAACACGCATTATGTAAAAAGATATGGAAATATGGTATATGACCAAATGATCGGAAGAGAACTATCTTCATTCCAATACCAAAAAATACCTGAAATTATGCATCAACTATAGAACTGTTGCCCTGATCAGTCATGCAAGTAAAATTCTACTAAAATCAGAATGAGAAGACTTTGTAAGAAAATGGAAGAAGAATTAACGTGGTTCAAGCTGGATTTAGACAGGAACAAAAGATCACATACTCAATATGCGTTTAATAATAGAGAAGTACAGAGAATGTAATGTAAACCTATTCTCTTGTTTTGTGGATTATCCAAAGACATTTGACTGTGTACAACATCAGAAACCTTGGAAAATCATGAGGCAAATGGGCTTTCCATCACATGTAGTACAACTCATAAAAATGCTCTATCTAGACCAACAAGCAGCGGTTAGAA
>JACEFZ010016749.1:850000-890000 GCA_014155875.1 Cepaea nemoralis
TTTACCGTCTTTAATAACCAACCTTCTCAAATATTCAGCTCTTGAAGTATGGATACATTTGCTCTTTTCTTTACCCAAGATATTCTTAGAACTCGTCTATAACATTTATATTCAAAGGCATAGTACAACGAAAGGAGACGAAGCCTTGTTACAAACCTTTGAGAACAAAATTTTAAGACGCATCTTTGGACCCATTAGGGATACACAAAGTGGAGAGTGAAAAGAAGAAGTAACACAAGACATTATGATTTGTTTAGTCCCGTATATCATGGTATCATGAAGGCTAATAGACTACAATGGCTGGGGCATATAGAAAGAATGGAAGATAATAGGGAAACAAAACTCGCTTACACTCAGGAAATAATGACCGTAGACCCCGAGGTAGACCAAGAAGGCGGTGGAGAGATAATATACATACAGACTACAAGCACTTGGAATCAACGACTGGCAAGAGAAGGTCCACAGAGAGACGAATGGAGACAGATTGTATTTGCAGCAAAGAACCTCAATGGCTCGGAACGCTGAAGAAGAAGATTTATGCTCTGTAAGCTTGTTTAGTAAGTGTCCAGGTCTCACAGGTGTATGTTGCAATGGGGGAGATGCATGCTCTTAAAAATCTAATTTGTGTAGTTCTGTCTGTCCCACTCCCTAATTTATTCAGTTGTTTTAGTCTTCGAAGAGCAACTGATAGTCGTCGTTTAATTTCTTTCATTGTGTCACCGTTATTGGTAATCAATGACCCAAGATATTCAAAATTTTCTAACACCTCCAATTTTTCCTCATTAACATATATTTCTTTCTCCATAGTAGTTTTATCTGTATGCATTATCTTTGTTTTTGCTATGTTAAGATATAAGTTGTGATTTTCACTATTCAATTGGGTTGAGGCTATTAGGTTTTCTATACCATTCTGTGTTGTGGATAGCAATACTGTATCATCAGAATACCGAATCTCTGGTATGTCAAGACCACCGATATTTAGGGCATCATATAGCTCCTTATTTATATCATCTCTGACATTTATCATTATATTTTCGGCGTACAGGTTAAACAAATAGGGGGACAGCACACATCCTTGACGGACTCCTTGCTTGATGTCAAACTAGTCGGATGTCTCGCCATCTATTCTAACCGCTGCTTTTTGGAGAGCATTCTTAAAAAAAAAAAGTCGCTTAAAAGTCGACAGGGTCGACTTCATTGCACCGGGTTTTATCCCATATGGCTCGGTCTCTTTCCGCAGCGCGGAAAGCGTCGCACAAAGCATGAACTCCGTAGCTTTTAGCGACGACCCACAGGAGTCTCCGAAACATTTAACTCGTAAACCGAAGGACGCGGCCCGGAATCGAACCCACAACCTTCGGAGCACGAGTCAAACGGCTTGACCACTTCGCCACAGAGACTCCCGATATAGAGCATTCTTATGGCAGCAACCTGGTAAAGCTTCCCCGTGTAAAAGGAAGGTGTGGCGACGGGGTAGCGGCAACACGTTGAAACTGTTGGAACAGTTAAGAGATATAAGTTTGTTTTGTTGCATATGCTTTACAGGACGTTGCAGACAACTCCATAATTTTTGGCTGTTTGTGATTCCTGGGCATGTTTACGTTCAGTAATTTGCCATTGCTTTATGAACGATAGGCGCTCATATCTTTGTATAGAAACAAACGCAAGGCGGTCTGCTTCCAAGTCACCCGCAGCTGAGTTTCGAACGCGGTATGCGAGATTACGAATAATGGACTTAATACATGAGAAACAATGTGGTCTTCGGTGTGTATTCACCCTGCAGCTCATTTGTATATGAATACGAAATGTTGACAAACATATGTACATTAAAAAAAAAGAATGCACGCCATAGGAAGATTGTTACAATGTCTGCAGCTGGCACTGGTTTGTTAGCTTCACATCATCAAACTTCGAGAACATATTCGGCTTGTGTGGGTTTGTTAGCTTCACGTCACCCAACAACAACAGATGAACACATGCTACACTCACGTGGTTTTGTTAACTTCACACCAACAACACTATATGAACACGTCTTCAGCTGGCAATGGTTTTGTTAACTTCACACAAACAACACTACGTGAATACGTCTTCAGCTGGCAAGGTTTTGTTAGTCAGTCAGTCAGTTAGTCGCAGTTCCAACTTCACAGCAACGAGTCGTCCCCATTATGCTCCGTTCCTGTGCCAGTGAATATCACACAAAATGCTTCCCTACTACCCAATGTGAAAAGTGAAAAAGACAGGAGTCTCGACAAACATCAGCCCGCACAGATACACTGTGCATAATGCCGCCGCCAGAATGTCAACACAAAACACCCAGTTCATTTCTGATGGAATCGGCAGTCATTTTCACATCTGGATGTTTCCCAGATGTTCACCCACACAGTCCACGAAATACAGTTCATCGTCGATGGTAGTAGCAGTCAACCAGAAGGCCAAGCAGCCACGCATTTCTGCATAAGGCAAAAACCGGTCAACTCTGGGACATAGCCATCAGCCATCGCTCCGAACATGCAGTCACGTTCCAAAAAACCTCGGGCAGATTCAAAAGCACTTCACACGAAGCTCACAGTGTCGCGCCACGCACTCACTCAGTAGCAGGGCGACGGAACCTATCAAGCCTCCTTAGTCGCCTCTTACGACATGCGTGGTAGGCTGCAGTGTTGCTATTCTTTGCTTCCCGTATGGGCCCCGGCAACACACGGGAGATGGTTTTGTTAACTTCACAAAAACAACACTACGTGAATACATCTTCAGCTGACATGGTTTTGTTAACTTCCCACAAACAACACAGTGTGTAAAACGTCTTCTGCTGGCATGGTTTTGTTAACTTCACACAAACAACACTACGTGAATACATCTTCAGCTGACATGGTTTTGTTAACTTCCCACAAACAACACAGTGTGTAAAACGTCTTCAGCTGGCATGGTTTTGTTAAACAACACTACGTGAACACAAGATAAGCTAGCATGGTTTTGTTAACTTCCCACAAACAACACAGTGTGTAAAACGTCTTCAGCTGGCATGGTTTTGTTAAACAACACTACGTGAACTTAGGATAAGCTAGCATGGTTTTGTTAACTTCCCACAAACAACACAGTGTGTAAAACGTCTTCAGCTGGCATGGTTTTGTTAAACAACACTACGTGAACTTAAGATAAGCTAGCATGGTTTTGTTAACTTCACACCATTAGCACTTCTTGAACTCAAGATCAGCTAGCAGGGGTCACAACAAAAACACTACGAGAACACATGCTCAAATGGCATGATTTTGTTAACTTCACATCAAAAATATTATGATACCATTCACATCCCCAACTCTAGGAGAACACGCGATCCGCTGGCGTGGTTTTGTTAACTTCAACAGCAATAGGAGGACACAAGTTCGGGAAGTATGCAACTGACAATTGTAATATGACATAGACGTGCACCCCAAGCTCACACACAGACAGTGCGCACATATTTCTGCAGATAAAACATAATTTATTATAAACTTAGCACACACATGAAAGACCATCAAACAAGCATAAATGATGGAACAAACATAAGGATTCTCCTGTTTTAGTACAAAGCAGAGTGCTAATTTCAAACTACACTAAATCAAATTCAAACTATTTTCAAAATAATAGAAGTATCTGAAACAAGGTTAATAACATAATATAAGACACGGGATCGTCTACACAGCATGCACTGATGCATTGTCGTGTGGTTGGCAATCATTAACAACGAATATTGGAAAGAAACAACCGTTGCTCTTGCCCACACGAAGAGAAAAACACGCAAAAACATCCTTGAAGTTCGAACAATAAGTACAAGTAGACAAAACACCTTCAAGCAACAGCAGTAACAGAGTGTGGTTATGGATACATAATAAGAGAGAATAAACTCGCGTAAGGAAGAATGCCCAGGCTACCTTAAAAAAATACAGTTACATGCAGACCAGACAGAGAACAATAGTGACATTTATTGGATAAGATGAAAGGAGGCAGCGGAAATACCTTGTCAATGTATCACTATAAATTAACAGGACAAAGCAAGCAGAAAGCCACAGTGGGGTGTAGGTATTATCAGCTGTACTGGGTTGAGTCAAAGACGATAGGAAGTCAGACTTGGCTATCATTTAGCTGTCTTCAGCCGATACACGAGGACAAAGATGCTTGGAACATTCACAATGCGACGCAACAATAGTCTGTCTACTTTGGCAAAAGTGTAAAGCAACAAGACATATTGATGCTAATACTTCTTACTGTCCACACGGTCTGGCGCTGGCGTTATGGCTATGGTCTTCTCAAACAGACACATGAATGGATGAGAGACAGCGAGGATTGGAAAGGGGGGGGGGGGAGGTATGAGAGAATATGAAGATAATGACTGTAATAGAAGAGTTCAGAAATGACTACAGAACATTAAAGACATTTATGATTATCTTAACTAATGAAATAAGTTAAAACATCACTTTGTAACAAACAATATGGTTCTCAGGAGTACACCTATCTGCCACTGCCTTTAGGAAATATAATTGTTACACTTTTCCATGGTTGATTTCTTCAGTTTTTAACATTCCATTTACCTTTCAAGTAGTATCCATTTTTCTTATTTTTACTATAATTTTTATACTGACGCGTTCTTTCTAGATTTAGTTTCGATTCACCAAGTTTTATGCACATTGTTGAGTTGGATCACTTTTCTTCAACGCGAAAGTTGCACTCTCTCTCTCATTGGTACATGCCGAAACCTTGAGGGTTTCCAAACTCGCGGACTCGTGGAGGTCTGTGATTGTTCAAGTTGCTATTATACCTTCCTTCTTACAAAGTGGTAAAATGTTACTGAATTCCGATTGATCTTAGTAAGGTCTAGTATGCGGAGTTTGTCTTCGTCGTTTCCTGGCAGGGTCCCTAGCTAGCCAACGTGTTATATTGTCTATTTGTATGGGATGAGCATAGATGAACGCTACACAAGGGCATCAGCAGTACAAAGATGGCATCCACAATAAAACTGTGTATGCTTAGCAGTGCATGGGTGGAGACAAACAAATGTGACCTTGTCGCCAAAGCTAGGCAGGTTGACAGCAGTCATGAAAGTCACACACCTGCCGGTTATTGATGTCCTGTTTATTTTCCGGATTCAGGCGTCCGTCCTATCTACACTACAACAAGCAAGCGTTGTTAAATATTTCAGTTACCACTAAACAGTGTGACCCATTTGTGTCAGTTGTTACCATCTGTATTTGTGAAATGCTCTGCCATAAATAGGTTATTAACAGAGAATAGCCACTCACTGACGTTCTAATTCAATTAATATCTCTCTCTCTCTCTCCTCCCCCTCCTCTCTCTCCACCTCTCTCTCTCTCCCTCCTCTCTCTCTCCTCCTCTCTCTCCCTCTCTCTCCCTCCCTCTCTACCTCTCTCTCTCTTTCCCCCCTCTCTCTCCCTCTCTACCTCGCTCTCTCCCCCCTCTCTCTCCAGCAGTCGTTCTCAACGCCCCCTTCCCCCCCCCATCTCTCTCACTCACGTACATACTGTCACAGTTCATGTAATGTATTGTCAATGTCCATATATTGTCAGCGTATGTGTACATTAAACCGAGGATGAATAAGAGTTAACATAGCTAGTTATCAGCCATAAGGCCAACAATTTACTGCTACAGATGCCGGTCAACATGATTCCCATGTGGATTCGTCGCCAGTCACAACAGAGGTTAGAGCCATCAGTCCAACGAGCCCACCTGAACGCCAGAAGTTGTACATCTAGGATTTGGACACGCATACTCAGAATTTGCTGCTGGACAAGAAAACAGAAGCACAAGCATGCTTGAATGTGCATTCTTCGACCTATTATTTATTTCGACCTTGATAGACACAGGAAAGGACGCGGTATACTTAATTGATCCCGCCACTGTGACTGACACATTCACAGCCCGTTAACCTCCCACAACAAGATAATCGAATATCTACAGCCGACCCGCTTACTATCATAACTTACAAAATAGAGTATTATCAAAAAGCAGCTAGCTACCTGTACAATGTAGAGTGAGATGTTATAGAAAACATTCCAACAGTGAACAGGAAGCTCTAAATGGCTTCACTCGAAGGGAGACCAAAGCTGTAGACGATCTCCTTGAGGCTTCACGTGTGTAGTCCAGGGTGAGGTTGGGGAAGGGGGGAGGGTGGTAAAGAGACACCACAGCAAACGTGATGAGAAAACAGCAAGAGGAAGACAACGGGATAAATGCTGGGAAAGTTGACCACGTAGTATGCTCGGAACCAGAAAACATACGTGATCCAAGGCTCTAGTGATCCCGTGAGATGGCAAACCATGACCTATCCGTATGAGAAATGATGATATAGATGATGCTACTATCATAAACTATACGCGAACCTGTAGATGGCTCACATCCGTATGTTGCCACAAATCAAATCAAATCAAATCAACTTTATTAGGGTCACAAATTGGGCGCGCAGGCCCGTCTTACATTCGGCCCTTCCAATCACTCGTCTTTCGTTCATCAAGAGCATTATACATTTACATAGGAAGAAAAATAAACATTGTGAAATGAATGTTGTAAACATAAACAAGGCTAAACATGGAAAAAAATATGTACATAAAAAGTATGTGACTTAAAAGTAGTGATGCCAGCGTCCCCCCCCCCACACACACCACACACACACACTCTCTCTCTCTCTCATTCACTCTCACTCTCACTCATTCCCTCTCACTCATTCACTCACACACACACTCTCACTCATTCACTCTCCCGCTCACTCATTCACTCTCCCGCTAACTCATTCACTCTCACGCTCCCTCATTCACTCTCACGCCCACTCAATCTGTCTCTTCCACTCACTCATTCACTCTCCCGCTCACTCATTCACTCTCCCGCTCACTCATTCACTTTCCCACTCACTCATTCACTCTCACTCATTCTTTCTCTCCCGCTCACTCATTCACTCTCCCGCTCACTCATTCACTCTCCCGCTCACTCATTCACTCTCACGCTCACTCATTCACTCTCCCGCTTACACATTCACTCTCACTTATTCACTCTCACTCATTCACTGTCCCGCTCACTCATTCACTTTGCCGCTCACTCATTCACTCTCACGCTCACTCA
The DNA here is from genome assembly GCA_014155875.1 of Cepaea nemoralis. NCBI lineage: Eukaryota > Metazoa > Mollusca > Gastropoda > Stylommatophora > Helicidae > Cepaea > Cepaea nemoralis. The sequence continues at coordinate 857,108 of JACEFZ010016749.1, forward strand.
TTCACTCTCACGCTCAATCATTCACTCTCCCGCTCACTGATTCACCCGCACGCTCACTCATTCACTCTCACGCTCACTCATTCCTTCTCACGCTCACTCATTCCTTCTCACGCTCACTCATTCACTCTCACTCATTCACTCTCACACTCACTCATTCACTCTCACTCATTCACTCTCACGCTCACTCATTCACTCTCACGCTCAATCATTCACTCTCCCGCTCACTGATTCACCCTCACGCTCACTCATTCACTCTCACGCTCACTCATTCCTTCTCCCGCTCACTCATTCCTTCTCACGCTCACTCATTCACTCTCACTCTTTCACTCCACAGGAAAGATGTGTGTTCTCAAAATTGTACTTTAATGTGTTTACTGTTGTTGTACCAAAGGTTATTTTTAAAACTATTTAACTTTTGCATTTCAGCATATAAAGACCTGACATGCAAAGTTCTTCATGAAAGAAAACTAACAGATCGTTTGAAATAAGAACAGAAGTGCAACAGAGGTGCCATTTTCACCTTCATTATTCTTTCTGATAATAGACTGTATTACGAAGACAAAAACTTCCTCCAAGTACGGCATTTATTGGACTGTGACAGATCAGTTGAATTATCTAGATATCCTTGGCGATACTGCCCTCTGTCCCACACACAATATCAGATACAAGTTAAATTAAACACAGCTGATGAGAGGTCACAACAATTAGGACTATGAATGCAAAGGTGAAAGACAAAGATGTTATGAATAAGTCAAGCAACTGACAACTCGATTTCCCTTAGTGAAACCTCACATCAAGAGATGGAATCATACACTTATTCAGATTGCAATGTATACAACGGTGAGAGAACAGATTGAGAAATTACAATAGAATATACAATAAAAAGAGATGCTTTATAACTAATAAATTTGTGGAAGTAAAAAGAAATTAAATCTAGTACTAAACTTAGAATACAATAACCGGGAGAAAGATAACAGTGGAAAAAATTACAGCGAAGATAAAAGTGAACAAGATAACAGTGAACAAGATAACTGTGAATAAGACAACGGTGAACAAGACAACAGTGAACAAGACAACGGTGAACAAGATAACGGTAAACAAGACAACGGTGAACTAGATAACTGTGAAATATACAATGGTGAACAAGACGACAGTGAACAAGATAACATTGAACAAGACAACAGTAAACAAGACAACAGTGAACAAGATAACAGTGAACAAGATAACAGTGAACAAGACAACAGTGAACAAGACAACAGTCAACAAGACAACAGTGAACAAGACAACAGTGAACAGGACAACAGTGAACAAGACAACAGTGAACAAGACAACAGTGAACAAGACAACAGTGAACAAGATAACAATGAACAAGATAACAGTGAACAAGATAACAGTGAACAAGATAACAGTGAACAAGATAACAATGAACAAGATAACAATGAACAAGATAACAGTGAACAAGATAACAGTGAACAAGACAACAGTGAACAAGACAACAGTGAACAAGACAACAGTGAACAAGATAACAATGAACACACTAAAAGTGAACAAGACAACAGTGAACAAGACAACAGTGAACAAGACAACAGTGAACAAGATAACAGTGAACAAACTAAAAGTGAACAAGACAACAGTGAACAAGACAACAGTGAACAAGACAACAGTGAACAAGATAACAATGAACAAACTAAAAGTGAACAAGACAACAGTGAACAAGACAACAGTGAACAAGACAACAATAAACAAACCAAAAGTAAACAAGACAACAGTGAACAAGACGACAGTGAACAAGACAACAGTGAACAAGACAACGGTGAACAAGACAACAGTGAACAAGATAACAGTGAACAAGATAACAGTGAACAAGACAACAGTGAACAAGACAACAGTGAACAAGACAACAGTGAACAAGACAACAGTGAACAAGACAACAGTGAACAAGACAACAGTGAACAAGACAACAGTGAACAAGATAACAGTGAACAAGATAACAGTGAACAATATAACAGTGAACAAGATAACAGTGGCGAAGACAATAGTGAACAAGATAACAGTGAGCAAGATAAACATGAAAAAGACAACCGTGTACAGAATAACATTGAACGGGATTATAGCGATGAAGATAATAGTGTAACAAAACCCAAGTCGGTTAATCGCTGATAATGCATCCCCAATCGGGGCACTACCCATAGCAATACGGGGAAACCGTAGACAGGGGTAATTCTATAATCCCTGTAAGGACTGCCTCCTTCATCTAGTAAATTTACTTCTCTAACCCATAGTAATACAAAAAGTTCATAGAGATGAAGTCACCAATCTTCGAGAATTATAGAGTTGGGATTCTAAAAGTCTTTCGTTGTCCATGAAAATCCAAATCCTCACTTGTTCCGGATTAACTGTCGATCTGACTTTTGAAACACACATAAGTTACATTGCACCAACGTCCGGCAAGACAGACAGACAAAGTTGCTTTGAACGACAACATCAAACTGTTGAAATAGACTTATTCAAGTGCCCATGTTTATGAACAGATGGCCATCTACATCTATATTCCAGTACAAGGTGTCTGATTCGTATCATGAAGGTGCTTTTTTGTGGTCAAGTGTTAACAATGAAACCTTGAAATGTCAACAATAGAACTTTCTTGAAAAGTGGGCAGTGCAACTTTCTTGAAATACCAACATTGAAGCTTTCTTGAAATGTCAAAATTGAGGGTTTTGAAATGTCAACATTGAAGATTATTTGGATTCAATTATACAGTAATCACCTATTGTCAAGATGGTATTTACTACAATAAACAATTAGTACCCAGATGAAAGGTTATACAATAAGTATTGAGCATATTCCTTTGAACTGTGAAGACTGTGTCGGAATGGAAAGATCAGTTTCTAGAATCCTCAAAGACGTCATCTTCAATCAAACTTATATGATGGGACAGAAATACATTTAAGTACTGACTTACATTCTATAGTCCCCAGTGTGACGCCATTGAACTAAGAACAACAAATACCAAGTAGTCATCAAGAGGAGTTCGAATTTAATTCACCCCACAGGAATGTAACTAGTATTTCACAGTGCACCGTACCACCCAGGAGGAACCAAAACTACACACAGGTGAATGGTGTCTGTCCTCCCAGACCATAGGGACAGAGACGGTGTTTCTTATGTAGTCAGTGATGAGAAACTACACACTGGTGAATGGTGTCTGTCCTCCCAGACTATAGGGACAGAGACGGTGTTTCTTATGTAGTCAGTGATGAGAAACTACACACAGGTGAATGGTGTCTGTCCTCCCAGACTATAGGGACAGAGACGGTGTTTCTTATGTAGTCAGTGATGAGAAACTACACACAGGTGAATGGTGTCTGTCCTCCCAGACCATAGGGACAGAGACGGTGTTTCTTATGTAGTCAGTGATGAGAAACTACACACAGGTGAATGGTGTCTGTCCTCCCAGACTATAGGGACAAAGACGGTGTTTCTTACGTAGTCAGTGATGAGAAACTACACACAGGTGAATGGTGTCTGTCCTCCCAGACCATAGGGACAGAGACGGTGTTTCTTACGTAGTCAGTGATGAGAAACTACACACAGGTGAATGGTGTCTGTCCTCTCAGACCATAGGGACAAAGACGGTATTTCTTACGTAGTCAGTGATCAGAAACTACACACAGGTGAATGGTGTCTGTCCTCCCAGACTATGGGGACAAAGACGGTGTTTCTTACGTAGTCAGTGATGAGAAACTACACACAGGTGAATGGTGTCTGTCCTCCCAGACTATGGGGACAAAGACGGTGTTTCTTACGTAGTCAGTGATGAGAAACTACACACAGGTGAATGGTGTCTGTCCTCCCAGACCATAGGGACAGAGACGGTGTTTCTTATGTAGTCAGTGATGAGAAACTACACACAGGTGAATGGTGTCTGTCCTCCCAGACCATAGGGACAGAGACGGTGTTTCTTATGTAGTCAGTGATGAGAAACTACTCACAGGTGAATGGTGTCTGTCCTCCCAGACTATAGGGACAGAGACGGTGTTTCTTACGTAGTCAGTGATGAGAAACTACACACAGGTGAATGGTGTCTGTCCTCTCAGACTATAGGGACAAAGACGGTATTTCTTACGTAGTCAGTGATGAGAAACTACACACAGGTGAATGGTGTCTGTCCTCCCAGACCATAGGGACAGAGACGGTGTTTCTTATGTAGTCAGTGATGAGAAACTACACACAGGTGAATGGTGTCTGTCCTCCCAGACTATAGGGACAGAGACGGTGTTTCTTATGTAGTCAGTGATGAGAAACTACACACAGGTGAATGGTGTCTGTCCTCTCAGACTATAGGGACAAAGACGGTATTTCTTACGTAGTCAGTGATGAGAAACTACACACAGGTGAATGGTGTCTGTCCTCCCAGACTATAGGGACAAAGACGGTGTTTCTTACGTAGTCAGTGATGAGAAACTAAACACAGGTGAATGGTGTCTGTCCTCCCAGACCATAGGGACAGAGACGGTGTTTCTTACGTAGTCAGTGATGAGAAACTACACACAGGTGAATGGTGTCTGTCCTCCCAGACTATAGGGACAAAGACGGTGTTTCTTACGTAGTCAGTGATGAGAAACTACACACAGGTGAATGGTGTCTGTCCTCTCAGACTATAGGGACAAAGACGGTGTTTCTTACGTAGTCAGTGATGAGAAACTACACACAGGTGAATGGTGTCTGTCCTCCCAGACTATAGGGACAAAGACGGTGTCACGAGCGCCCTGAGTTAACCCAGATAATAATACCGACGTTTGCGTGGCGTATATTTTCTGGGCCACAACAGTCGTACTAACAGAGTAAACACAGCTGTACAGGTTACATCGTGTCAGCCCATATACACATTTGGTGGTGAGGGAGAAGGATATGGAATGGTTCCGTTTGTCATCTATACTGCCGGACATCAGACGGAAATGGCTGCTGGGATTGTCACCACGGAACAGAAGAGTGACAAGTTTGTCAACATTTGAATGCAGATGGAAGCCGTGAGATCACAGGGGCAGATGTAAAACGGAAGTACCTAGTACGGAAAACAGTGCATCTGTCAATTCTTGGTTTCCGGAACATCAAGATGATTGGCAGCTTGGTATCGAAACTCTTTGTTGGGAGTTTACAGAAACTAGCTGGCTTGTTTTGAGAATCTAGGCAATTACTGACAACTTTGACAGGATTTAAGCCAGGAAAATAGTTCTTGACAGGGGATGATTTGCCACTGTGCCACCTGTGTGGGGGAGTAAAGGATAACGTCACGTGGACAACTTTGGTAGTTTGCCATATAAACTCGAGTTGAGATCAACTAGGGTGGACTTGAATAATGCTCTAGACAGAGTGCAGGGCACTGCAGTGCCAGTGGAAATAATATCTACCGTGTGTTAATTAGTGACTTAATTTTACACGTGCCTATATGGCAGATGTAGATATGATTTATAGGACTGCAGTAGTGTCATTTAAGGTATAACTTATTATAATATATTCGTTATAATTACTATAGACTGTGGCCTTGTTAAACTATAGTGTGATGATTAGCACTGTTAGTGGAAACTAGCTAGAGTAGTGAAGTGATACTTGGCTCTGTTAGCTAGAATAGACTAGTGAAGTGTTGATAAGCTTTACTAGTTGAGAATTGAGTAATGAAGGATAATTGGGATCTTCCCGTAGGTGTCCCTGGTGGGCGGGGTTCCGCATTCTGTTTGCTGATATTTTTTCTTTGTCATAGCCTGATTCGACTCTAGGTGGGTAGCTAATCTGCTCTGTGACTAAGTCTAGTTAGCTAAAGATCATTAAGCAAGGTGATAGGCTTACACTCAGCCGAAGGGATCAGTGACTAGTACTATCACCAGATGTGTTGTTTCTATCCTAGGTTCCCTACCAGATCCAAGGAAACTCTACAAGTTTTGGGAAAGAATTAAAAAACCCATTCTGAAGAACACCAGTTCAAGAGTCAATAAAGTTGCATACAGAAACGTAACTTACGCTAGAAGGAAATTGATTCATCAAAGAGAGTGATGCATACTGATGCACCACACGGCATTAGACAGTAGTAACGAACCGAGAACTGGCTAAGAGTACCTAGTGTTAGTACAGTAACAATTAACATTAGTAATTAGCACTTATGGACTGAATGGTTCGATGTGCAACGAGGATGATCTGTCGACTAACTAACTAACTAACTAACTAACTGCGTACACACTACAAAAGACTTGTGCAGTTTGTTTAGGAACATTAGGAACGGACATTGTGTAGAGTGCAACCGGTCCATGATTAACTGTTAATACCACCGGTGTCTATTTCGGATGTTCATGAAATTGGATTACCAGAGGTCTACAGAGGCAAAGCATTATCCGGCAAGATGGTTCCGGCAACGGGTGAGACGTACTTGTTCTGACGTAACGTGCTGTGGTCTATCTTTGCTGTGATCAGCTGACTGAGTTGATGTCTGAGAGACAGAGTCTACACACTTTATAGAACACGTCACACATTTTCTTCGCATACACGTCTCATACACGTTACACTTGTATTTTAATAAATTAATCTTTATTAATTTCTAGAAGCAAGAGTTGTTGAGTATGTTGCGTTGGGGAAGTATGAGAAGGGGGCATAGTACGACAGTGTGAGAGTGATAGGAAAAGGTGTCCATAGGCTGATGGAGTGTGTTGGACGGAAGCTGGTGGATTCTCCAGAATATTGAGGGGGAAAAAATAATATTATAATGTGGGTGTCGGATCTCCTCACTCCAGGGACGACACTTTAAAGGAGGACACGACATTATTGGGAGCTCGTCCGGGATCTTTGGACAGCGGGATCTCTCGTAAACGTGATCTTTGGACAGCGGGATCTCTCGTAAACGGGATCTTTGGACAGCGGGATCTCCCGTAAACGGAATCCTTGGACAGCGAGATCTCCTGCAAGCAGGAACCTTTGACAGTGGGATCTTCTGACAACGGGGTCTTTTGACACGGGATCCTTAGTTATAAGAGGGAGATATCATTTTGGAGAATCCAGCTAGAGTGAATGTGGATAGGGGTTAGGACTAATATCTTACCTGTTCACACTTCACACGTCTGCATAGGTCTGTGGTCCTGATTCTACTCTTGTCACTGAGTGAATGTACTGTGTGTGGTAATATCTAGATTTATAGTACTTGTTCATATATCGGTATAGTAATTTGCAGTTATATGGTACTAGACCTGCTAGCTTACCTCTCTGTATAATGGCCACCCCTAAACTAACCACGTTAGAATTAAAGGCAAAGGGGGAAGAAATGGGATTGGCGGGATCTGCTCTAACGGATTACATACAGGAAGTGGAGAGAGAGTATCATCAAGCAGAAAGGGAAGATCGAAAGGCCGAGCTGGAATTGAGAAGGATGGAATTGGAAGCTGAGCAAGCAGCTAAGAAATTGGAAGCTGAGCAAGCAGCTAGGAAATTGGAGGCTGAGCAAGCAGCTAGGAAATTGGAAGCTGAGCAAGCAGCTAGGAAAATTTGAAGCTGAGCAAGCAGCTAGGAAATTAGAAGCTGAACAGGAAGCACAGAAAAGGGAGCACGAGTACCGGATGAGGGAACTCGAGTTGAAGAGTCAATCTAATGGAGAAACTGAGGGAGCAGTTGGAGGTTCCTCCATCCCAGGATCAACACCAGTAGGTGGACATGGGTACCATGCTATGAAGTTTCCTTTAGCGGTCTACGAGGAGGACAAAGAGAAGATTGACCAATACCTTCAACGCTTCGAGGCTATGTCAGTTGCTATGGGTCTGGAGCGTAACAAATGGAATCTTAAGCTATCCCAGGGATTACGCGGGACGGGATACGAGGTTTATACTCGCCTGCCACCAGGACATGAGAACAATTATGATGAGTTAAAGACGGCTCTGCTGAAACGATTCGAGGTTACGTCACATACCTACCGGAAAAAATTTCGAGCAGCGAAACGAGAACCGGGAGAGTTGTTTGCCGCCTACAGTTTGCGTCTTAAATCTTATCTCCATAAGTGGATGGATTTGGCTGGGTTCGCACATGACTATGAGAGTCTGGAAGAGCTCATGGTGGTCGACCAGCTGAAGAAGCAAATGTCTAAACCTCTCAGGACGTTCCTGGGAGAACAAGGAGCGGAACGTATTGACCTCGTGAATAAATTAGCAGAACGGTTCGTCGAGGTACATGGGGAGGCAGGGGAGAACCTTTCCACCAACACCAAAAGTCAAGAGAAACATGACAAGAAGAAAGCCAAAAACTCAGGAACCAAAAAGTGGGAACCTTATGTGCAAAAATCAGAGGATAATTCAGAGAAGAAGAAGGAGGGAAGCAAGAGCACTTCAAGCTTTACACCTAAACGACCGTGGTCGGAGAAGTGGTGTTCAATTTGTAAGTCACCCTCTCACAATACGAGGGACTGCAAATCGAAGGCTAAGAACCCTCACTTTGCAGCATGTCAAGTGACTTCCAAGGAGGTTGTCACGGAAAATGCCAAGGTCAACAAGGAAGCTCGCCACCAGGAGAGCTCATTCAAGTCCGACAATAGAAAATCTAGGACAGGGAAATGGTGCAACCAATGTCAGTCAAACACGCACAATGCTATTGACTGCAGGGGAAAGTCAGGAGACACTCAATTCGTCGTGTGCTCAGGGAAACCTAAGGTGGAGCCCACCGAACAGGTCGAGGCCGAGGAAGAGACTCCAGACCAGGAAAAACCACCTGTAGTGGAATTGGTAGAGGTTAACGGTCGTCAAGTGGAGTGTTTATACGACACAGGACTGGACGGGGAGGCCGTGATTTCTGCGGATCTAGTACATCCAGAACAATTCACAGGTGAAACCTTGGATATACAGCCTGCACAGAAGAGTGCTGTAACCATGAAGTTGCCCATTGCTAATGTGGAGATTCGGTCAAGGTACGTCACCGGCACCATTAAGGCCGCTGTATTGACCGATCCCATTTTTCCAGTCATCCTAGGTTGCCGGTATGTCTTTCTGGGAATGCCCAGGGAGCCAATTCATATGGGAGCAATGCAGACTCGCTCTCAGACGAAAACGGAAGAGGCAGACGCAATTGTGACTAACCCAATGCCGGGGGAGCTACGAACTGCCCAGAGTGAGGATGATACTTTACGTCCTTGCTACAAAAAGCTGCAGAAAAGTGCTGATCCACCAGGACGGGGGCAGTACTACATGAAGAATAGGATACTCTACAGGAGAGCAGGAAGGGGAGACAACCTATACGGTCAGTTGGTCGTCCCGAAAGCTCATCGGTCCCAGATTCTTCATATGGGGCATACCATCTCCTTTAGTGGGCACATGGGTATTGCCGCCACAATGCAGCGGATTTCCTGCCACTACTATTGGCCGGGAATGACAGATGATGTGCGTCGGTATGTGAAGTCATGCCCTGAGTGCCAGAGGGTGGCACCAAAACACTGGACAGCACAGGTGATGTTGGGTGAGATGCCCATCATGAACTCTCCTTTCGAGAGGGTAGCCATCGATATCGTGGGTCCACTTCCCAGGACTAGGAAGAGGAACATGTATATACTCACAATGGTGAATTGCTGTACAATGTGGGGTGAGGCGATACCGTTGACCACGATTGACTCGAAAAGAGTGGCGGACGCACTGATGGAGGCCTTTACCAGATTAGGCTTTCCGGATCAAATTCTGACGGACAATGGATCTCAGTTTTGTGGAAAACTCATGGAGGAGGTATTTAGGGTGTTTCACTCTAACCACATACATACCAGCCCTTACCACCCTCAAGCCAATGGACAAGTGGAGCGTTTCAACGGCACGTTGATGACAATGCTCAGGAAACTAGCGCAGGAAAAACCTGATAGGTGGGATGAATATATCCCAGCAGCACTCTTTGCCTATCGGGAAGTTCCTCATGGCTCAACAGGACTACCACCCGCCACGTTGCTGTTTGGTCGTCCAATCAAAGGACCATTGGAAGCCATGTTGAGGAGTTGGACTGAAGAGGGGACGTCAGAAGAAGTGATCTCATCCTATCAATACGTGGAGGAACTGAAAGAAAAACTCCACAAGGGATGGACTCTGGCAAATCAAAACTTGAAAAAGGCCAGGAAAAGACATGCGGCTTACTACAACCGTAGGTCTAAAGAAAGATCTCTAGAGGTAGGAGATAAAGTCTTGTTGTTACTCCCAACGGGAAACAACAAACTGGAGATAGGTTGGCAAGGACCATTTCCCGTGGAAAGGGTGATATCCAGAACCAACTATCAGATCCGGATCCGGGGAAAGTCGAAGATTTTCCATATCAATCTCTTGCGGAAATACGAAGAGAGACCCGGAGACAAGGCAGCTCACCTCATGGCAATGGCTGTTGCAGTGGAGACAGAAGTGGGAACCAGCGAGGGCAGGGAATATCCCTTAGTACACCAGGAAACTTATAGGGATGTGCAAGTGAACCCTGATCTGACCTCCCAGGAGAGGGAAAGGATAACCCAGGTTCTCAAGTCTCATAAGGAGATACTGACTGATAAACCTGGACGAACGAGGTTGGTTGAGTTCGAGATGACTTTGACCACACAGGAGCCTGTTCGCCAAAAGGTTTACCCAGTGCCATTCTCTAAAGAAAAGGCCCTGGAGGAGGAAATAAATAAACTGCTGGAGGATGACGTGATTGCACCATCCACATCCCCATACAATGCGGGGGTAGTTTTGTTACGCAAACCAAGTGGAGAACACAGGTTGTGTATAGATTACCGACTTCTGAACAGTCATACACAGTTTCAGGTGGAACCTTTGCCGAATCCCACTCAGCTATTCGCTAGGCTCCATAAGGCTCGGTACTTTTCAAAGGTGGATCTGAGTCGGGGGTACTATCAGATACCAGTCAAACCGGAGATTCGACCACTGTTAGCTTTCAGTACACCCAGTGGACACTACGAATTCAAGGTCATGCCCTTTGGACTCAGCAATGCACCTAGTGTGTTTACACGCATGATGAGGACTTTACTAGATCCGTTACAGGATCCATCCATCATCTCATTCATGGATGATATTCTGATTTCCAGTGACAGCTTGGATGACCACTTACAATCCTTGGAGAGAGTGTTTAATAGACTCAAGGAAGCAGGTCTTACTGCTCGTCCAACCAAGTGCATGATTGGTTACCAGACTCTGGAATTTCTAGGTCACACCATCACTCCAGGACACATTGTTCCAGAAGAGAAGAACCTGGAGAAAATCAGAAATGCACCAAGGCCAAAAACGAAGAAGGATGTGCGATCTTTTCTCTCGTTGTGTGGGTTCTACCACAAATTTATCCCACATTTCACGGAACTGGGAGCTCCGTTGACGGAAACCTTGAAAAAGGGATTACCGGATCAAATCATTTGGACACCAGAATGTGAGAATGCCTATAGTCAGTTAAAGGAGGCCTTGGTCAGCAAACCTGTATTACAGCTCCCTGACCTTTCCAAACCATTTGTGTTGAGAACGGATGCGAGTGCGATTGGAATTGGAGCCGCTTTATTACAGGAAGGAAAAGACGATGCTTCGGTTTTGAAACCTGTGGCATACGCAAGTAAGAAACTTCTACAGGCGGAGAGGAATTATTCAACCGTCGAGAGAGAATGCTTGTCCCTTGTATGGGCAGTGCAAAAATTTCAGCCATATTTGTATGGAGTTAAGTTTCGGGTCCAGTCGGATCATCAGCCCCTGATGTTCCTGGCTACTTCTCAGAAGCTCAACGCCCGTTTGATGCGGTGGTCGTTGTTACTTCAACCGTATAATTTCACAGTAGAGTACATTCCTGGGAAGGAAAATGTTGGAGCGGACTTCTTGTCAAGACACCCAGCTCCTGAAGAAGAGGAATGAATCATCTGGATTTAACTCATGGTGGAGAAGAGTGAGATGAACTACTCTCTTAAGAGGGGGCCTATGTCACGAGCGCCCTGAGTTAACCCAGATAATAATACCGACGTTTGCGTGGCGTATATTTTCTGGGCCACAACAGTCGTACTAACAGAGTAAACACAGCTGTACAGGTTACATCGTGTCAGCCCATATACACATTTGGTGGTGAGGGAGAAGGATATGGAATGGTTCCGTTTGTCATCTATACTGCCGGACATCAGACGGAAATGGCTGCTGGGATTGTCACCACGGAACAGAAGAGTGACAAGTTTGTCAACATTTGAATGCAGATGGAAGCCGTGAGATCACATGGGCAGATGTAAAACGGAAGTACCTAGTACGGAAAACAGTGCATCTGTCAATTCTTGATTTCCGGAACATCAAGATGATTGGCAGCTTGGTATCGAAACTCTTTGTTGGGAGTTTACAGAAACTAGCTGGCTTGTTTTGAGAATCTAGGCAATTACTGACAACTTTGACAGGATTTAAGCCAGGAAAATAGTTCTTGACAGGGGATGATTTGCCACTGTGCCACCTGTGTGGGGGAGTAAAGGATAACGTCACGTGGACAACTTTGGTAGTTTGCCATATAAACTCGAGTTGAGATCAACTAGGGTGGACTTGAATAATGCTCTAGACAGAGTGCAGGGCACTGCAGTGCCAGTGGAAATAATATCTACCGTGTGTTAATTAGTGACTTAATTTTACACGTGCCTATATGGCAGATGTAGATATGATTTATAGGACTGCAGTAGTGCCATTTAAGGTATAACTTATTATAATATATTCGTTATAATTACTATAGACTGTGGCCTTGTTAAACTATAGTGTGATGATTAGCACTGTTAGTGGAAACTAGCTAGAGTAGTGAAGTGATACTTGGCTCTGTTAGCTAGAATAGACTAGTGAAGTGTTGATAAGCTTTACTAGTTGAGAATTGAGTAATGAAGGATAATTGGGATCTTCCCGTAGGTGTCCCTGGTGGGCGGGGTTCCGCATTCTGTTTGCTGATATTTTTTCTTTGTCATAGCCTGATTCGACTCTAGGTGGGTAGCTAATCTGCTCTGTGACTAAGTCTAGTTAGCTAAAGATCATTAAGCAAGGTGATAGGCTTACACTCAGCCGAAGGGATCAGTGACTAGTACTATCACCAGATGTGTTGTTTCTATCCTAGGTTCCCTACCAGATCCAAGGAAACTCTACAAGTTTTGGGAAAGAATTAAAAAACCCATTCTGAAGAACACCAGTTCAAGAGTCAATAAAGTTGCATACAGAAACGTAACTTACGCTAGAAGGAAATTGATTCATCAAAGAGAGTGATGCATACTGATGCACCACACGGCATTAGACAGTAGTAACGAACCGAGAACTGGCTAAGAGTACCTAGTGTTAGTACAGTAACAATTAACATTAGTAATTAGCACTTATGGACTGAATGGTTCGATGTGCAACGAGGATGATCTGTCGACTAACTAACTAACTAACTAACTAACTGCGTACACACTACAAAAGACTTGTGCAGTTTGTTTAGGAACATTAGGAACGGACATTGTGTAGAGTGCAACCGGTCCATGATTAACTGTTAATACCACCGGTGTCTATTTCGGATGTTCATGAAATTGGATTACCAGAGGTCTACAGAGGCAAAGCATTATCCGGCAAGATGGTTCCGGCAACGGGTGAGACGTACTTGTTCTGACGTAACGTGCTGTGGTCTATCTTTGCTGTGATCAGCTGACTGAGTTGATGTCTGAGAGACAGAGTCTACACACTTTATAGAACACGTCACACATTTTCTTCGCATACACGTCTCATACACGTTACACTTGTATTTTAATAAATTAATCTTTATTAATTTCTAGAAGCAAGAGTTGTTGAGTATGTTGCGTTGGGGAAGTATGAGAAGGGGGCATAGTACGACAGTGTGAGAGTGATAGGAAAAGGTGTCCATAGGCTGATGGAGTGTGTTGGACGGAAGCTGGTGGATTCTCCAGAATATTGAGGGGGAAAAAATAATATTATAATGTGGGTGTCGGATCTCCTCACTCCAGGGACGACACTTTAAAGGAGGACACGACAGACGGTGTTTCTTACGTAGTCAGTGATGAGAAACTACACACAGGTGAATGGTGTCTGTCCTCCCAGACCATAGGGACAGAGACGGTGTTTCTTATGTAGTCAGTGATGAGAAACTACACACAGGTGAATGATGTCTGTCCTCCCAGACTATAGGGACATAAACGGTGTTTCTTATGTAGTCAGTGATGAGAAACTACACACAGGTGAATGGTGTCTGTCCTCCCAGACTATAGGGACAGAGACGGTGTTTCTTATGTAGTCAGTGATGAGAAACTACACACAGGTGAATGGTGTCTGTCCTCCCAGACTATAGGGGACATAAACGGTGTTTCTTATGTAGTCAGTGATGAGAAACTACACACAGGTGAATGGTGTCTGTCCTCCCAGACTATAGGGACATAAACGGTGTTTCTTATGTAGTCAGTGATGAGAAACTACACACAGGTGAATGATGTCTGTCCTCCCAGACTATAGGGACAGAGACGGTGTTTCTTATGTAGTCAGTGATGAGAAACTACACACAGGTGAATGGTGTCTGTCCTCCCAGACTATAGGGACATAAACGGTGTTTCTTATGTAGTCAGTGATGAGAAACTACACACAGGTGAATGGTGTCTGTCCTCCCAGACTATAGGGACAGAGACGGTGTTTCTTATGTAGTCAGTGATGAGAAACTACACACAGGTGAATGGTGTCTGTCCTCCCAGACTATAGGGACAGAGACGGTGTTTCTTATGTAGTCAGTGATGAGAAACTACACACAGGTGAATGGTGTCTGTCCTCCCAGACAATAGGGACAGAGACGGTGTTTCTTATGCAGTCAGTGATGAGAAACTACACACAGGTGAATGGTGTCTGTCCTCCCAGACTATAGGGACATAAACGGTGTTTCTTATGTAGTCAGTGATGAGAAACTACACACAGGTGAATGGTGTCTGTCCTCCCAGACTATAGGGACATAAACGGTGGTTCTTATGTAGTCAGTGATGAGAAACTACACACAGGTGAATGGAGTCTGTCCTCCCAGACCATAGGGACAGAGACGGTGTTTCTTATGTAGTCAGTGATGAGAAACTACACACAGGTGAATGGTGTCTGTCCTCCCAGACTATAGGGACATAAACGGTGTTTCTTATGTAGTCAGTGATGAGAAACTACACACAGGTGAATGGTGTCTGTCCTCCCAGACTATAGGGACAGAGACGGTGTTTCTTATGTAGTCAGTGATGAGAAACTCTACAGGGCTAGCTCATATCCTCAACCAGGACCACTTGCCTGCCTTCCAATAGTTTATATATTATATGTATATATACTTGGTTCCCGTTTGGGTCAGAACCTCAATTAAACAGTTATTGTTACTCTGGACGCTCTTCTTCGTGTCGTGTTACTTTCTCGAGGTGATTAAATAAAACATAATCAAGCAGAGGTCCAGATTCCAGGGGGATATCAGAACTGGCTTAAATTAGGAATAGATAGATAAGCACTGTGTGGCAACATTATTGCAGACATCCCCAACAACTTTGTTACAAATAGTGAACAAGACAACAGTCAACAAGAAAACTAAGAACAAGACAAATGTGAACAAGATGACAGTGATGATACTATTGAACAAGATAACATTGAACAAATTATTACTGGACAAAACAATCTGGAACAAGACAACCGTAAACAATAAAACCTAGAATCTTGTTTATCAACCTAGCATCAGATTCTGGGTGATCTCAACTACGGTATGTTATAACCTCACCGACTCAAACATTTAGTATCTTCTCTATAGATTCTCCACATCTCTCTGGAAAGAGACCAGTTAGCTTGTACAGCCAGCAGAAACAAAGACAACATGAAGGAGAGTGGAGACAGGTTCTACACACTGGACATGACTCATGAATAGACTGGTGAGAGAACTGACGTCAGTACAGCCGAGACGGGCCCATTAGTCAATCTGTTGACCGACACTGTTGTGTTAGACAATGTTCACTTGACGGCATATTCTGTAATGTAGTCGCCATGCTTCATATTGCGATTAATGAAATATAGGCACATTATAGCACGATCTGAGCTCTGCTGAAGCATGAATGAACACAGTTACAAGTGAACAATGACAGCTACGGCATAAAACAGGGATTACATAATGCTACCTGAAATAAAACCATTAAAAATGGCTGGACAAACGAGGATTTAAAGATATCAGCAGTAAATTAACATATACCTAAAAGTTCCGCATATCTCTCCATCCATCCATCATGTGCCATGCCGATAAGCGTGGGCGGTCATGTTCTGCCATCTCAGTCGATCACCAGAGTCGTGGAACAGCTCCGTGTTCCTGTCTCGACCATACCACGTGGCCGAGCCATCCAGGTATTTACTTCTCGGTCTTCCCCTTGGTCTTTCCCTTCGATCTAGCCAGTCGTCACCAAGTTCTCTAATTCATTTCTTCTCATAACATGCCCAAAAAGGTTTGACTGTCTACATCTAACGACTCTAATCAGTTTACGATCTTCATTTGTTTCTAGAAGAACTTGTTAATTGGTTTTTCTGTATTTCTATGGTCACTTAATTCTTCTTGTTTCCGTTGTTACAGACTGTAATATCTTCCTAAGGTAATATGTTATCAGCTAGTGTAATCAGTATAGTAAGCTACCTCCTCTTTGTCACAAGTGCTAACACTTGAATACGCACACATGTGATATAACGAAAGATGACCACATACCAGACTTCTATATATTTGTTCTCAACGGCCACTGAACTACAAGAATGCAGTTATAAAGCCTGTCCCTGGGTGCATTGACAGTTCTATTATTCCACCGTCTTTCTTTCAGGACAGGATGTCTTCCATCTCGCTGGCGGTAATGCTGCTTCCTCAGAACTGCCACAACTTCCTTACAGGGAAGATGTCCAAATGTTGGTTAGAATGGCAGTTTGTTCTGGCATAGTATAATCTACCAATGGCATTTCCTGGTTACTTCATCCGGAATGACTATCCTTCTGAGGTAAATAATGTGTTAATCTCAGCTAGTCTGTGATCTCTTCTGTAGATATGATGGATTCTCACATTTTATGTCTTCTTCCCCATGTTAGCCAGGGTCGTGCCGTGCTATTAATACCCAGAGGCGGCCGCATCAAGCGCTATCGTGAGGGAGTGGCATAAGCAGCGAAATCAAAATACAATTTGAACCATTGAATAATGAAAAATCTTTACGCAACGCTTTTCTATATTGGTCTATGTTATTACGATATTGATGTATACGATTTATGATTTATCGCAGCCTCTACCTAAGCGCTTTCGGTGCCCTTTGATCTCGGTATCTGGTGTAAGTGTATTGCTGTCGAAAGCTCGCCGAAAGACTTTTGATTTGACAGCACTAAGCTATTACTTTTGTTTGTAATATACCGCGCGGCCGCTCCTAAAAGGTGAGGCGGCAATTATCACAAAAGACAATTGCACGTGTTACGTGTTGATAGTTCTGCTTTGAGCTTATAGTTATCGACAATATTTGATTTTAATCGGGAAGGTTAACCCGGTCAACAAATGCCCGCAGAAGTCGGATGTATCGGCCATAAGGCGCAAGTATCTCAGCTCTGCTGTAAACAAGCACAATGCAATCACGTCCGAAAAAACACCCCGGATGAACGCAGAAGAAGATATATCTGTAACATTATAATATTTTTGCATTTAAACTAATCCAGTTTTTGTGTTTAAAAAGTAGATCAGGTAATAGAATTATTGTTTATTTTTTTTTTATACAGTACTTGTAGTTACTTATTATCATTGAAATTGATTATGTTATGACAATAGGAGCTTGAATTAAAAAGTAGCATCTGTATTTTGCAGTACAGGATTTCCTGCCGAAACTGAAGTTGGATTCAGAAGGGAAAAGTGTCAATTTGACTATGAAGAAGTTGTCGATGAGAGGAGAATACATTTAAAATAAACTTGATTTCATGTATATTCTGGACATTGCCCTTAATTCTCTGAATGAACGATTCACGCTTCTGGAAACTCATAGCAAACATGTTAAGTTCTATACGACATTTTAAAATTCAATGATATAGATGACAAAACGCTAGACAATTATTCTGCCAGTATCCAGTCAATACTTTCGGTCGTATATGAATCAGATTTCAATGCAAATTATCTTCAAGAAGAATTACGTGATGTATCCCGAATGCTACTATATTCTATGAAACCTTTGAATGTTTTAAATTACGTGTGCCAAAATAACTTAATTACTTTGTATCCGAATACTGTTGTAGCTCTGAGAAGTTTATTAACACTCCCTGTCTGTAGCTAGTGGGGAAAAGTTTTTCCAAAATAAAATTAATAAAACACTGCTTAAGAAGTTCAATAAGCCAAACAAAGCTTATAAATCTGTCATTAATTACTACTGAATCTATACTGGCTGTCACTCTAGACTGTAGTAGTTGCATGTCCTTCGTAGGAACTAGCAGTCAACCCCAGCATTTAGACTACACATCCCTAATTAACTGATTTGCTAAAGTTAAAGGTTAGAAGGGTAAAACTGTAGTAGATTGTTGTAGTTGATATCATTATTTTAAAGTAGTTTCTATTTTCAAAATAAAAATAGTATTCGTACATTTTGTGCAGTTTGTTTTGTTTTAAATCACAATCAAATGTTGTTTTAAAGAAAAAACATTTAAGGGGCGGAATTTCGAAGACTTGTATCATACTGAGAAAGTCTACTGCACGGCCATGATGTTAGTCATTAGATCTACTGCACGGCCATGATGTTAGTCATTAGATCTACTGCACGGCCATGATGTTAGTCATTAAATCTACTGCACGGCCATGATGTTAGTCATTAGATCTACTGCACGGCCATGATGTTAGTCATTAGATCTACTGCACGGCCGTGATGTTAGTCATTAGATCTACTGCACGGCCATGATGTTAGTCATTAGATCTACTGCACGGCTGTGATGTTAGTCATTAGATCTACTGCACGGCCATGATGTTAGTCATTAGATCTACTGCACGGCCATGATGTTAGTCATTAGATCTACTGCACGGCCATGATGTTAGTCATTAGATCTACTGCACGGCCGTGATGTTAGTCATTAGATCTACTGCACGGCCATGATGTTAGTCATTAGATCTACTGCACGGCTGTGATGTTAGTCATTAGATCTACTGCACGGCCATGATGTTAGTCATTAGATCTACTGCACGGCCATGATGTTAGTCATTAGATCTACTGCACGGCCATGATGTTAGTCATTAGATCTACTGCACGGCCGTGATGTTAGTCATTAGATCTACTGCACGGCCATGATGTTAGTCATTAGATCTACTGCACGGCCATGATGTTAGTCATTAGATCTACTGCACGCCGTGATGTTAGTCATTAGATCTACTGCACGGCCATGATGTTAGTCATTAGATCTACTGCACGGCCGTGATGTTAGTCATTAGATCTACTGCACGGCCGTGATGTTAGTCATTAGATCTACTGCACGCCGTGATGTTAGTCATTAGATCTACTGCACGCCGTGATGTTAGTCATTAGATCTACTGCACGCCGTGATGTTAGTCATTAGATCTACTGCACGCCGTGATGTTAGTCATTAGATCTACTGCACGGCCGTGATGTTAGTCATTAGATCTACTGCACGCCGTGATGTTAGTCATTAGATCTACTGCACGGCCATGATGTTAGTCATTAGATCTACTGCACGGCCATGATGTTAGTCATTAGATCTACTGCACGGCCATGATGTTAGTCATTAGATCTACTGCACGGCCATGATGTTAGTCATTAGATCTACTGCACGGCTGTGATGTTAGTCATTAGATCTACTGCACGGCCATGATGTTAGTCATTAGATCTACTGCACGGCCGTGATGTTAGTCATTAGATCTACTGCACGGCTGTGATGTTAGTCATTAGATCTACTGCACGGCCATGATGTTAGTCATTAGATCTACTGCACGGCCATGATGTTAGTCATTAGATCTACTGCACGGCCGTGATGTTAGTCATTAGATCTACTGCACGGCCGTGATGTTAGTCATTAGATCTACTGCACGGCTGTGATGTTAGTCATTAGATCTACTGCACGGCCATGATGTTAGTCATTAGATCTACTGCACGGCCGTGATGTTAGTCATTAGATCTACTGCACGGCCGTGATGTTAGTCATTAGATCTACTGCACGGCCATGATGTTAGTCATTAGATCTACTGCACGGCTGTGATGTTAGTCATTAGATCTACTGCACGGCCGTGATGTTAGTCATTAGATCTACTGCACGGCCATGATGTTAGTCATTAGATCTACTGCACGGCCATGATGTTAGTCATTAGATCTACTGCACGGCTGTGATGTTAGTCATTAGATCTACTGCACGGCCATGATGTTAGTCATTAGATCTACTGCACGGCCGTGATGTTAGTCATTAGATCTACTGCACGGCCATGATGTTAGTCATTAGATCTACTGCACGGCCATGATGTTAGTCATTAGATCTACTGCACGGCCATGATGTTAGTCATTAGATCTACTGCACGGCCGTGATGTTAGTCATTAGATCTACTGCACGGCCATGATGTTAGCCATTAGATCTACTGCACGGCTGTGATGTTAGTCATTAGATCTACTGCACGGCCATGATGTTAGTCATTAGATCTACTGCACGGCCATGATGTTAGTCATTAGATCTACTGCACGGCTGTGATGTTAGTCATTAGATCTACTGCACGGCCATGATGTTAGTCATTAGATCTACTGCACGGCCGTGATGTTAGTCATTAGATCTACTGCACGGCTGTGATGTTAGTCATTAGATCTACTGCACGGCTGTGATGTTAGTCATTAGATCTACTGCACGGCCATGATGTTAGTCATTAGATCTACTGCACGGCCGTGATGTTAGTCATTAGATCTACTGCACGGCTGTGATGTTAGTCATTAGATCTACTGCACGGCCATGATGTTAGTCATTAGATCTACTGCACGGCCATGATGTTAGTCATTAGATCTACTGCACGGCCATGATGTTAGTCATTAGATCTACTGCACGGCCATGATGTTAGTCATTAGCTTGCAACACACTGACTGTTATAAATTTTTTTTTTAGCTGAGTTGAGTCCAGAACAATTCACAAAACTCGGGACATTCCCACACGTGCTCCGTATTCACCTATAACAGCTAGCGAAGAGTTCCAATACTAATGGTATAAGGAGCAGTCTGATTCTACGTCCGTCTGGTCTTTCCACGGAGTTTAGAGTGCCTGCCAGACCCTCCGGTTTCTCCCTGCAGCAACATTCTCTCCAAACCGTGATGATTTACCAGTTCTTCTGCACGATACACACGATTCCAAAAGGCATCGACCACATCTGCCTTACGATGTACCAATACCCCACCAAAGGAGTGCAGACCCAGCCAATCTGCCCGCTTGCTCATGTCATCACAGCAGTATTTCCTGGGGGGGGGGGGGGGGGGGGGGAGGAGAGATCCAACAACTCTCTATCTCTGTTTGTTGAATGGACGCCTGCCACTCTGCCCGAAGCATACCTGTCTTCCATCATCATACTGTTATGTCTTGTATTTCTTTAGGTAAGAAAGACAATAGTCTAAGTATATAAGAATAGAGGCTTTAGTAAGTGATAACTATTGTAAGAGGAAATGCAACAAACATAAAAATCGACAGTGGGGTCAACACTAGGTGCAGAATAATATACAGAGAGGCTAAGAATAAAATATTTGGGATGAAAGACCCAGTCTTTAAATGTATAACATCAACAATTCTGTAACATTACACAGGAAGTACCAGAGAGGAATAGGAAGAAGATTACAAGTATACAGATCAATGACGATAAAGAACAAACTACGGACATGTGAACTGACAATAACCAGGATTAAGCAGTTGGGGCATGAAGGGAAAAGATTCGACCACACTCCGTTCAAAAACACGTGGACAGATGTAATATGTGTTCACACATGATACGCAACATCCGTTATCAAATGTTTCTTTATACGTTTTGACAAATATCCCGCACATTTCATATACATAATAATGGTGTCAGTAATTTTTGTTATTTTTACAAACAAATCGAAATAATGGCTGCTGTTATGATGTGCAAATGATTTTTTACGTATTTATTTTGAGGTGAGAATCTGAAAGATCGATATATCATACACGCGTGATGAGTTATATGTCTTTTTCCGATGAACATGGGAATTAAATATTTCCAAGCAGAACATTATGTAAAATGGCTGAAAGCTGGAAAATTTAGCTGGACACAGACGTGTTCCCAAACAGTTGTAGGCAACGTCTGAGACAGGGATGGCAAAGCTGGAGCATTTAGCTGGACACAGAAGTGTTCCCAAACAGTTGTAGGCAACGTTTGAGACAGGGATGGACAAGCTGGAGCATTTGGCTGGACACACACGTTCCCAAACAGTTGAAGGCAACGTCTGAGACAGGAATGGTCCAAACTGGAGCATTTAGCTGGACACACACATGTAACCAAACAGTTGTAGGCAATGTCTGAGATAGGGATGGCAAAGCTGCAAAGAGAGATTAGCACCCACCCACTGACTGTAGTGTGATCGCCATTGTGCAGCCAATTATATAGCTGTCGTTACATTCTCCCAGTTTGTTGCTTAGAGACTCAAGCTGGGTCCGAAAATTTAATCTATTGTCAAAAGCTCAGACTGGGTCAGAAAATGTAATATATTGTCCGGAAACTCAGACTGGTTCAGACAATTTAATCTATTGTCTAAAGTTCAGACTTGGTTCAGAAAACTTAATCTGTTGTCTAAAGCTCAGACTGGGACAGACAATTTAATTTATTGTCCAGAAACGTAGACTGGGTCAGACAATTTAATCTATTGTACAGAAACTCAGAGGGATAAGAATAAATGTAATCTGCTGTCCACAGCTCAGACTGGTTCAGAAAACGTATTCTGTAGTGTAAAGCTCAGAGTGGTTCAGAAAATGTAATCTGTGGTCTAAAGCTCATAGTGGTTCAGACAACGTAATCTGTTACCTGGGTCAGAAGAATTACGTTAACGGCTTTGAGGAACAGAGGCAGCTAGAAAGTGACACACGAGACAGCTGATTAACACTGCCCCTGCTGGAATGGATGTTCATGGCCAGGGCGTATTTAAGATCGTGTGCCCACCTTTGAGTTAGTCGACCCGTGTCTCCTCTTCCGAGACACATGATGTCATGACTGTTCTCTCTAAGTCTCTAACGTTTAAAATGGATAAAGTATTTCCAAATCCCAGGCATAGTGCCGTTTAAGGGCCAGTTTTCTTCGATGTTAAGATCGTATGTTTTAGACAAAGTTTAAGTAATAGATGGGACACAACTGGACAACGTTACAACTGTCTGGAACATAAGGAATAGAACACGGACTACACACATTGTTTACAAAATAAGGAACGTACCTATTGCCATCTCCGGATGAGAATGACTGCGGTAAACACTATACAATAAATGTTTTGCATATCCTTTACAGGACATCGCTGTTAACATCAGCATCTTTCAGCTGATTGTTGATTTCTTGGCAAGATTACGCTCAGTAGTTTGCCATTGCTTTCTGAGAGACCGGCTCCATACTCTCATAAGTCACTGGCGCAACTTGAACCGCTTCCAATTCTCGTACGCTCACGCGCTCACGTCAACCACGAGAGTATTCGGGGTTAAGGAGAAAGATGCTAACACCCCCACCAGGGAGACCGGCGGTAAACACAATAGGCAGCTAAATAGTAGCGCCCTAATACAATCACCGGGCCCATGGTGATTTGTGTATCAGATGGCGTCTGGTGACTTGTCTGTCACATCACACCAGTTGATATCTTCACAGCAACGATCTATAGCGCTACTTGTCTCTTACCAAGACAGTATAATACATCAGTCTCTTTCGCCTCAGACCGTGATCTATTACACCCATTCAGACATGAATCTTCCTACTTCATCCTCGACCTCCACATTCACTCCCGCATGGTTTACAGCGGGTTACTATGTGACTCCGTGTGTCGATTATATTTTAACAATTGAACGCGGGGTTTATATTTGCACCGTTCTATTCCTTCCTAGTTTAAGACTAATCTGTCCCTGTGTTTTCCCATTAAATTCACCCCCCCCCCACACACACACATGTGTGTGTGTGTGTGTGTGTGTGTGTGTTCTTCTTCTTCTTCTTCTTCTTCTTCTTCTTCTTCTTCTTCTTCTTCTTCTTCTTCTTCTTCGTTCATCCAGTTTTTTTTTTTCCGGATGTGATTGCGTTGTGCCTGTTTACAGCAAAGCTGCGTTCTTGCGCCGTTAGTCCGATACATCCGATTTCTGCGGGCATTTGTTGACCGGGTTAACCATCCCGGTGTGTGTGTGTTCAATACCATTAACTATTTATTCTAACTACTTGTTCACAATCATTATTCTGCTGCACCACATAACAATATAAGGTATACATATCACGTAATGAATATGCCTCCTTTTTTAACACCAAGTGGGCGCGCATGCATGCTTGGAGGGCGTGATTTCTTCAAATATAAAATGTACCCTCTCTAAAATAAAACTCCTGTAACTGCGTTTGTGGCTAAGGAAGGCATTTTGTTGAAACGATCATGGGGTATATCTCCGTGTACTGGTTACACGGTCGAGTAAAGGCCTGTGTTTTATGTATTTCCTGCTGAAGAAAACAGTTGCCCGGAGGGTACTGGGCCACACTTGAACCTAGCAACCAGCACACATATTATGTTAGACGGCTGCATTAGGCAGATAATGACTAACCTAATTCCCAATGTCAGCGTGAGAATGTTTAGGATAGCAGTGTCATAATCTGGACAAATGGCAAACTGATGAAGACCTCTGGGTCAGGGGTGCGCAGACAGGACTAAGACTACCTGATAAGCATAAGTTACATACAGAGAATGTAAAATCAATACAGTTCACGTAATATCACTGTCTAGATAATATTTGCTGAATGCCTACATCGATGCCGCGATTAATCGCTTTACAAGTACGTGCATGACACAATTCGATTTTAAATCTAGCACTCTGTTGGTCTAAGTTACACTGTGGTGTTACAAAAGCATATTTGTGCTTTAAACTTCCAGTTTCAGAATTCACCTGACAGGTTGTTTGCTCCATTGACAAAAGAGCTATTACGGCCGGGTGTGACCACTTTAACCAGGATGTAGTTATTAGTTCAACTCCAGACAAACTTGCAACAATAACCAACTTCATCATAGCTTTAATTCCGTCTGTTGTCGATCGTTAGCACATGAACCTTGTACGTTCTAGTTATTACATTAACTGCCCTTGTCTTTAGATGGCGCTATTCACAAAGTATTAGTTCACCTGCTAGTGACACAATGCGCGGCTGCATTAAACAACTACTATCAAGTTAATAGTGTAGAAAATCAAATACACAAACGCCGTGAGGCATTCTGGGTATGTGGTGCTTGTTCCACATGTGTGGACTAACCAGTACTCAATGAGTGATGTCATCAATACCAGACCGGTCACACGGGTGAGCCGATGGCCAGGTAGGGCTTCTCTCCATACACGGGTCAGTTGGGATATACGCCTTGTATCTCGTCCCTGGATTCGGGACGTAAATTACAAGCACTTCGGAAGTCGGAGCCTGATTGCGAGGGACACGGATAATGTGGAAAGTTGACCCGCATGGAAACATCAGTCCAGTATGGAATACGCGCGAGTTCAAAACGAGCAAAAAAAAATAATAAATAAATACATAAAAAATAAACCCCAAAATAATAATAATTGTACATTTTATGTCCAGAAAATTTCGAGGCACCCATTTTAGGCTAGATCGACATGGGAACTCTGGTCAATTAATTTAAACCAAAGGGAAATAAAACAAACACCCGCCTCGAAGTTGATTCGAACGATGTGATGTTCGTCCATCATGAATGACGTTGGCCATTCATTGACGATGACCATTCATTACACTACATCTTTGATTTGATGAGGAACGAATGACTTGCGCTTTGGTTTTGTATAGCGAGGAGGTGGTCGCGCAACACCCTCGTCCCCGCTCCCTCGTCTGTGACCGTCTAGCTCCAGTGGCGAGCATGGCAAGACGACTGGAAGACGGACACAGATGCAGTGGACGTTAGGCTGCCACGGCCAGTTATCCCTGTTTATGTCGGCCCTTCCGTCAATCCCTTTAATTTTCAGTTTTAAGACAAGCGTAGCGACAATCAATGAGCGTATGATTTCTTTTAGGATCAACACGATTTCCTTCACCGAAGACGGACTGACCGCCAGAGCAGACCACACACAACATGAGGCGAGAGTCTGCCCACAGAAGATGCTGCTCGTCTAAATTGCGAGCAGATCTCCCGATTTACGGTTGAGTCTCTCCAGCGCAAATGTGCACATGGCGACTGAACGGACAGACGTTCATGCACACGCAAGCCGAGATTAGCATCGCAAAAGCTGAGACAAGCGTATGACTACATTCTTGAAACGCCTGCCTTGCTAATACACGTTGTCTGGGAAGATCCCATTTTGGTGTACCTCACACAGCCATCCGAGACAAGCATATGACTACTGGCAGGATCAACCAGATATCTATCGGACAGACGGACTATTCACGCACACGCAAGCCAAGAGTAGCATCGCTAAAGCGCGCCCTCCCGGTACAAGGTGATACATGCAAAACCACTGGACGCCTACCGACGAGCTTACAAGCTACGCCGGCAGGACTAACCGAAAAAAAAAAAAAAGCTATACCAGCTTACTGACTGCAGGCCCACTACTCATCGAGAGAGAGTGGGCGCTTATCGAGACTTTGTCGAACGGTCGTACAAATTTTGCTCTTTTGCCCGCTCAAACCACGACCCTGGCTGCACGATGCGGTGGCAGAGAAGTATGCCATCCACTAAGCTGTCGTGGCTCCAATTGTCTAGTTAATACTTGAATTATGTCTACCGCGGACAGTTTTAAATGTCAACTCCTACTGTTGTAATCATTTAACTCCCAGCCTAGGCAGTTATTACTTCTGATCATAACAGTTGTTCCTTGAAAGTGCATGGAACAGAACATGGTACTAGAATAAATAGACTACACTGAACAGTTTATATTACCCACATATTGTAACGTGCCTATGGGTTTTATAGCCGTATTCTTGCCACGAAGTCTCTCTATTTAGTATATTTTTTATTGTTCTGTATAGATAAGTCTTTATTACGTTTCCCGTTATTGTAGACAGGGCTAGTTTGGTATGCAGTGACGTGTTCTTGTATTCGAGGTTTAATAGTATCAAGAAGTGACAGACAGTGTTCTTTGGTGACATAATAAGAAGAGAGGAACTGGAAAACATGGTGACAACTGGACAGATTAGTAGCAGAAGAGGCAGAGAGAGAGAGAGAGAGAGAGAGAGAGAGAGAGAGAGAGAGAGAGAGAGAGAGAGAGAGAGAGAGAGAGAGAGAGAGAGAGAGAGAGAGAGAGAGAGATTTAGGAATCGACATCACAGCATTCGGGGCATTCCCATAAGCGTTCCGTCCCCATCCTCAGAAGCCAGCGAAGAGTTCCAACCCCAATAGTACCAGTAGCTACCTGATTATATGTGCGTCTCGCCTTTCTTCTAAGTGTCGAGCATCGGCCAGATCCCCTCGTCACTCCACGCTGTCGCATTCATGCCAGGCCATGGTGAGAGAGATAGAGAGAGAGAGAGAGAGAGAGAGAAAGAGAGAGAGAGAGAGAGAGAGAGAGAGAGAGAGAGAGAGAGAGAGAGAGAGAGAGAGAGAGAGCAATGATTCTGGATGACCTAAGATAGTGGCACGGAGACATCCAAATATTCACAAAACATACGCTTGCGCGCGTCCATATGTGTGCGTGCGTGCGTGTGCGTACATCGTTGCAATAGTTACAAAGTTACGCTGTTTACGTGGTCTGAGGTCTAGTCAAGTATGTACATGTGGTTGTATTTACAACTTCTCGGCAGGATTCATCCCCATACGTTTGTTTCACTATATACTGATTTCATTGCTATTGTATACTTAAAATACAATCAAACAGTAACTAACGCTATGATAATTAACAATCCAAATGAGACGTCAACAATAAACATCACATGACAATGAAAGGTGTGCTAACTGGTAACACATTTCTTATTTCTTGACCATGTAATAAAAGATGATGGTAAAAGTGGGATAACACTGAAACATGAGCAGAGTATGGTGTTCCTCGTGTAAGATAATATTTTTTTCTATCATGAATCAGTTGAGAACTGAGATAATATTCCCCTCGCTCCCCAGTGAAGTTATTCAAGCAGCATTAGCACGGTGTGAATATTGAGAGAGATAACCAGTAAATTAACAACCAGAATAGGCTTGTTTCGCATGCGCACGAGCGTTCTAGTAATAACATCAAGGACCCATGTTGACGCCTTGGGGTGTACTTGGTATATGGTGCTGGTCCCACATATTTATAAGCCGTACGGCACTTGATAGGTCACTAACACGCCGGCCACCTTTACTTCCCAGCAAATTCTCTGATATCCATTTTAGACTGGGTAGACCTGCCAGCCCAGGTCAAATTGTTAAAAATCGTGGCTGCCTGGATGGGGAATACAAGAAGAGGTTGAATGTAAGGCAGTGTTGCTGTGCTCCTCACTCAATCCTTTCCCAGTACTTCACAATTATTACTATCCTGCGTATTGTGCACAACATTACCCATAGATTCCGACGGCACCACGACCCGCCTACACTGTTAACAACACACACGTTGTGAATACATCCACTATGAGATCACATGCTGCCAGAATTCTCCCCTTGTTACGCTTGTGGTATCGGTGTCTTGTGCTCTATGTATTGTTTAATTCAGCTTAATACTGTTGTTGGCTGTACGTTATTCTACCTGGTATGGCCGCTTCAGTGGTTTTTCCGCTGCTCGCATGTGGTTGCGTTTATTTTTTTCTTTGCTTGCATGTAGAGCAAGGTCGCATCCACACCTTATGTTACCCTCCTTTTAAAAAGAAAAAAAAATATGTTTTACACTTCGTGTGTTTTACTTATACCATATTGTTTAATTGTATACATTTCCACAGCTTCACCGCAGTTTTACTCATTTCATTTATCTGGTCATTTGTGTTCACCCCTAAATCCACCCACTGTCCTTTTTCTTTCATCTTGCCTAAGGCTACTCGTTTCATTACTAGTGAGATTGACCTTTTTCTCCCGCCTGTTTCCCCTGTGCACACAGCAAATATACAAATATATAATACAAATACAAAAATATAATACAAATACAAATATACATAAATACAGACATACATATCTATAGATGCATTCGCACGAGGGTTACAGAATGTGGAAATCTAGTCACATAAGTCTAGCGTATAAATCAACCCCAGAGCAATTAGCAACTGAAGATACGAAACGGAATGATATCTTTATAAATGTGCAAACACGAAGACGGATATATAAATTGATTAACAAGTAGTAAACACAGAGAGGAGAAGCACCAGCCTAGCAAATAAATCTCATCTGTCAAATGTGTATTTGCAAACTGGCAACATGGAGGTGAAATGTACATTTTTGTCTGGTGCTCTGTGTGAGCCTGGTATAGTAACGTATCAATTAAATAAACATTTAGCAGTCTGTGAATGGCATTCTAATGTCTTCACCTTACATTGCTAATGTTCATGCTCAACTGCTATTCACCTTTTGTTATTGTTCTCTCTAATCGGGCTGCCAAATGTATTTTATTGTTTACTGTTCTGTTACTAGGTGTTCTTTAGCACCTCCACACAAACAGCACTGCAAATAGTGGGCAAAGACACAGACAATGAAGAAAACCATGGCCGTGTTCGCTGCGTCAATAGTTATGTAATGTTATGTTAGTCTGCCTTAGGAAGTTACTGAAGATTAAATGGCAAGACAAGATCCCAGACACTGAAGTCCTAGAAAGAGCGTCCATGCCCAGTATCCACACTCTACTAATGAAGAATCAGATTCGCTCGGCTGGTCACTTGACTCGCATGCCAGATCACAGGCTCCCTAAACGAATTTTTTACGGCGAGTTGCGTTGTGGTAAACGCTCCCAAGGCGGCCAGAGGAAACGCTTTAAAGACACTGAAATCTCACTGAATGCTTTTGGAATTCATCATGACACCTGGGAGACTGCAGCCAGAGACCGAAATTCGTGGCGTGCATCATTATGCAAGGGTGCAGTCACTTGTGAGGCAACCAGGACTGCAAGAGCTGTGAAGAAAAGACAGAATATAAGAACCACTGCAGAAAATCCTCCTCCAGAAACGTCAAGCATTCTTTGTCCACATTGTCAAAGAACATTTCGAGCCAAAATAGGCCTTATCAGCCATCTTAGAACTCACGGCTCCATACTTTCAACCCCACTGGATGAAATGAATGGTAATCATCATTCTCGATGGACAAACAACAACAACATAATAATGTTATGTTATCACGATGGATGTCACTTCAAACTGGGCATTTACATGCATGCTCAGTCTTCTGGTGCAGCAGCCATACCAAGGTAACTCTGCTCACCGTGCTGACACACAGGGAACACATTACACTAATCTAAATGGAGACAACATGACGACCAGAAATAAACAAGCAGGTGACATACGTAGACTGGAAGATCTGTGAGCGATCACAAAAGCACAGATAGATACGCAATAGAAGACATCAAAACAGCAAACAAAAGTATGCAAACGATGCCCTTAAAACGTCCCACAAAACTAGATCTGTTACCGATTACAAAGGCACCGATAGATAAGCAGTAGAAGAAACTAAAAACAGCGAACAAAAGTATGCAAAAGAAGCCCTTAAAACATCCCACAAAATTATAGTCCTGCTTTCGTCAGCAAAGTTAAGAAAACAACAACAAAACTTAAAAGTTGAAGAAACCAAGTAGCCGGTCTCAGAAATTGAAAAAGGCAGTCGCAGAAAGAGACAGACAAGACATCAAGATTCAGGAATACAATATGAACAGAGAAACATGATAATGACTAGAAATATAACCAAGGTTCACTTCAACATCTGGAAACAGCAAACACTGATTAAACTGAGTAGAAACAAACCAATGTCCAGAACAGTTATATTGTTACTTGTTGCCGAAGAGAATAGAGTGTCATCTGTCAGTTAAACCCATTGCGCGTGGACATGGCACGTCGCTTGCCAGGCGCACGTGATCTGAGCGCCAATGCACAGCACTGGACAATTAAGGTTTAGTCTGGCAGAGGTTTCACCAACTAAATTCGGCAACAGGTGACTTCATTAACGACAACGTGCAGTCACATCAGATCACCTTCTGTCGAATGTTTCTCCATTCCTAAAGCACAAAACTGTGTCTTAAGATATACCATCTATGTGAGTTACTGTAACGGCGTCACTCGTTCTGTACCAAGCACCTCAAAATACGTTTATATATTACGGCTCGTATGAGTAATCTACTCGTACGATAACATTTGTTTGCTCCCTTAGTCATAGATAGTTATTGTAATTTTATGCATTATGATCCAGTCTTCTACAATAACAACTGTCTGAGTTAGAAAGGCTGGAATAATGCCAGGACACGAGGTAGCATGTCTCATGTACGTAAACACAATATTTAGAAACCTATATTCATAGGGCCAGTCTCTCTGGCTGAGGGGTTACAACACTTTCTCCGTAATCCCGTTTGTCACGCAGAGTCTCGTAGCGGGAGCGAGCTGGGAGCGGTTCGTCCCCCGCTGGTGACTTGCGGGACACCGAGCCGGCCGCTCAGAAAGCAATGGCAAACTACTGAGCGTAATCTTGCCAAGAAATCAGCTGAAAGATGCTGCTGTTGACAGCGCCTGTAAAGGATATGCGAATAAAAAAAAATATTCATAGGCCTAAAACGCGACAGTTAAAATGCATGGTAACAGTTAACATGATTGTGGGAGTCTGCCACCAGTCACTTTAAGTACAGTGAAATCAAAGGCTGTAACATGTTCTTTATACGATATTGAATGCTGAAACAAACTAGTTAGCATCGTGAACCCATGGCTGACAGGATCTGAAATTAGTATTTTCAACGATTATTATTATGAAGTGCATAAGCGTGCACTTTCCAGCTGTTTATACTTCACATCGACACCGCGAGGAACAAGATGAGATGAGATGGAAGATTATTATAACAATTAGCATGCGTGTGTGTTTGTGTATGCGCGCGCCATGTGTATATGTGTGGAGATATACAGGGAGCTTTCAAGTGGTTTAGCAGAAGCCCGCTGTGTGAGCACACCTCTGCAATCTATCGTTTAGCCACAGTTGCGGCAGAGAACCATATTGCCATGTGTGGGTCTGAGAGTGACCTCAAAGGCAGTGTGTTAGACCAGTTAGTACGGAGATATCTATTACAGCCAAGACAGAGGAATCTGAACAGACAGAGGTAACCAGGCCGTAGAAGTCCATGTGGCACGCCCCCATGCAGCTTTCTCCATTCCTAACTGTTCAACAGCCACCGTACCAACACAGATCTGACCAAGCAAGGTATGAGCCATGTGATCTGCAGAAATGTTCTCCCAATTATCCATGGCAATGCGGTAGTTTTGATCACAGCTCTCGGCATGTCTTTGTATCATTTTTTTTTTCGTTCACTGGGGGATACATTTCCATAGTCAAGCTCGCCATAGAATATTTTATCTGGACGTCGTTAATTTGACATGCCCAACACAGCTGGTTCATTTGAGTGGAGCTTTGCACACCATAGTGTGGATGCTAATCATACCAGCCCATAAGTGACTATACACACGTACGCACGGAATGCACGCACAGACATACACACATACCGACAGAAATGCTGCATGTCTTTCGCAGGGTGCCGCGATGAAACCCAGGTTTATTTTCTAAGTAATTATGCATTCAGTAGTTTGCCATTGCTTTCTGGGAGCGAAGTCACATTTAAATTCAAGG
>JACEFZ010016749.1:892500-1045000 GCA_014155875.1 Cepaea nemoralis
CCGATTGAAATGAAATTTTCTACACGCCTTCCTTTCATTCCAGCGCTGCCAACTGTCGTATTTTTTTCCTTCTCTCCTCCTCCTCCCATTCCCAAAATACGTACGTAAATATTTGATGATGATGATGAAAGAATCCCCGAACCAAAACGCTAGGGAAAGGGAAGAAAATGACGTGACTACACAGAATCGTCACACGGCAATCATCATCATCATCAAGTGCCGTGCCTGCTGGCGTAGGCGTTCAACTCTGCTGCTGATATATATGCCTCCATGCCACGGCAATATCAATAACAATTCATCTTTTTATGTGTAAGGAAGTTATCTACAGTCGTGTAGAAGGGAAGAACAATCAATGGAAGGACCGAAATCACAGAACCTAGACGAGTATGAATTCGGAATGGCGAACTCCCTCCTCCTCTCTTCTCCGCCTGCCTCTAGCTCCTCCCTCTACCTCCTCCCTCCACCCTCCTCCTCTTCCTCCTCCCCCTCCTCCCTCTCCCTCCTCCCTCTTCCTTCTCCCTCTTCCTCTCCCCTCCTCCTCCCTCCGCCTCCTCCCTCCTCCTCCCTCTACCTCCTCCCCCTCATCCCTATCCCTCCTCCTTCTCCCCCTCCCTTCTCCCTCCTCCTCCCTTATCCTCATCCCTCCTACTCCCTTCTCCTCCTCCCTCCTCCTCCTCTCTCCTCCCTTTTCCTCCCTCTACCTCCTCCCTCTACCTCCTCCCTCCTCCTCCTTCCTCCACATCCCTCTTCCTCCTCCTCCCTCCTCATCATTCCTCCTCCTCCTCCCCCTCCTCCTTCTCCATCCTCCTTCTACCTCTTCCTCCCTCCCCCTTCTCCCTCCACCTCCTCCCTTTCCCTCCTCCTTCCCCACCTGCATTCTCCTCCTCCCTCCTCCTACTTCTCCCTCCTCCTCCCATTCTCTCTTCCTCCTCCTCCTCCTTCACCCTCCTCCCTCCTCCTCCTCCTCCCTCTTCCTCCTCCTCCCTCCTCCTTCTCCCCTTGCCCCCTCCTTCTCTTAATCCCTCCTCCTCCCTCCTCCTCCCTCCTATTCCTCCCTACTCCTCCTCCCTCCTCCTCCTCTCTCCGCCTATCTCTTCCTCCCTCCTCCTCCCTCTTCCTCCTCCTCCTCCCTCCTCCTCGCGCTCCTCTTCCTTCCTCCTTCGCCCTCCTCCTCCCTTCTCCTCCTCCCTCCTCCCCCTCATCCCTCCTCCCCTCATCCCTCCTCCTCGCTCCTCCTTCTTCCTCCCTCCTCCTTCCTCCTCCTCCCTCTCCTTCTCATCCCTCCTCCTCCATTCTCCTCCTCCTCCCTCTACCTCCTCCCTTCACATTCCTCCGCCTCCCTCTTGCTCCTCCTCCTTCCTCCTCCTCTCTTCTCCTCCTCCTCCTCCCTTCACATTCCTCCTCCTCCCTTCACATTCCGCCTCCTCCCCTTCCTCCTCCTCCCTCTTCCTTCTTCCTCCCTCTTCCTTTTCCCTCCGCCTCCTCCCTCCTCCCACTCTCTCCTCCTCCCTCCTCCTCCCTTTCCCTCCTCCTCCCTCTCCTCCTCCTGCGTTATCCTCCTCCCTCCTTCTCCCTCCTCCTCCCTCTTCCTCCTCCCTCCTCCTTCTCCTCCCTCTCCCTCTTTCTCCTCCCTCTTCCTCTCTCTTCCTGCTCCCTCCGCCTCCTCCCTCCTCCTACTCTCTCCTCCTCCTCCCTCCTCCCTCTCCTCCACCTGCGTTCTCCTCCTCCCTCCTTCTCCCTCTTCCTCCCCCTCCTCCTCCACCCTACTCTTCCCTCCTCTTCCTAATCCCTCCTCCTCCCTCCTATTCCTCCCTATTCCTCCTGTCTCCTATCTCCTCCTCCCTCCTCCTCCCTCCTCCACCTCCCTCTTCCTCCTCCCTCCTCCATTTACCCAAGACAGACAGACAGACAGATAGTCGGGAACGGGATCTTATATGACTACTTATATGATTTAAATGAGATGCTCTCCACCATGGGCTGGGCCGGGTCAGACAGACAGACAGATAGATAGACAGACAGACAGACAGACAGTCGGGAACGGGAACTTATATGACTACTTATATGAATTAAATGAGATGCTCCCCACCAGGAGTTGAGCGATGCCGGGCCGGGTCAGACAGACAGACAGATAGATAGTCGGGAACGGGAACTTATATGACTACTTATATGAATTAAATGAGATGCTCCCCATCAGGGTCTGGGCGAAGCCGGGCCGGGTCAGACAGACAGACAGATTGTCGGTAACGGAAACGAGAACTTATATGACTACTTCTATGAATTAAATGAGATGCTCCCCACCAGGGTCTGGGCGAAGCCGGGCCGGGTCAGCTAGTGTGTGTGTATATATATATATACATATATATATATATATATATATATATATATATATATATATATATATATATATATATATATATATATATATATATATATATATATAAGTAGTGATGAGGGAGAGACCAAGAAATAGGAGCCCTCACGAAGGCGGCGCAACTCCTTCAAGATGGCGGAGCCCCCTCCTGAAGATGGAGCCACCAAGAAATAGGAGCCCCTCACGACGGGTTGGAAATGTTGGAAATTTAGGCGGGGATGTCGGGTAAATAAAAATTGTCGTGGGAAATTGAGTCGAGAAATGTTGGTTGACGGGTGTGGGAAAGAAGTCTGTAAAAGTAATTAAGGTAAGGAAGAGTAGGGTAAAATGTTCGTGTCTGAATCGCCGGTGCCTTTCAACTGTTTTAAATGTTCATAAATGTGTGATGGTGTAGTGAGTGTGGGGTGCTAGTAGTGGGTTTAGTGAAATTAAAGGGTGGTATGTTCATAGTAGGTTATTCACTACCATCATTACAAATGAAACCTTATAAAGTAGTTGTAATGGATATGGTGTAGTGTTGGTAAGGGGTGAATACTAATAGGAGCCCCCTCACGAGGGCGGACCGGCGAATAGGACAAGGTTGGAAATATAGGCGGGGTGGGTATTTTTTTGTTGGAAGTGGTTAAAAAGTAGCGGGGGAAGTTTTGATGTCTGGGAAAATGTGTATGACGGCTCATAACAGAACCGGGTGTATGATGGAAAGAGTCATTACGAAAAATGATGTTGTGTTAGCACATTGGGGGTGTCTGAGGGGTGGAATAAAGTCATTAAGTAACGGGTTGTAACAACGTGGGTGAGATTATTTTGAACCCATTGGCGGTGTACGAATAGAAGGACTAGGTGGCGATAGTAGTAATAGTGGGTATGGCTTAGTGAAAGTAGTTGATAAGGGTGCTATGTAGATGGTCATAGTAGCTTATTCACCACCATCACACGTGTTACAAACGAAACCTTATAAAGTAAAGTAGTTGTAATGGATACGGTGTAGTTTCATTCGGTGGTAAGGGGTGGGTACCAGGTATTAGTGGTCAACAGATGGTCAAGTAGGAGTGGTCGATGGCAATATGGGGGTGGTCATAAATGTAATGGGTATTGATAAGAGGTGAGGGTGGTATGTAGAGGGTCACAGTTATACACTAGTCAACCAGTGGTCAACTAGTTGTCAAGTAGTGGTCAAGTAGTCAAGTGAGGAAATTTTAGGGAAAAGTGGTTGTAATGATATGGTGATGATTAAAGGGTGGTAAATTAGTGGTCAAGCAGTGGTCAAGTGGTGGTCAAGTGAGGAAATTTAAGGGAAAAGTGGTTGTAATGATATGGTGATGATTAAAGGGTGGTAAATTAGTGGTCAAGCAGTGGTCAAGTGAGAAAATTTTAGGGAAAAGTAGCTGTAATGATATGGTGATGGTTAAAGGGTGGTAAATTAGTGGTCAAGCAGTGGTCAAGTGGTCAACTGAGGAAATTTTAGCGGAAAGTAGTTGTAGCGACATGATGATGATTAAAGGGTGGTAAATTAGTGGTCAAGTAGTGGTCAAGTGGTCGAGTGACCACTTAAATTGTAGAGGACGATGTGCCTAAGATTATGGTAGTGGTTAAAGTGATCGATGACGTGGTCAACCAGTGGTCAAGTGGTCGAGTGACCACTTAAATTGTAGGGAAAGTACGTATAGTGCAATGGTGGTGGGTAAAGTGAGGAGGAATCAGTAAAAGTGATACTAGTACTACCAATATTAGTTGTAGCGACAATAATATTAGCTGGTGCGTTGTTAGAGATACAAGTCTCTTTTTTGGGGTGTGTAAATATACAAAGGGGGTCACACAACCACAAAGACAGACAAGTACACACATGTACACACGCACAAACAACCACAAAGACAGACAAGTACAAGTACAGACAAGTATACAAGTACACACAGACACACACACACGTACACACATACAGACACAGAAGTACAGACAATCCAAACCATTACTACTGTGATCACAACTATACACAAACACGTACAGACACAGAAGTACAGACAAACCATACCATACATACTGTCATCACAACTATACACAAGTACAAACGTACAGACACACGCACCCATACACACTTGATACACACAAATACAAAGACAACCAACCACACACACGTACACACATACAGACACAGAAGTACACACAACCATACCATTACTACTGTCACAACAACACCTATACACAAGTACACACGTACATGGTATTCATCTCCAGGAGCCTCATTGTCTATAACAAATACATAAACAAAAAAGATACATATGTACACACAAAGACAGACAAGTACATACAAAGAAGCAAACACACAGACAGACACAATTACGTACAGACAATGAAGCACACCCACCTACTACAGACAATGAAGCAAACACACAGACAGACACACATGCATACAGACACATCTGCACGTACACACAGACATCAACTACACAAATACACAGACAAGTACAGACCTACAAGCGTACAAACACAAAGACAACCATACACACCCATCTCCTACCATTACTACTGTCAACATCAGCTATACACAAGTACAGACCCACTCACCGATAAACAAAAACACAAAGAGGGTCACACACACATACAAACACAAAGACAACCATACACAGACAACCCATACAATTACTACTGTCACATCAACAGCTATACACATGTGCAGAGACACACCTAAAGACAGACACACATTAATAAAACAACCACTCACGTACAGACACAACGACACACCCACAAAACACAAGTACACCCAGACATCAACTACACCCATACGTATTTGATACACTTGTACATACAGACATCACGAGTGCAGACACACTTACACAAAAAGAAGTAAAAAACACACCCATCTCCTATCATTACTACTGTTACCACAACAAGTACACACAGACAGACATACACACAAAAATGCAATTGATACACTTGTACATACAGACATCACGATTGCAGACACACACACTCACCAAAAAGACACACATATACAGACAAGTACAGACCTACAAGCGTTCAGACACAAAACAACGGACACACTCCTACCATTATTACTGTTAACACCAGCTATACACAAGTACAGACACACTCACCCATAAACAAATACACAAGTATAGCCTCTTCCTGCCCCTCAAGAATATCACAAATATACACAAAACA
The DNA here is from genome assembly GCA_014155875.1 of Cepaea nemoralis. Lineage (NCBI taxonomy): Eukaryota > Metazoa > Mollusca > Gastropoda > Stylommatophora > Helicidae > Cepaea > Cepaea nemoralis. Next base: position 898,031 of record JACEFZ010016749.1, read on the forward strand.
CATACCCTTTTTGGTAACGAACGCGGATGTCCGAGACAACCCTACGTCATCAGCGCCATATCCATTAAGTGGTAGCATGAGTCATCGGTCACATGAAGGAGGGCGGGTGGTGGTGTGAGAAAACCCTGTCTATAAAACTGCCACGTCTGCTATATAGTGTCATGTGCAGAACCAGTGTATAAAATAGACGGCGTCTCCTGTGAGCTCACTCGTTACAGCAGATATTGTTCACGTGCTGACTTGGCTAGCTACAGAGGTATTTGTGATTCAGGTTGGTGTGAGCCTTATTCGTGTCGTCGGCCTCTGATAAAACAGTGAAACATATATTGTATACACCAGAACTTTTTCGCGGTTGTAAAAAAGCGAAAGTGCGGAACACAACTGTGTGACGTATTTATATACCAGTTTATCAATATGGCCACCAGATCTAGTTTCATGTGTTCAGTGTGCGACAAATCCTATTGTGATAACCTTAATCACCACATTCACGGTACGAAAGATCAACCACACTTATGTCATTTCTGTGGACAACTTTTCAACAGAAAAGGCAATCTACAAAGACACATACGAACACAGCATCACCCACCTATGAATACACCTACCTCTTCAACACCAGATAGGACACCACCACATGTATATTTACGCCATCGTCGTAGTGTAAGTCAAGTACCAGGCTGCCACCACTGTGCCTTCAATGATAAGCTTACCCGCCACAATGGGACCATTCACAATGATTATCCCTGTCAGTTAGGTGACAATCTATACAATACGAACCTACAATGGTACTTACGAACACATCACCAGACAGTACGAGAAAGGACGACAACCTTAGACACCCCATACATGGCAACACACCCACTCATAGTACTCATAGTAGCAGAGGATATCCAACCAAATGATAGAGACAGCCTGGAAGCCCTTAAGGCGTACTATAAGGACCTGTCGCTTATGCTACCCAATCAAGTGGTAGTATTAGAGAAAAGTGTCGACCACCGCTACCGGGTGGTTTTGGTATGATACATTCATAAAAAAAGAAGTATTCAGATATCTTGTATGAAGGATCAACTCTCATACATGTCTTTATTCTGGATCCGAAACAAATAAGGTATGTGTGATGACTTCGACAACAACAGTGTTGATTTTGATAGTCAACCAGGCTATATTAGACAAGTGTATACCCAAGAACAAAGATCACTAAACCAGAACCAAAATGGGTGGTGAATCAAAAAGTAACCATGTATGTCATTGATGTTGTTATTTTATGATATATCACTAAACTGTTTTGATGAATATGTTGTGATCACACATATTTTGGTGATAAAATATTGAAATCAAGTTTGTTTGTTTGTTGATTTTCTTTAAAGTTGTTTGTTTTAATGACGTTGTCTTTTTTTCTTGTTGGAACGGAGACACATACAGACATGTACAGAGACACATACAGACATGAACAAAGTTGGGGGGAAAGTTATGGCAAATACATAAATATTTCAGTCAAATGTATGAAAAGTAGGAGTTAACCAAATACGGAATGACACTGACCAAAATACGAAATGTCTCGGCCAAATTTATGAACACTAGGACTTTGCCAAATGGGAAAAAAGCTAGGTCAAGTAGGAAAATGTGTCATCCAAATGGAACAAATATTGACCAAGTAACGAAATATAGCGGCCAAATGTATGAAAAATAGGAAAATTTGTCAACCAAAAGTGAAAGGTCGGCCAAATATGAATATTATCTCAACCAAACACAGCACCCTTATCAACTACTTTCACTAAGCCATACCCATTATTACTACTACCGCCACCTAGTCCTTCTATTCGATCACCGCCAATGTGTTCAAAATAATCTCACCCACGTTGTTACAACCCGTTACTTAATGACTTTATTCCACCCCTCAGACACCCCCCCCCCCCCCAATGTGCTAACACAACATCGTTTTTCGTAATGACTCTTTCCATCATACACCCGGTTCTGTTATGAGCCGTCATACACTTTTTCCTACACATCAAAGCTTCCCCCGCTACTTTTTAACCACTTCCAACAACAAAAAAATACCCAACCTGGTCCTATTCGCCGGTCCGCCCTCGTGAGGGGGATCCTATTAGTATTCGCCCCTTACCAACACTACACCACATCCATTACAACTACTTTATAAGGTTTCATTTGTAATGATGGTAGTGAATAACCTACTATGAACATACAACCCTTTAATTTCACTAAACCCACTACTAGCACCCCACACTCACTACACCATCACACATTTATGAACATTTAAAACAGTTGAAAGGCACCGGCGATTCAGACACGAACATTTTACCCCACTCTTCCTTACCTTAATTACTTTTACAGCTCCCGTGTGTTGCCGGGGCCCATAAGGGAAGCAAAGAATAGCAACACTGCAGCCTACCACGCATGTCGTAAGAGGCGACTAAGGAGGCTTGATGGTTCCGTCGCCCTGCTACTGAGTGAGTGCGTGGTGCGACACTGTGAGCTGTGAGTTTCGTGTGAAATGCTTTTGAATCTGCCCGAGGTTTTTTGGAATGTGACTGCATGTTCGGAGCGATGGCAGATGGCTATGTCCCAGAGTTGTCTTATGCAGAAATGCGTGACTGCTGGGCTTCTGGTTGACTGCCACTGCCATCGACGATGAACTGTATTTCGTGGACTGTGTGGGTGAACATCTAGGAAATATCCAGATGGGAAAATGACTGCCGATTCCATCAGAGATAAACTGGGTGTTTCGTGGGGGACTATTGTGTTGACATTCTGGCGGCAGCATTATGCACAGTGTATCTGTGCGGGCTGTTGTTTGTCGAGACTCCTGTCTTTTCCACTTTTCACATTGGGCAGTGGGGAGCGTTTTGTGTGATATTCACTGGCACAGGAATGGAGCATAATGGGGACGACCCGTTGCTGTGAAGTTGGAACTGCGACTAACTAACTAACTAACTAACTTTTACAGACTTCTTTCCCACACCCGCCAACCAACATTTCCCGACTCAATTTCCCACGACAATTTTTATTTACCCGACATCCCCCGCCTAAATTTCCAACATTTCCAACCCGTCGAGAGGGGCTCCTATTTCTTGGTGGGTCAACCCTCGTGAGGGGGCGCCTATTATTACCTTGCTCTAGCCTCGTGAGGGCTCCTATTTCTTGGTCTCTCCCTCTTCCTCATCACTACTATATATATATATATATATATATATATATATATATATATATATATATATATATATATATATATATATATATATATATATATATATATATATATATATATATAATATCAATCATCAATGGCAACTGTATCACTCCAGTCACCACGACAGTCAGAGGTTCTTTCATGGGGATTCTATTCATTGCTTCATGCAGGTTTTCTTATCATTAATGTAAGATTAAATAAAGAATGTCATTAGAACTAAATTAGGACTCGATTAGCTACGGATCACTTGGACAGGTTAATGATGGCTCAACGCTGGCTCCGTGGCGAAGGGTTTACAGACGCAGCTTGTAATCCTGCATACCCTCCTTCACAACACAGCTGTGGGCGATTTGGCAGCAGACCACCTTACGTTGGTTTTTGTTATGAAATGGTATGGGTGCCGGTCGTTCAGAAAGCAATGGCAAAATACTGAACGTAAACTTGCCCTGGAATCACGAACAGCCAGAAAATGTTGGGGTCGACTGCTACGTCCTGTGAAGAATATGCAACTAACTTTCTCATTTGAAAATAATGCTGATATTGACAATGTCTGGTATTTCTGGAAAATATAGAAAGGAAGAAGCGAGAAGTTAAAATGGAACGATTTCAATTAAATTACATGTGTCATCTATAAACCATATACGAATGAGAGAGTTGGACATTCAGGGCATATACAGAACCAGACTTTCGACCACACATTGTATAGAACAAGTCTCCGATCTGATATAACAAAATAGCAGACATACTTATGTCAGACAGAAAACAACACTAGGTAGACCAACAAGACCAACTTCAAGCAGTAGTGAAACGATGACAATTTGCTTCGTTTGGACACGTCGCTCGTCAAGACTCCCTTTCATATCCCATTCTCCAATCGATAGCTGAATGGTAAACAGTGAAGAGCAAGTGAAGGAAAATTCCAGACCGAGAACTTCACAGAAAAGACGGGTCACGTATTACAGCATTGTTATGTATCGCTGAGAATGGGGATCAATGAAAAACTCCCACTGTTGATGGTTCCATCTTGCACGACCACATCTGGGGTTACCAGTTGATCAAATCAACTTCATTCTTAATCAGCGCTTCAGGCATGAGATTTCTCAAACGTGTAGATGATTTACTTCACCGAACAGTTCATATTATCGTGTACATATCCTGAAACGTTTTCAATGCCCTAGCTTTCATTTTCTCCGCAATGATAAATGTGAAGTCTGAATAATATCAATGCATTTCCTTATCATATGGGTTTTTATTTTTCTGAAACAAAATACAGTAACACGTAGATAACATGAAATTCTTGATTCCTAACTGAACATTTGTCGACTGGTGGGTTTTGACAGACAACAGACAGGCAAACGTACACAGGCACGCACACCCACCCTCAATACTGTAATTCATTCTATTGAAATTTGTAATCCGATCTTGGGGAGTTTCTCTAAGAAGTTCAGCAAAGATCAGCGAGTCTGATTCTAACGGTTTGCTTCTGCATTCAAGTGATAAGTGTGATTCACGTGACGCTTAATACGTGTCACTTACTCCAGCTCTTTCCAGTGCCCTATTTTCCAACAACTCGTGCTTTTGACATATATTTTGCAAGTCACCACACTATTGTTTGCCTGATTTGTAAAACTGTTCCCCCCCCCCCCCCCCCCCCCCCCACACACACACACTTGTATATCCCTAAGCCCGGTGAATGTTATGTTATGTTATGTTATGTTATGTTATGTTATGCTATGACTATCGACATCCCCGCACATTGGGTATTCTCTTCTTTCAGTCAACATGCTCATGCTTTTCGTCAACGACCAGGATTTATCTATACAATGGCGTTTTTCCTTTTGGAAACAATGTACTGTGTACCATCACTTATCAGCTCTAAGATTTAAACGTAATTATATATATATATATATATATATATATATATATATATATATATATATATATATAATATATATATATATATATATATATATATATATATATATGTGTGTGTGTGTGTGTGTGTGTGTGTGTGTGTGTGTGTGTGTGTGTGCGTGCGTGTGTGTGTATGTGCGTGTGTGTGTGAGCGCGGACGCAACACTGCAAAATAAATTTATTAGTAAATTAAGAATAATGAAAATGGCAGACTTGAAATAAAAAAAAAAAAAAGAAGATGTTAAATCTTTTGAATGAACATTAGAGAATGCTGGGTGTTTATACTCAAAATCAGATAAGAATGTAACAGACAGGCGGAGCAATTCTAGTCGACATGTATGGTAAGTTTCAGTGTGACTATGCTTCCCCTGAGAGTCCTGTCACATGCAAGGGTTGCACAGACATCAGAACAGAATATAGAAGGCTAGATCAGCTCATTAGATGAAATTGCATGGGCAATAAAGAACCTGAAGAATGGTTAAATCACCTGGATATGATGAGATCCCAGCTAAACTAATTAAAGCGGGAGGAGAAGAACGCATACAAATCTATCACGCATTATATAAAAAGATATGGAAATAATACATATGGCCAAAAGATTGGAAGAGAATTATCTTCATTCCAATACCACAAAAGGGCAACCTGAAATTATGCACCAATTATAGAACTGTTGCCCTGATCAGGCATGCAAGTAAAATTATACTAAAAATCATAATGGAAAGACTGCGAAAGAAATTAACGTGGTTCAAGCTGGATTAGACAAGGAAGGTGAACAAGAGATCACATACTCAACATGCGATTAATAAAAGAGAAGTGCAGAGAATGTCATGTAAACCTATTCTCATGTTTTGTGGATTATTCAAAGGCATTTGACTGTATACATCAGAAACTTTGAGAAATCATGAGGAATATGGGCTTGCCATCACATATAATACAATTCATAAAAATGCTCTACCTACTAGACCAACAAGCAGCGGTTAGAATCGACGGAGAGACATCAGAAAGGTTTGACATCAAGCAAGGAGTCCGCCAGGGCCATGTGCTGTTTCCCTATTTGTTTAACCTCTACGCCGAAAATATAATGACACATGTCATAGATGATGAAAACAGAGATATGACATGTCAATGTAAGGAGTGAAGGACTGCATCATATGATGCCCTAAATATCGGTGGTCATGACATACCAGAGATTCGATATGCTGATGATACAGTATTTCTATCCACAACACAGAATGGTATAGAAAACCTAATAATCTCAACCCAATTGAACTGAAAATGACAACTTATATTTTAACACAGCAAAAACAAAGATAATGCATACATATAAAACTACTGTGGAGAAAGAAATATATGTTAATGAGGGAAAAATTGGAGGTAGTGGAAATTTTGAATATCTTGGGTCATTGATTATCAATGTGACATTTTAATGTCGACGCTAATCAACAACAGTTTAAATACAGAGAGTAAAACTGCTTCCATGTTAAAGAGTACTCGGGGTGGCCACACCTGTGTTATCTACATGTAACACTAAACCACTTCCCGCTTCTCTTTTGGGAAATTGACAACACCATGGACACAAACACCGGCTAAAATTAGCTGTGAAACGGAACATCTGCTGTTTTGATTGTCTTGGAGACAATCCCAGAAGATTGTATGTCTAAAATCTGTCACGGAGGCGGGGAAACTACAACATTACTCCCCCAACCCTCCTCCCCAATCCCCGAAAACATCAGCACACACCCACATCCGAACGACGTCATAGTTCGCGGCTTTCCACTGGTGCGGCCAGGGTAATTCCTATTAACATAATTAATGTGGATGGAACGAGTTCAGTGGATATTGGAAGAAAAATGCACTATTTGCGTGCAGTTACCGAAATGATTTGTCAAGACAGGACGTGTTGGTTAGTTTGTTAATTCATGATAATTTTGGTTAGTTGGAAACAAAAGTGAAGAAATGTAAGACTATTACATTTAAATAGAAATGATCTGAATTTATAGCAGAGTTTTCTTTGAGAAGATCTAGAGAAATCTTTGGAGAATTAGATGCATTTTCTTTGACTTAGAAAAATAAGGCACGATTGTCTTTCCGGTCCCTTTTGAGGGGTGATCTTCCCATTCTCTATTTATTGGGACTTCATAGGTCGATAATGTTTAGGAAAGAACTATCAGGATACTTTCTAGAATATCACTTGTATTCTTATATGAATGATACTTTTCTGGAATATCTATTATGGTCTCTTTGTTTATATATTCAGAAGAGAATGAGTGTCTTTGTATGTGTGTTCATGAATAGAGAATTAATAATGAGTTCATTTATAAATGTACAAATATGATATGGTGTCACCTTATAAATATGATGTGAAGTTACCTATCCTTTTATCTGGGAGAGGAAAGGAAATGCCAAGAAGGTGCAATGGCATCACCCTTGCGGATGGCAACGGCGTCAAAGCCTTGAAGAGAGGAGGAGGATTCACCTTCATAAGGATGAATATGGGCGAGATATGACATGTCAATGTAAGGAGTGAAGGACTGCATCATATGATGGTGTGATGCGACCCACCAGGGTCGGTCTAACTGCCCCCCCCCCCCGTGTCATAACCTTCTCTCTCTCTCTCTCTCTCTCTCTCTCTCTCTCTCTCTCTCTCTCTCTCTCTCTCTCTCTCTCTCTCTCTCTCTCATTTCTTTTTCCTTTTTGTTTCAATTGTTTCTGTGGGTATGGCTATTTTGTTTGGCACATGTTTTCCACTGGGAAAGATGGTCTTTGTTTGGCTGAAAATTGTTTTTGTTTTTTTTAAAATAAATGATGAAGAATGGCAACAGAAGGGTCAAAGTCTTCAAGCCAGGAGAAGGAGATGAAAGAAGAGTGAATCTCCATTAATCATCACTGGCCCATCAAATGTCCGAACCAACCCCAGCCTGGTAAACACAGCTGGGCCTTTTATTACTGCTCTATGGTTCTCAGAGCCAACCCCCACAGTAATTCCATTTCTGAGACTCCTATTTAGAACATGGACCTTGTCCTATTGTGCTTTAAAACATGGGTATTTTCCCATTGTGCTTTAGAAAACGGACATTGTCTCATTGTGCTTTAGAACATGGACATTTATGAACATTCTCTCATTGTGCTTTGGAAAGTGGAAATTTTTCCACGTGTGCTTTAGAGATGGACAGTCATAGTTTTGTAGTGTTAGAAGAACTTATAAACTTATTAACATCTCATCGGTGATGGAAGGGAGTTAGTTCAATTCCTTAATTGGGAAGACACCTGACGCTTTAACAAGCAGATATAGATAATTAGTATGTCTTGTATTGAGGTGTTAATGTTTTGTTCTATTATTTTAATTTGAGTTGCGTAATAATATGCTATGTCACATGACCATACACACATACTCTTTCCCCATGTTATCCCAATATAATGTTATAGGCTATACTAAGGAGTTGTTTATTTATTTGTTACCTTGTGCTTAAGTTGTTATCTTTGTTTTCCTTGATACTACTTCTCAAAGGACAACATTAATAGGGAGCTGAAAGTGACGGGATAACCTCACGGACTTTCGGTGTACCAAGAGTGAATGATCTCCTCTTGGAAGTTCGCAAACTTTCCTGTGCTCTATTGGCCCTCTGTTAGGAAACATTACTTTATAACTAGTCACCATCCCTAGGGAGTCTTATCGAGCCATTTCAAGTTTCTCATAATAATTGGCTACTACGATTAGGGAATTCATCCCCTATTTCTTTTAACATACCACAACCAACAATGGAGACACATTAAAAGAAATTAAAAGACAATTATATATTGCTCTTCAAAGAGTAAAACAACTGAATAAATTGTGGAGTGGGATAGATAGAACTACAAACATTAGATTTTTAAGAGCATGCATCTTTCCCATTGCAACATACGCCTGTGAGACCTGGACACTTACTAAACAAGCTGAAGAGCGCATAAATGCCTTCGAATATAAATGTTATAGACGAGTTCTAAGAATATCTTGGATAAAGAAAAGAACAAATGCATCCGTACTTCAAGAGCTGAATATTGAAGAAGGTTGGCTATTAAAGACGGTAAAACAAAGAAAACTGAAATATTTTGGTCACTTGAAACGTCAGAAAAATAATGGAGGAGTATATACCTGAGAAAAGAGGAAGAGGAAGACCAAAAAGAAGATAGGTGCAGGATGTGGCGGATGATCTCCAGATTGGTGTATCGGACACGGGATACCTTGCTTACAACGGAGAGGTTTTCCGGAAGGTTGTTATGGGAGCAAGGTTCTGCAGAGGACATGCTACTGAATGAATGAGTTGCGTGCTTGCTTGATTCAAAAACAAAAATTCCAAATTCGGTCTCGTTCAACCTGCTTCTTCAGCCTTGGTTAGAGTTGAGATCCGTGGTTTTGGTGGATTTTATCCTGTTTCCGTCTGTGCGCTCTTACGAGTGAGTCCTAACTCGGACTGGTTATATTGGCTCCGCTCTGGTTCTTGTGCTGCCTGGTTATTTCATTGTTGTCTTATGTTGGTCTTGATAAAGACCGGTCCTTAGTCGGACCCACCCGGTTCCGCATTCTTTCATTTGTTGGTTTATTTATCTATTAGCACTAATAAGTGCTAGTGATCCACCGTGATCCTCCTGCCAGCTTTGTCTAGGAACCCTCCAAGAAGAGCCAAACAACCACCATGCCATTCACCCGGCAGCACCCAACTGTCTTTCTCAGGACAACCAGGACATCCAAAACAGGCGACATAAATTCATTCATTCAGTAGCATGTCCTTTGCAGAACCTCGCTCTCATAACAACCTTCCGGAAAACCTCTCGATAAGGAAGATATCCCGCGTCCGATACACCCATCTGGAGATCATCCGTGACATCCTGTACCCATCTTCTCTTTGGCCTTCCTCTTCCTCTCTTCCCAGGCATATACCCTGCATTATTGTTCTCTCCAAACTTTCGTGACGTTTCAAGTGTCCAAAAAAAGCAGGAATTTTATAACACAGAACAGAGACGAGAAGGTATGAACAGACACTAAACAGGTACATACATTTACGTTAAAAAAAATATATATATATAAATTTTTAAATATATATAAATATATGGTAATTTCAAGAGAAGGAATGGCTAAAAACTCTGGCCACATACAAATAGATAATATTACTATTAAAAGGACGGAAACATACAAATACCTGGGCACAATCTTCAACTGCTCCAACATCATAAGAGAAGAAATACAAACTAGAATCAATTCTGGAAATAAGATATACTATGCACTACAACATCTACTAAAATCAAAGGCGCTATCTGGTAACACCAAGATCACAATATACAAAACACTGATCAGACCAGTTTTGCTGTATGGCTCTGAAACCTGGAGTACAACGAAAGGAGATGAAGCCCTGCTGCAAAACTTTGAGAACAAAGTTTTAAGACGCATCTTTGGACCCATTAGGGATACACAAAGTGGAGAGTGGAAAAGAAGAAGTAACAAAGACATTTATGATCTGTTCAAGTCCCCGCTAATCACTGGTATCATGAAGGCTAATAGATTGCAATGGCTGGGGCATATAGAAAAAATGGAAGATAATAGGGAAACAAAACTCGCTTACACTCAGGAAATAAATGACCGTAGACCCCGAGGTAGACCAAGAAGACGGTGGAGAGATAATATATATATATATACAGACCTATAAGCACTCGGAATCAACGACTGGCAAGAGTAGGTCAACCAGAGAGACGAATGGAGACGGATTGTATCTGCAGCAAAGAACCTCAATGGCTCGGAACGCTGAAGAAGAAGATAGACTGAGCCGTATGGGATAGCTAAGGATAGGACATCACTTAGTGGGTTGGTTGAAGACCTATGTCCCAATGGAGGATAAAGGGTGAAAGGAAACGGAAGAAGAAGAAGTCAAGATTTTGCGCCAACGGCACGATATGAGTGATTCCTTTATTTATTTTAAAAATCAATAACACATTTTGTGGTAAAGACTGCAAAGTTGTGTGGCAAATACTACAAAGTTGTGCGACAAAGACTACAAAGTTGTATGGCAAATACTACAAAGTTGTGCGACAAAGACTACAAAGTTGTGCACCAGTCCACTCTAAAGAAGCTGAGCTGAACCATAAACATAAATGAAACGCCCGTGTAAGTCAAACAAAGAATAGCAGCATGTAACCTAATGCACATGTCGAGAGAGGATACGAAGGTGGATTGTCGTGCAACTGGCTACGTCATTCTTGGAAAACTTTAGCTGCACATTCCAACCAATCATGAACACATTTAAGAAAAGAAAAATAGCTCAGCGAACCATGATCGAAGGAGTGTCTTCTCCAAGAAGAAGTATGAGGGGAGTGAAAAAAGCCGTTGTATAAACAAACAAACAAACAAAACAAAACCAAAACAAAAACAACAAAAAAACCACACACACACACACACACACACACATATATATATATGTATATATATATATATATATATATATATATATATATATATATATATATACGTATATACATACATACATACATACATGGACAGGGAATTCATTAGAAGCAGCGATGAATATGGCGGTGTCACGGAGAGAGCTGCAGATATAGCAACAGATGGCAGGGCATTGTGAGTGCTGAGTGTGGGTTAAAGCTCTTTGGGGGTGGGAGACAGAGGACGAAGACACTAGTGACACACACACACATACATATTCAGTACTCACCCAACATGCGAATGTATATGGCATTTCTGTCCGTCCTCTCGAAAGAGATAGCACCTCGTCTCTGAAAGAAAAGAATAAGCACGCTAATTGACAAAGTGTTTATGCTTGAGGTTTCAGTGGGCAGTCTTCAGGTGCTGTACTACCGCAATGTAGACTGTTTTATCAGACTAAACACACGTCAAAGCGTTTTTCCTCTCCCTTTTCAGTGTCTCAGCCGACTCTGTGTTGAAGGAGTTACAGACGCAATTCGTAATCCCACATACCATGGGCTTTTTGGCAGCATACAATTTTTTTGGTTTTTATAAAATGGTATGAGAGCCGGTCGTTCAGAAAGCAATGGCAAATTACTGAACGCAAACTTGCAAGAAATCACAATCAACCAAAAGATGCTGGGGTTGTCTGCGACGTCCGGTAAAGAATATGCAACTAACTTTTCAGTGACAATACACATAGCAACATTCTGAGAAGCAACGTATTTGATGATAGCAAAGTAGAATGGCCATATACGTACAGCAAGAAGGTCCGATGAATTCAACCATATACCAGTTATATTTGCATAAATGAGAAGGTTTTCAAGCCGTGCTCTCACTAGCTGGTATGCTGATAGTTGAGACAATCGCATACATGCATTTTCTTTAAACGTGGTCTAACAGTTGTCTATCATCGAATTCCCTCATAAGAGATCACTGGAACCATTTGTATTATTATATAACTATGATTGTTAATTATTAAACAATGGTCACTGTAGTTAGTTATTAAACAAATGGCCACTGTAGTTATTTATTCAAAATGATCAAGATTATATAGAATAATTGGGAAGCCATTAAACTCTCGTAACACTCATTTGAAGTCTACTGAAAATATATAGAACTTTTGGGCGGGAAACATACAACTATTGACCTGAAGGTAGGAACCCCTAATCACCTTCAAAGTACTCCCCATGGGACTGTTCACATTTATCGCTACAGTCAGGTTAATGTTAAAGCATTCCAGTATGGCCTCTTCAGGGAATGGAGTACAGCGTGGCAAAATATCCGCATACTGTCTTTTCGTGACTCAAATCGGGTCCTTTCAGCAGCATGTTCAACTGTGTTTTTTTTCTATGTTGCATATCCCTTACAGGACATTACAGTCAACACCAGCATTTTCCAGCCGCTGTTGATGTACTAGGCAAGAATACGCTCAGTAGTTTGTCATTGCTTTCTGAGCGACCGACTCACATACCCCTACGTTACCGACGCGGCAAGAACCGCTACCAATTCTCGCGCACATTACGTCACTCACGAGAGTATACGGGATTACGGAGAAAGACGCTAACCTCTTGGCCAGGGAGACCGGCATGTTCAGCTTGGGGAACATCAAAACATCTCAAGGAGCCATGTTGAGAGAGTAGAGGGCCTGACGAACTTGGGGAATATTGTGTCTGGCCAAGAAAGTCTGAATCTAGCTCTACGTGGCTGTTTACCATTTCTGGCTGTTCCCCAAGATGGAAATGTCACTGAAAGTGACCTGATTTTAGTCTCGAGAAGATTTGATGTGGAAAACGGCGGCCACGCTGAACTCCATTCATAAAGCCTTCCTGAAATGCTTCCAACAAGGGCGATACCGCTGAGAGAAGTGTCTACAGCCTCACACTGTGATAGGAACTAGGCTTTCACGCCTACAAGGGCGTAACTGTATTTATCACAGGCAAAGGTTCGATTCTTTTCAACAGACCTGGTCTTTCACAACACATTACCAGGGAAATATCAATGCAATCAATCCTATGCATATCTCGAATCGAACATGTTTAGGGCATGCACAACTACACAGTGATGGAAGTGTTTTGGAGGGACAATTAACATTGTAAATTAAATTTTACAAACTCATTAATGATTCAAATAAAACTAACTGAAAAGGAGAAACAACTTAATGTTCAGGACAAACTTTAAGAAATTAAAAAGTGTAGGGAAAATGTTCAAAGCATGATGATACTGCGTTCTTGGGGTAGGACATCACCTGCTTGTGCTCAGATCAACAACATGTGAAGGCGCTATCACATCACAGGCCCTTAGCAGGGCGCTACCTGGGGACCCATTATTGTAAGTGCTCTATTCTTCACCCATGATGTCTGATGTGTTCAAGTTATCATTATTTTGATCATATTAATAACTGTATTCAACATGCAGCAGATATAATATAAGTATAAAGACAGCCACAATTGAAGTAATTTAAATATGCAAATCTCCTGGTGCACTAAGTATACTTATAAATAACAGGTCTCTGAAACAAGTTAAAGAATTAAAATAGAAGTATGATCACAGACGATGGCAGAACAGACAGAGACATGGAAATCAGACGTCAGAAAGCAAGTGCGCTTATATATCAACTATCGCCCATACTGAAACATTCAAATATACCTATGTTCGCAAAACGACAGTAATAAACAGCATATTCACACCAATCTTATGCTACCAAAGTCAAACTTGGGCATTATTCAAATCACACTTACGGAAAATCAGCACCTCTGAGATGAGATTCTTTAGGAGAGCTGCCTACTTAACTATCCGAGACTGAATAAGAAATTATATTATGAGACAGATAGTGTGATTAACACCTCGTGCCACATATGTTGAAATACAGAAGATCAAATGGTTTGATTGTCTCATTAGAATGCAACACCATCAACTTCCAGCACCGGCCCTACATCACTGAAGATCTGCTACCAGAGTGTGACATGTTTGATTGAGTTGCCAGAGGACCTAGTTTGTAGTGTTCTCTGGAGATATATCTTGAATCATAAATACCAAGATAAAGGATATGATTTAGCACGTTTTGTCTAGAGGTCACTCAAATGAGCTAATCATTCCCGCAATAGCCTTTTTGGAGAACATTTTCTTTGGCTCAAACCCCCACTGTGAGACCACTATGTATCTACACAGAAATTTATACAAGAAGTAAAAGGTTCCCTTAAGGCCAGAAAAAGATCTGAACTATTAGCGCCTGGACAACTGAGGATCCCTCTCACTCAACATAATGTTGCCAGTGTGCTGTTCGTCCGTCACATAGATCTTTTCTTTCTTTATTTTGTCAGTATGACCTATATCAGTTCAAGTAGTCCTTCAATTTTTGCAGACAAACAAACTTCAACAATAACTGTACATTACATCTGTTGGACAGGACATCTACATGACAGTTTCTTGACAAAAGTGGAACATACATTCACAAGGAATTGTGTACACCACAACTGTACAAGATAGACATCATGAGATACCTGACAACATCTATACAGGACTTTTCACAATATGTATAACCAACCACAGCACTCAAGACAGTCACCAGAGACAACACTTGACAGCAACTGTACAAGAAATTCACTGGGGACATGTACTTGAAACACTGGTTCAATCATACTGTTTATTGAGCTGATGGTGAGTCTAGTGATGACCATTGTTCATCCCATTTGTCATGTCAACACCTCAACAGGGTACATACAAAATGTACAAATATGCTAACATGCATGCAGATAAACATGATACAACACTCCTACACCCTCCTCCAGCTAATAACTCTCCTCCGCCTCTCCTCTCTAATCACCACTACACCATTCCGTTACAGTATCGGTCTATCATCATTTCCCGTCTCTTGGGAATTTAGGAAATCCTATCCATGGGCAACTCAATGGAAGAAACTACTGTTCTGGGTCTGTTGAATCCTTTTATCATCAGCATGGATGTTGGACTAGCTCCAGTTAGCAGCTTCCCCAGAATAAGCTTCATGGCAGATTCATTCCTCTTGAAGACAAGATTTGGTAGGATGATATGATACTGTCTCTCACCATTGACCAGACTGTCTGTGAATGCTGATACTGGGATACTTCAAAAGTTGAGGATAACACTCTCCTGACATTGGGAGATGTATACTCGGTACATGCAGAACATGACTTGCTGAAGAAACCCAGAGATAGGAACAAAATCCAATATACTGCAGCCCCTCAGTCAGTCCAATCTCACCTACACTTCAAGTCACATTCTTCAATCACTGTGTGAGTACCATGCTGGATATTTTCTAAGTTGAGTCTTAGATAAACAAACACTGCAAGTCACTGCACCAGTTGACTCTGAATGTTCCTTGATGTTGTTCTCAGTGGACATTTGATTGAATCAAAGATCACTGTCCAGTTCACCACATTTGCAGTGCTTCAGATGGTGTTATGCTCCCATTTATGCATTCAGCTGTTGAGAGCTGAGAGAAAACTCTTATTGATATTCCCACATTTTGATAGGGAGTCACATCTGGATCTAGGACTTCTGGTTAGTTGTCCCAGATGATATATGGAAGCCTCTCCTCCATACTCTGTTCTCTGTCAATAAAAAATGGCACAACATCTCTTCACATGTGTTAAAAGATGATGTTATCATACATTAACATACACAGATGGAGATGGGGAAGGTTAAGGTTGATGATGTAGTGAATTTCACTCTGATGTACTGTGGTAATCACAAGACCATATGCTGAGACAGGGTAGCTTAACACAATTACAAGCAGTTATGTGGTCTAAGTTCCACCATGTTTGAACCACAGTAGACCTGGGCACAAGGAGGACCAGACACAGTACAGCAATCATTGTGACATAGCAACATGGGACAGGCATTGTGAAGGGAAATGGAAAATAGGCATTTACAACTGCAATATGCATTATGTATTAACTAATGGCATTTACTCAATTAGCAGACCAGACATCCATTCCTATGGCTGTGATGTTGGTGCGTGAATGTCCTATTCCATATACACTTACACAGCAATGCCAGACCTCACCCCTTTTTCACCAGACTTGTCTCACAGGTACATCATCTTTATCATCATCATGTGTTCTCTCCCCACTGAGTAATGTCCACAGTAGGTAACAGAAGCTCAATTGCATAGCAATGGTTCACATATGCACCAAGCACATATGTGGAAAACATGTTTAGTCCTTGTAAGTTTGCATGAGCCATACATTATATTCAGCCAACTAAGACACAGGTTCACACACCTATGGTTCTCTTAGGAACTAGTTTATATGAACCATCCAACAGTAGAGGTAACAGTGTAATACTTCAAAGAGAAATTATAGTAATTCTCTTGAGCTTATAGCGACCAGGCATCACATGGACTTAGCAATTCTGGCGTGCCATCACCGTCCTGTTTACATATGGATATTGAAGCATCTTTCTTTCTACTAATGTGAGAGGCTACTTATCAAAGCACCAGCTCATTCCTCCAACATTCTCAGCGTTTTACAAAGGAACTTGTACATGTTTACATCACTCATTCCAATCCAGACTGCCATTTGTTAACTCGCGAGAGCAAAGGTACAGTTGGTTTAAGAATAAGTCATCCTAGGCATGAAGAATGCACAAGGGGTTTTGGTTGGCGAATCTGCATGAGTGTGCCACACATTCATCAAGCATACGCAACCAGTCACAACAAGGGATTGATATGCACTTGGAACATACAGCGTGAAAGACATGTCAAGGTTGAAGAAGCAGTATTCAGAATACTGGCGCACAGAAGTTAGGTTTTCCACTTTCACATTTTATTCATAAAATACTCATACATTCTTCTCATTCGTTTATCAGGCACAACTACAACATTGAAGTATGTTTTAAAGTGGTACCTGTTGTCCAGAGAACAATATATTATCAGATCTTTAAGGGCATTGTTGGGTCATCACATCACACTAGCGACCGCTCTTGGTGAAATTCCCGCTCCTACTAATTAGATTTTAAAATATGGCCCAGGGATAGCGTGGACTCATTACCTATTAGCCAATCAAAAGACAAGCGCATACCGCCGCCTCCCCCAACTCGTTCTGGAACCTACGATCTAATAATAGCCTTTCTATTTGGGATGGTCCCCGTTAAGACTTAAAGTATATTTATGAAATGTGTCGGACTGGAAATGGGGATTCTGTTCCATCATGCTACACAGAGCAAGAGGAAAATGGATTGACGACATCAAAGATATTCTACAACCACACCGAATGACAATATCCAGTGCCACCGATAGGGCGTTGGAGAGCTAATTATTCCTCCCCACGACGCTTGACGGTAAACGTGGAAGTATGATGATGATTGTTTTGAAGTCATCGTTGTTTTGAAGTCATCGTTGTTTTGAAGTTATCACTGTTTTGAAGTTATCATTGATTTGAAGTTATCATATGTTCATAGGCATGCCAGTATTAAGTGTGTCCAACTGTTTCAGGGTTTCAGGTGCTGTTTTTATTTAATGTATTCATAGATAACAGAGTATTCCCACTAACGAGAACAGTTGATTAATAATTGGCTAGCTTTTCTACGACAGTCATCTGTGTTCTCATGGCTATGAAAATAACTTATCTGTGTTTTGGACTGTCCTACTTCTCTTGTTCAGTCATCTATAGCCACGGTAAGCCAGGAGGCGTATCGGATGGATGGTGATTGTCTCTTATTTGCATAGACCACTGGGCACTGGATGGACGATGTGATCAATATGAAGACGGTCGCGTGACTTCCCAGAACAGTTCCTGGCAGCCATTTTAGGCTGGGCCGACCTGAGAGCCCAGGTCAATTAAACACACCCGCTTCAAAGGGATTCGAACACATGATCACCAGATGAGGCCAGTGTGCTAGCCACTGCACGCCGATAGCGGTTTAAACAGAAAACAATTTTTTGACATTTTACCACATACACAAAACAATACATTCTTCTTGTCATAACAGCTAAAATATGAATGGTTGATATGTAATTCTGTGGCGTGGGAGAAAACGGAAGAGAACACTAGCAGTGTGGAGACTGATACTGTGTGAATAAACTATTCAGGTGTTTGTTTATGCTACTGAGTAGTTTCAAAACGGTTATCATCTCACCTGTAGAGTCGCGTTAACCTTGTCTGAGTAAACTTCCAGGGGCAGATGTAAACAACAGGGTATCAAAGACAATTACAATCATCTCCTAGTCCTAGTCGCTTCTCCCCTGACACGTACAAAACAAACCACACCAGACCAAAACAAAGGCATCGCTGGTTAACATGACAAACACGTTAGTTGCATATCCTTTTACAGGATGTCGCAGTCAACCCCAGCATTTGTTTTCCTGTTCGTGATCTCTTGGCAAGTTTACGTTCAGTAGTTTGCCATTGCTTTCTGAACGATCAGCACACATACCATTTTATTAAAAACACCAACGCAAGGCGGTCTACTACCAAATCGCCCGCAGCTGTGTTTCGAATGCGGTATCCGTGATAACAAGCTGCGTACGTAACCACTTCGCCATGGAGTCGTCGGTTAACATAAACCAGTATGAGATGGTTGGGTAGACACAACTATGTGTTAATGAACACCAAATGTGGAGGTGATATGACCACGTTACACTGCTTGTTCGTATATCACACGTACACCAAATGTGGAGGTGATATGACCACGTTACACTGCTTGTTCGTGTATCACACGTACACCAAATGTGGAGGTGATATGACCACGTTACACTGCTTGTTTGTGTATCACATGTACACCAAATGTGGAGGTGATATGACGTTAAACTGCTTGTTCGTATATCACACGTACACCAAATGTGGAGGTGATATGACAACCTTAAACTGCTTGTTCGTGTATCACACGTACACCAAATGTGTAGGTTATATGACAACCTTAAACTGCTTGTTCGTGTATCACACGTAACAGACATTAAACAGAAGTGGGTATCAAATACTGCGAGAACACATTGTAACTTTTTATATTCCGTGCATTTGTCACGTGAATTCGTTCTGCTACAATTCAACACAATTGTCTTGTAAACTCGACATCAGGGAGTTCACACAACAGCCATGTAGAACAGAATGAGTTAAAGAAATAGTTGAGATACAATATTTGTATGTAGTACCTAGATGGGACAATGCGGGTTGCTTGGTTATCTGGCTGGGTAGTTATCTGGTTAGTTGAAATAACAACAGATCTCGTATCGGCGGGAAGATGTGTACACCAACACCACTCCGATGTGGCCCGGGGTCGGCAGGAAGTTGTGTACACCAACACCACTACGATGTGGCCTGGAAGTTGTGTACACCAACACCACTCCGATAGATGCAAGACTTTGTGAGGGCTCAAACCACCTGACCGCCAATACATCGCACTTACCAGTTATAACTCAAAGGCGGAAAGGATCCGTCAACCAACGTAACTGCCTCAGTTTTGGAAAGCAAACACACACACACACATACACACCGTATTCAAACACCTCGTTTGACCGTTAGACTTGCACAAATGTTAAATGATCAATGCAGTGTTTGTAAAACGAATAATAATGAGGGTATCGTTAAAAACACCAGCGGGCAATTAATATCAACTCGACATTTATGCTAACAAATCACAAGTATGTTGTCCGGACTGGCAGCAAGCGTAATGATCAAAGCAACACTTTACTGGCATGTGCGGATGGATGAACGACAAAGATCACAGTACTAGAGTGCATGTTATATGTCCTACATCAGCGTTCACGAATATGCATTACCCAGTGTGCACGCAATCAATCTGTATTCCTTGCCACTGCGATATTTATCAGGCTGGGTATCTATGCCAAGGTATGCTAGCTCTGGACACGGACAAGCAATAATCATTCCACTTTGTTTCGCTAGAAATTGTGTCCCTTAAAATAATTGCTCCAGGTTCTGCTTTCGCTGCTGTTGTTTCCGCACCGGTTTCTTCATTTTATTCTTCTGTTTCTTCTTCCCCTCCTCCTTGATTCTTTTCCTGGTGTGTTACTGCGACTTGGTCGAGTTCTTGCTGCCTCGCAGTCGGTTCTACGAAGTGTGTGATATGCACGGCGTCTGTTTCCTCTGCCACATTATTTATCCGTCTTTTGCCAGGAAGGCCTTGTTCCTGTATCCCGTTGTATAGTACTGATGTTGTTTGTTGTGTAACACCCTCTGTTGGTAGTGGTATAACCTGGCCTTCTTTTGCAGACGTGTCACACTGGTAATACGCCACAATGTTTACTAATACGATCACTTCTTATTGTGTCTTGCCATAAAGCTTCAGATATATGTTTTCGAGCAGTCTAATAAACCGCCGGCTTGTCAGGCAGTATCGTGTCAGGGAGACTTTAACCAGGAGCGCCCCATCAAACATGGCGTGCTAGAACTTCATCAGCCTGCGACCTCCAGGCCTAAATTTCAATTCTGCACTTGGAGATGAAACTTAATTTCGTAAGACTGGTTGCAAGGCTACACATGCACTCGTTACCCCATCGAAGGCTGTGCCAACCCCGGCACAGAGGCTTTAGCGTTAGATGCATGGGTATCTATCTCTTGGTTTAGCTAATATCCTGACATATGTATTTAGATCCCCTCCTCGATATACGCAAATAACGCCACCCGCCCCCCCCCTCTCCGAACCAACCTTTTCCCTTTCAAACACACACATACACACACACACACAAATATATATATATATAATATATATATATATATAATATATATATATATATATATATATATATATATATATATATATATATAAGTTGAACATTACATTTACATTTGGGAAGGAGGCGAGCACTTTTCTGTGATCAGGTAATAAAAAGAGAGGCACTGGAAAACATGATGACGACTGGGAAGATCAGCGGTAGAAGAGGCAGTGGCACACCGAAAGACATGATGCTGGAGGGACTGGGCACTTGGTTGGGGGAACATTATCAACAGGTCTGACACAGAACAACACTGACCGAGATCTGCGCAGTTGCATAAACATCAGTTGGCACAACACTATATATATATATATATATATATATATATATATATATATATATATATATATATATATATATATATATATATATATATATATATATATATATATAAACATCAATGGAAGAAGGCGGAGAGGATTCTGAGATACTCCAAGATTCCTACTACTGTAGCGGTGGTAACGACAGAGGGGATGCCGATCACAGTATCTATGAACAAGAAAGCTCAACAACCGGAACGATTTATCCCGAGAATCACACAATACTCAAGGTGCCAGAGGGTCGGCCACAGCAGAACAACATGCCGCAGCGAGACATCAGATATGCCGAGACTGTGCCGAACAACATGCCTTCAAGGAATGTCCGATGGCCAAACAGGACAAGGACTTCCCAATGACAAGAGAAAGTGCGCCAACTGCCTTTGCAAACACGGAACAAGATACATGAGCTGTCCGTACCTCCAAAGACACAGGGACGTCTTAAAGACCGCCATAAATACAAAAACACCATACAAGGAAGCTTTGCGGAGGTTCTAAACACCAACAGGCATCTCACAAACCGAAAAAATCACAGCTCCAAGAAAGATTGACGAGCTGAAGAAACAAGTCAAGGCGCTGCTGACGCCGACACCAACCAGCGACAACGAACAACTGCTGGCTGACATGAAGGAAATCCAGCACAACATCCAACAAGAGATGGAGCTCATGGCACAGCTGAAAAAGGAACATGAAGAAATTCTCTTAAGCAATCAAGACAGAAAAAATTGTTACTAAAAGCCGAAAGGGAACTATCCCAAAATAGACCAACAGAAGCCACGCAAAAGACCACAGGGAAGCTGCAAGCTGAAGCCAAACCAAAAGCCGATCAGAAACCGCAAGCCAAGGCCAGCGATCCACCCACTATGTCCAAGGACGTCGAGGAGGCACCAGGACCATCCCAGACACCTATCAGAAGCTATGAGAAATTACTCACCACACCCATACTTTAAATGAGCAAAGAATAGTGGGCCTTCGCAATGAAAAAAAAAAACAGCAAAGAAGGAAACTAGCTAACAAAAAGCAACAAAAATCAACGAAACAGTCCTTATAAGGACTGCAACGAAATCAAAACAGCCAAGCCAGAAGCCAACACTGACGAAAGAAACCACCAGAGGAGACGGACACAAAGGACAACCATCCGGCCAATCCTCCAGCTGACGTCATAGGCACAAATGCAGCGAAATCGATAAGTCATGTAACACTGACACAGAAGATGATAGAAACTTATCCCACAATCTGAACGATCACAACTATAACTAACGCCACAGAGGCTAGTTGAACGCGATGGAAACATTTTCCCCCCTACAGATCGGATCGAATCAATGGAAGAATCATAAACAGTCTTAGGTATGCTGACAGTTCCGTGTTACTAGCAGAAAGCGAGTAAGAGTTACAAATCCTCGTGGAACAAGAAAGCAGACATAGTGTAGAATGTGGAGAAGATATTAACATCTTAAAAACGAAAACTGTGATGATTATCAGTGGAAAGGAAAGGCCGTCGTCATCATCATCATGTGCCATGCCAGTAAGCGTGGTCGTTCATGTTTTGCCATCTCACTCGATCACCAGAGTCGTGGATCAGCTCAGTGATTTTTTCTCGACCACACAACTGTGGCCAAGCTATCCAGGTATTTACTTCTCTTTCCTCCTCTTGTTCTCTTCCCTTCGGTCTTGCCAGTTGTCACCAAGTCGTCCAATTTATTTCTTCTCAAACATGACCCAAAACTTGTGACCGTCTCCTTCTAATTTCTCCAATCAGTTTACGGTTTTCAATTGTTTCTTGTAGGACTTGGTCATTACTTTTTCTGTCTGTCCATGGTATTCTTTCCATTTTACTTTGAAATCACATTTCCACAGCCATCAGATGTTTTTCGGCTTGTGTGCTCATTGTCCACGTTTCACATCCATACAAAAGCACAGGTTCTGTGTAGCACCTCAACACTCTTTTTCTCGTTGCAAATGACATCTTTTTATTGATCAGTATGTTTTTCATCTTGTAAAAGGCTGCCTTCGGCATGGCGATTCTTGTTCTAATTTCTTCAAGGCATCTTCTATCAGATGGTATGACTCTTTCGAGATAACAGTACCTGTAACGTGCGTGACAAATGCCAAAGTAAGGCGGATGTAGGGGTTAAGAATCTGAAAATTACAATCTAGGTTATCGGGTGAGATAAGAGGAAGGCGGATGTGGAGCCAGAGAGGTTGATTAGAAATCCCAAGACAATGGTTGAGCTCCAAACACATTAGATCGTTATAACACGTAGATGTCAGTCTGAGTCACCAGAGGACAGAGGAACTTTCTAGAGAAGGGAACATCCAGAATGGTATTTTCAGGGGAAGTGGCAATTGGGATCAGTGGTTAAATGGCGTATCTTGGGAGGTCCCGAGGAAGAGTATATAAACAGAAGACATTGATGGGGCTGGGGACTGGGAGTTGAGTTTTGGCGAGTTAGGGATAGATTCCGAAGAGTTGAGATTTGGGCTAAGGGGGGAAACTGAGTTGGTTATTCTTAGTCAAACGGAACGTTCGAAATGATAGCTCATTTATCGTAGTGTTATACAGGCCGGTGGAAGGCAGTGTTGTATTCCACATGAGTGTAAGGGATATATGTATCTCATTGTTGAATTTTTCTGAAGAGTGTTGTATCATCGAGTTTGTTTCGAATTAAAATTATGTGTGTGCAAACGGGTGTTCTCAGGTGACTCATAGCTGTTGAGTAAAGTACTGCTCTGTGTTGTGATACCTGTGGCTGATCCATCCTGCACTACTTAGTGATATAGGAAAATATAGAGACCTTAGATAACAGCCAATGTCTGCCTGTTGCAGGGGATTGTGACATTACCGATTCACTTGTTTGAGAATATTCCCATTAACTTGCATATTACATTGTGGTATTTCCTTCTTCTTAGTGACGACCATAATCTGTGTCTTCATGCAATTTAATTCTAACTCAAGTTATTCACTATGTGAAATAATCGTATCTAATAAATGGTTGCAGATCCTGCTCATTGTCTGCAATCAATATTGTATCATCCGCATGCATATCTAATATTTTTGATGTCATGTCCCCCATGATTATTCCTTTCATGTCGTCAACATTTCGGAAAATATTTTCACTGTACAGGGAAAAAATATCTGGAGACATTACACATCCTTGTCTCACACATCTTTTAATAGGCTGATATTTACCTACTTCATTATCAATATTTGGCAGCTTGTTCCTTCCAATATACGTCTTTAATGAGTCTAAGGTCTTTCCCATCAATTTGTAGATCTGCAAGCATCTCCACCATGTTGGCATGTCTTACTTTATCGAAAGCCTTTGTGTAGTCAATAAAGCTAAGATGTAAGCCTGTGTTTATTTCTATAGAAAGTCCAATTAATGCCCTCAGCATATAGACAGTATTTACTGTACCTTTGCCGTCTACAAACCCACATTGTTCTTCTCTTATTCCGGGTTGTATTTTCTTCCTAACTCTTTGCATGATAATTCTTAACAAAATCTTTTTGATGTGGTTCATTACACTAATTGTTCGATGTTGTTCACATTCCAAGGCTCCTGATTTTTTTCGGGATTGCAATAAATATAGAATTACACAATTCAGGAGGTATATCTTCAGTATCATATATTGTGTTCAGCTGTCTGGTGACTCGATCTATTCCATATTCTTCTGTTATTCAGTTATCAGTTATCAGTTGGGGTATCTTCATTGCACTCCGGACATGTCCATAGGTGCTCAGATCCTCCCCCCAGCATATGCATCAGCGTCCGGTGGCTAATAGTGCCAGTTCTGTGTTGGTTGACGAGGCGCTTTGTTTTCCCGATGTACCTCTCGTGTCTGGCTGTGCCGATTCTTACTCCCAAGTCTTTCATCCTGGACAGCGATGTGGAATCACTGACGTCAAAGTCCTCTGTTCTCGAAATATCTTTGAGGACGTTAATAACATCGGCACGATCCATGGGCTGGCCATCTACAGGGGGTGCAGAGACAGCCAGTTTATCAGCTCGTTCATTCCCCTCGACTCCCGCATGTCCCGGGACGAAGATGAAGGTGACTTTACGGACAACAGACTTCCGCAGCGACTCAGTCCACTGTCTACATACAGATCCAGCTTCGACCTTCTGAATCATGCTCATTGAATCACTTAGTACACACACGTTGGTATAATGCTGTGATTCCAGCCATATGAAAGCCTGTGTAACTGCCATCACCTCCATCGTCATGCTGCTCGTGGTCATAGAGTGGGCACCACTGGATTCTTGAACGGTTCGGCCCGCTGGGCGGGCTGTAAATGCCCACGCGCTTCTCTGCTGCTTTACAACAGATCCATCTGTATAGATGAGCACTTCGGGGCTATCTGAGTGTTCATAGATGAGCGTGTTAACCTCTGCATTGACAGCGGCAGGGTTCTGCTCTCTGCACCGTCTGTCGAGTGTGATAATGCAGGAGAAAGTGCACTTAAAAGCTGGAGGCACCGGCACCCATTCCTTGCCGGGGTTGATACTGGTAAGACTGCAGACCTGTCTGACGACATCTTCCGCCCGACCCATCCATGATTTGCCCCTCTTTAGCCTGTCACCCTTTTCTCTGAATATAGCGTCATGCAGAGGGTGCTGCTCATCTGCACTTATTTTAAGTATGCACGAGCTCTCCAGATCTTGATCCTGTGTTCCATTGTCGGGAAGTCAAGGAGGTATCTCATTGCTACACAGCTGGTGTCTCTCGTGCAGCCCAAAATGATGCGCATGGCTTCGTTTTGTACCTTTACAAGTCTTCCAATCTGTGTAGGGCTGACAGTGAGGATGGCCAGGGCATACTCGATGCGTGAAAGCACAAGTCCTTGGAACAGAAGTATTAGCAGTCTTTGCTCGATATTGGCAGTCGCCATGATTCTCATTGCTGACAAACCTTTTCGAGCCTTCGTTATGACATAATCGACATGATCTCTGAAGGACAGGCTACGATCAAGCCTCACGCCAAGATATGTCATTGACTGGGTTCTACTCAAAATGCTCCCATCCATTCTTACTGCCGGCAGGTCTGTTTTCACAATATGGTTGTTTAGGGAGAACCATGTAACCGATGCCTGCCTCTATCCGGTGGCTCTGGATTGCAATATCCATTTTAAAGCTACCCATTCCCCGGACAGAGACAGAGAGAGAGAGAGAGAGAGAGAGAGAGAGAGAGAGAGAGAGAGAGAGAGAGAGAGAGAGCGTGTGTGCGTGCGTGCGTGCGTGCGTGTGTGTGTGTGTGTGTGTGTGTGTGTGTGGAGGAAGGTCTGTTAAGTACTCTGTAACGTAGCTGACCGACTACAGTATTTGAAACTCACATAACACGGGGGTGCAATCATTTCGACCTTGATGGGACTTTCTGGTGGGAGATAATACAAGGACACCCCGCCACGCTGATATGGCTGTATCTAATATATAGATAACTGCTCTTCAGGCACATCACCTTAGGCCTGCCTAATCTGTCTATAAGTATTACTTCACTACTGACAACACCGCCTTCATCTTCGAACCATCTTTCGTTAAAGAATCTGCTGATCGAATTATCACATACTTGATCAGGTTATATGGAAATTAAGGCAAAACCCTCACATGTGTGAGTGCGCATTATATACTGGACAGGAGGCGTATCATTCTGAGACTTTATGCCAGTGTTCAGATTGACAAAATAAATGACGTCAACGGGTATATGATTGTTTTTTTTATAAAAGGTGGGGTGGGGTTAAAGACACCGATTTTGTTACACCGGGTTTTATCACATAGGGTTCGATCTCTCTCCGCAGGGTGGCGCGAGGAAAGCACTCCGTAGCTCCAGCGACGACCCCCAGGTGTCTCCGAGAAAACTGTACTCATGAACCGAATGACGTAGCCCGGAATCGAACCCACGTCCATCGGAGTGCGTGGCAGGCGAGGTAACCACTTGTCCACGGAGACTGCCAAAGGCTTGACTAAAAGAGACAGAGTTGGCAATGGTGACATGAAATTAACTCACAGGTTCCATGTACAGACATATTTCATATGAAGAGCTTCGCACATCTGCTGACAAAGAAGTCCAATATTTGAGCCTACAGTCGAATATGACCGTAGTTCCAAAGGTAGACCACGAATGGAAGAGAGATTTTATCAAGAGTGTGCTACACAAAACTACTGAAGAAATAATGTCTAGTCAATTACAAACAGCCCTGTATCGTCCAGTAAAAGGACATGCAACCAACTAATGCTACACAAACACAACAGTCCAAACGTTAAACTTGGCTCCATACTGGACAACTTTCCTCTACGCTTATCTAGGACCAACTGTCAGTGTCCATATTGGAATATACCATAGATAATGATGTGACATCGTAACAACTGGAAAGATCGAGGGGAAGAGGGGCAGACGCAGACCAAGATAAATGATGCTGGACGGATCGAGACGGTGGCATGGAGGAATATTCATCAGCAGAGTTGATCCAGAACACCAGAGACCGAGATCTGTAGAGAGCCATGAACGCCTACGCCAGCCGGCACGGCACTTGATGATGATGAATGATGTGACAGTTTAACGCTGTGGTCAGAACGATGTCACATGCTATGGAATGAACAATTCATTGTGTACTTCCAGTTGTAATTTAGTAAGGCAGCTCGGGAAGATCTAGTTTTCGCAAAGGATATTAAGAATAATATGCAAAGAGAATAAAATAAACATCGAGGTACTGGCAAATGAGGTTGTTCCCAGATCACCTATAAAAGCGAAAAACCGAATGTATGGGATACACGAACAAAAATAGCAGCATGGACGCATTCGCCTTTAACTGAAAACACCGGGTGAAAGAAGCAAAGATAGGAAAAAATGTATACAGAAATCCCAAATGATAAATAATAGTATGCGTAACATCAACTTCGTTGTAAAACATCAGACGAGAGAAAGGATTCTGGTGTCACAGACACCGATTTCTGCTACAAACCAAACACCACAGGAACTTGCAGCAATGGAAGAAGCTGCAGCAGTGGAAGGAAACGGAGAAGACTTTAAACCAAACAACAACAACAACAACAACAAAAAACAAGAAGAAGACTTGGCAGAGAAGGCGGCGGGGAGGAGCTGAAGGGAGCAAAGAGAACCAGTAGTGTGGCATTCAGACACTGACTCGTGGATTTCACGTTAATGTTGTTCAAATTGGGACAACTGACACCCGTGCCAGCAGCATAGATGTACTACTGGCTCCCCCTGTGAGAAAGACCACTGAAAGATTTAGCAATTATTGATCAGCATTCTGCAAACACTTTATTGTTCGTCACCTCTCTCTCTCTCTCTCTCTCTCTCTCTCTCTCTCTCTCTCTCTCTCTCTCTCTCTCTCTCTCTCTCTCTCTCTCTCTCCCTCCTGGGGTCACACACTTCTCGTCATATTTGAGGCAAGAATGTATCGGAGGAAATTGCACTGTGTGTTTTGAAACTGCCTTGTTTTATTGTTTGTCCTAGGTCGGATGACACAAATACACCTTTTTGTGTTAGTTTGAATTATATCTTCTTCTTCTTCTTCTTCTTCCTTCTTCTTCTTCCTTCTTCTTCTTCTTCCTTCTTCTTCTTCTTCTTCTTCTTCTTCTTCTTCTTCTTCTTCTTCTTCTTCTTCTTCTTCTTCTGCTGCTGCTGCTGCTGCTGCTGCTGCTGCTGCTTCTTCTTCTTCTTCATTATAAATGGCTGAGAGATTGGCTCGATCTAGAAACGGGGGACTGAGAGATTGACTACATGTTGAAACGGCGACTGAGAAATTGACTAGATGTGCTACCAGGAACTTAGAGATTGACTAGATGTTGAAACGTCGACTGACAGATTGACTAGATGTGCTACCAGGGACTGAGATATTAACTAGATGTGCTACCAAGGACTGAGAGATTGACTAGATGAGCTACCAGGGACTGGGAGATTGACTAGATGTGCTACCAGGGCTGAGAGATTGACAAGATGTGCTTCCAGAGACTGAACGATGACTAGATGTGCTACCAGGGACCGAAGATAAACTGAAGAGGTGATACTAGGTACTTAGTTGGTTGGTTGGTTTGTTGCGGCTCCAACTTCACAGCAACGGGTGACTCCATTATGCTCCTTTCCTGCGCCAGTGACATTACACAAAATGCTCCTCACTGCCTATGTGAAAAGTGGAATAGACAGGATTCTCGACAAACCAACAGCCCGCATATGAGCATTGTGCATAATGCCGCTGTCAGAATTCCAACACAAAAATCCTCGACGGAAAAAACAGTTCATCGTCGATGGAAGCGGCGGTGTTTGTCCATCAGGAATGATGAAGACCATTCATTACATCACTTAGTTTTGTCCATCAAGAATGATGAGGACAATTTGGATGAAGAATTACTTGCGCAATGAATTGGATTATAGTGAGGAAGAGCTGCGCAACTTCGTCGACCTCACTCTCTCGCCTGCATCCATCTGATTCCAGTGGCAAGACAAGTCAGGACGACTGGAGACGAACACAGGTGCAGTGGACGTTAGGCTGCCACAGGCCAGTTATCCCTGTATGTGTTATCTCTTAAAAATAGATGGTAGCCCTGAGCCTGGCGAATTCTGCTTCGCAATTATCTATCGGACAGACAATGAGACAAGCATATATTAGCTCTAGAATTGCCACAGTTATCCAAGTAGGATTGTGTCATCTAAGGAACCTCCACTGATTTAATGAGCCATTCGCGGTTTCACCGTGAGACAGTGCAAGAAAGAGCTATCAATCTGTCAATCCTTACAGTGTCCGGACCGGGTGAGTTTTCCCGTGTTGAGTCAAATTAAGCCGTAGGCTCCACTCCTGGTGGTGCCCTTCCGTCAATTCCTTTAAGTTTCAGCTTTGCAACCATACTTCCCCCGGAACCCAAACACTTTGGGTTCCCGGAAGCTGCCCGCAGAGTCATCGAGAAGCAACTCCTGCGGATCGCTAGTCGGCATCGTTTATGGTCAGAACTACGACGGTATCTGATCGTCATCGCGCCTCTGACTTTCGTTCTTGATTAATGAAAACATTCTTGACAAATGCTTTCGCAGTAGCTCGTCTTGCGGCGATCCAAGAATTTCACCTCTAACGCCGCAATACGAATACTATGTTCTATTTTGTTGGTTTTCGGAATTGGAGGAATCATTTCGAAAACCAACAAAATAGAACCGAGGACCTATTCCATTATTCCATGCACCATTATTCAGGCAGCCGAGTTCTGCTTTGAACACACTAATTCTTTCAAAGTAAACGCGCCGGCCACCCGGGACGCTCAGCGAAGAGCACCCACGGGGGAGAGCCGGCAGACGGTAGGGCAGGAACGACGGGCAGTGAACCGGCGCGAGCTGGACCGCCCGCCTGCACCTGAGATCCAACTACGAGCTTTTTAACTGCAACAACTTACCAGAAAACCAGCAGCTACACATTAAATGTTGTGCATATCCTTTACAAGACATCGCTGTCAACAACAGCATCTTTCAGCTGATTGTTGATTTCTTGGCAAGATTACGCTCAGTAGTTTGCCACTGCTTTCTGATCGGCCGGCTCACATACCCCGTAAGTTACCGACGCGATTCGAACCACTGCTGATTCTCACCGTCGTCACGTTATTTACGAGAGTATACGAGATTACAGAGAAAAGTTGCTAACCTCTAGGCCAGGAAGCCGGCAGCCACACATTACCGCATTAAAAGTCGAGTGGATCGACTTAATTGCCCTGGGATTGATCCCATATGACTCGGTCCCTTTCGGTAGTTCAGCCCACTGAAAGCATCGCACAAAGCGCGAACACCGTAGCTCCAGCGACAACCCCCAGGAGTCTCCGAGAAACATGCACATGTGAACCGAAAAGGCAATACAGTCAATTCAGCGACAAGCCGACCGCCATCGTTCAGAACATGTAGTTCACGCTACAACAACCGCGGTAGATGTAAAAACATTCCAAACGAAATTCACAGTTCATAGTGTCGCGCCACGCACTCAACTCAGTAGCAGGGCGATGGAACAATGCACTACCAGTCCAACATGATGCAAAGCGGCTGCAAACAGTAGCCAGAAGCATAAACACTTCAGAGGCTAAAAGGTTCAAATGCCTATCCGCCATGATGGGGACCGGAAGCCACTGGGTACTTACAGACACAGAAAGGCTGACGTGGTGATACCGAGGACGAGAGAGACTAAAGATTGGCCTATACTTCACGGAGCTCAGGAACAATGTGGAATACGCAATTAATTTATTGAAACTAACTTCCACTAGTCGGTCTCTGTGGCTAAGGGTTTGCGGACGCGATTCATGAGCCCGATTACCTGCGTTCGATACACAGCTGCGACCGTTTTGGCAGCAGACCGCGTTGCGCTAGGTTTTAACGTGTTGGTATGGGAGCCGGCCGTTCAGAAAGCAATGGCAAACTACTGAACGTAAACTTGCCAGGACATCAACGACAGAAGTAAAATGCTGGCGTTAACAGCGACGTCCTGTAATTAGGATATGCACACACACACAAAAATCCACTAAACTAAAACCATCATCATCATCTTCCACTTTTGCCACCAAGCGTCGTAGCGTTCCAGTGCCCGATGGGTGGCACTGATTTGTGTCATTGTGTGTGATTGTTCAATGTTTGTTTTTTGATGTCGTCATTCCATTTTCTTCTCGGGCGCCCTCTTACTCTCGTCGCAGATGATGTGAGGCCAGTGCTGGTAGTTGATGGTGTTGCGTTCTATCGAGATGGCCAATCCATTTGATCCTCTGTCTTTCGATAAATGTGGCACAAGGTGTTGATCCCACTGTCTGCGTGATAACATTTCTTATTCGGTCTCGGATTGTTAAGTTGGCAGCTCTCCTCAGGCATCTCATCTGACAGGTGTTGATTTTGATTTGGATAATGCCCAAGTTTGAGAATGGTAGCATAGAGTTGGTGTGAATATGCTGTATATTATCTGTCGTTTTGCGGACATAGGTATGATTGGATGTTTCAGTATAGGTGATAAGTGTAATGTAAGTGCACTTGCTTTGTGACATCTGATTTCGATGTCTCTATTCAATCTGACATCTTCTGTGATCATACTTCCAAGATATTTGAAATCCTTAACTTGTTTCAAAGATGTGTCATTTATCGGGGGGGGGGGGGGGGGGGGGGGGGGTACGGGGTGTCAGGCATTGGTAGCACCTTTGGTAAGGATGACTCTCATGTCCTTTTCAGGACCCATCCCCCACTGGTCCAAGCCTGACACCCAGCTCGTGCCTGTGGCTCCTAGTAGCTGTCAGCATGCGACAGCGGCCACCCCCCGGGCAACAGCTGTGAGAGGCTGGCTAAACCAGGCATGGGTATCCGATTTGGTGTCAAACCAAGAGGTAAACTAGGGTATGCCTACCCAGCATGTGAAGACAGGATTCGGCAGACTGCGCGGAAGAAATTATTCCTGATTCAACGGGCAAGACGGCGTTTACCTGCAAACTGCAAAGCGTTGTGGGACGTAATGAGCACGGCAAGGCACGTAGAGCGCCCTGGTCATCCACAGCACCTGTATTCGTCTCCAGTCGTCTCGACTTGTCTTGCCACTGGACTCAGATGGACTCAGGCGAGAGAGTGAGGTCGACGAATTGCGCAACTCTTCCTCACTTTAACCCAAGTCATCGCGCAAGTCATTCTTCATCCAACGTCATATATCACCTTCAAGCCCTGTGGCGATGGGCGAGCGGCGAAGCGGCAGGCGTGGGTACGCTGGCAGCCGTAGTCGCAGACCTGCACACAGGCGGCTCAGGCCATATGGTCGTCTTCTACTGACCGGAGCAGCAGTGGGATTCGGCAGCCCCCTGAGCGACTGAGCAGCCCTCTATAGGAACACACTGCTCACCTCCATAGCATGAGGAAGGGGCTAGAAAAGGTGCCCTATACATTGTCTGCTCCATCACTACCTAACCAGCTAGCCGTGGTTGGTGGGTACCCTTAACTGCGGTCGACATACAAACAAAGATAAAACAAGCAAAGCTTAAAGAGTAAATCATATTCCCTTAACAATTGGAACTTGGAATGTACGCACCCTACTTGACAGAGTTAGTTAGTTAGTTAGTTAGTCGACAGATCATCCTCATTGCACATCGAACCATTCAGTCCATATGTGCTCGGATCCCCTCCTCAGCAAATCCCGCAGCGTGTAGCGGCTAACGACGCCAGTTCTGTGTCGGTTTATCAATCTTCTTTGGCTTCCTGCGTAGTGATCTTGTTTGGCCACCCCTCTTTTAATTTACTGCTCTAGCAGTCTGGCCATTGTTGTAGATTCACAATCATCACTTGGTTCTCGCAAAAGTCTTACTTCTCGTAGAGCATTCAGAATGTCAGCCTGGTCCATGGCG
Source organism: Cepaea nemoralis (assembly GCA_014155875.1). NCBI lineage: Eukaryota > Metazoa > Mollusca > Gastropoda > Stylommatophora > Helicidae > Cepaea > Cepaea nemoralis. The sequence continues at coordinate 931,980 of JACEFZ010016749.1, forward strand.
CGTCCGCCCTCCACAGTAGCCTCACCTGCGAGCTTGTCAGCCCGCTCATTTCCTTGTACTCCCGCATGCCCTGTCACGAAGATGAAACTAATCTTTGCCAGCCGAGACCGCTCCAGAGGCAGCAACCATTCTCTTCGGATCGACCCCTCCTCTATCCTCTTGATCATGTTCATTGAGTCGCTAAGGAAACAAGCCCTAGTGAATGTCTGTGTCTCGAGCCATGTTAATGCTTTACTTACTGCCATGACTTCCATGGTCAGGCTACTTGTGGTTTCAGTGAAAGCACCAGAGTCCTCCTTCACAATTCTCCCTCCGGCCCGAGCTGTAAAGGCCCATGAGTTTCTCACATGTCGGACGACCGACCCATCTGTGTAGATGACCGCGTCACTGTCTAGCGAATTCTCGAAAATCAACGCTTGTACTTCAGCCTCCACACAGCCGGATTTTCTTGTCTGCATTTCCTATCTAGTTGGATGCAAACTGAAAAGGATGTGCAGAAGTCTGTTGGCACTTGCACCCACTCCTCGCCAGGTTCTAAGTCCTCAAGTGAACACACCTGTTGAAGAATGTCTTCGGCTTGACACATCCACGACCGTCCTCTTTTTAACTTGCTGCCCTTGACAGAGACGGCGCGTCGGGTCCAGAGAGACGAACAGCACTGATTGGGAGAGAGCTGGGCAGGTACAACATCGACATTGCAGCCTTGAGGAGACACGACTTGCAGAAGAAGGCCAAATCTGTGAAATAGGTGCCGGCTACACATTTTTCTGGAGTGGAAGGAAAAGCGAGGAAAGACGCCAATCCGGTGTGGGATTTGCCATTAAGTCGGCCCTGGTCGGCAAATTAGCTGGATTTCCAAAGGCTATAAACGACAGGCTCATGACCATGAAGTTGCCCCTGCTGAATGGAAGGAAGCATGCAACCATTGTGAGTGTCTACGCACCAACTATGACCAACGAAGTTCTATGAGGACCTGCACAATGTATTAACATCTGTTCCCAAAGGAGACAAACTTATACTCCTTGGGGATTTCAATGCCAGAGTAGGCACGGACACCACCTCTTGGAGTGGCATTATTGGAAAGCATGGAGTCGGAAATTGTAACAGCAATGGACTCCGCCTCCTTCAGACATGTGCCGAACATGATCTCCTGATTACGAACTACAATTTTCCGTCTCCCCATGAGAAATAGGACATCGTGGATGCACCCTCGCTCGAAACACTGGCACCTCATTGACTATGTCATTGTCAGGAGGACTGACAGACAAGACGTCCGAGTGACAAAATCCATGTGTGGTGCCGAATGTTGGACAGACTATCGTCTCATTGTCTCGAAAATAAACATTCACATCAGGCCACCACGGCGTCCTCAAGGGGTGAAAATGCAAAAAAAAGCTAAATGTCACCCGCCTAAACAGCAAGAAAATGCAGCAGTCGTTTGAAAATATGCTGGAAGACCGCCTCAAGCCAAATGCTGCAGCTAAACAGGATACAGAAACAGAATGGAGAGCCCTAAAGGACATAATTTACAACACTGCTATGGAAATCCTGGGTCCAGCCCCCCGAAAGCATAAAGACTGGTTTGATGAAAATTCCGAAGACATCAACCAATTGCTGGCCGAGAAACATCTTCTCCTCAAGGCACATTTGAATGACCCAAAGTCAACATAAAAAAAAGATGCCTTCAAGAACATTCAGAGAGTAGTGCAGCAGAAACTTCGGCACATGCGGGACTCCTGGCTGAGCAGCAAAGCTGATGAAATTCAGGGCTTTGCTGACAGACATGATATGAAAAACTTCTACGACTCACTGAAAGCGGTCTATGGTCCTACATCACCAGGCATAGTTCCCCTCCTCAGTGCAGATGGGGGAACATTGATCACCGATAAGAAAGAAATCCTTCAACGCTGGGCAGAGCATTTCAGCAACATCTTAAATGCAACTTCCTTCTTCGATGATGAAACCATCAACTGCCTTCCTCAAGTTCCTACCAATGAGACACTTGATGACCTGCCAACCATAGTGGAAGTAAACAAAGCCATCCAGCAACTCTCCAGCGGCAAGGCACCTGGTCCTGACTCCATCCCAGCAGAGATATACAAGGCAGGTGGGCCGGTCCTAACAGAGCAGCTTCACCAAGTCTTTACAAACATATGGGTGAACGAGACCATGCCACAAGATTTCAAGGACGCGTCAATAGTCCACCTTTACAAACGTAAAGGAAACCGCCAATCCTGTGACAACCACCGAGGCATCTCCTTGCTTTCAATTGCAGGGAAGATACTCGCCAGAATTCTTCTCAATCGCCTCACAGCCCATCTCGATCAAGGTCTTCTTCCTGAGAGTCAGTGTGGCTTCAGAAAAGAACGTGGAACTGTTGACATGATTTTCGCTGCAAGGCAGCTGCAAGAGAAATGTCAGGAACAGAACTGCGAAATGTTCTCCACTTTCATTGACCTTACCAAGGCTTTTGATACAGTCAGCAGAGAAGGACTGTGGAAGATTATGGCAAAATATGGCTGTCCACGAAAGTTTGTCCAAATAGTGCGGCTATTTCATGATGGCATGCAGGCAAGAGTACAGGAAAATGGCGAACTGTCTGAACCCTTTCCTGTCACCAATGGAGTGAAGCAAGGATGTGTCCTGGCACCAACACTGTTCAGCCTCATGTTTTCAGCCATGCTGATGAATGCCTTCGAGAACGACGACATTGGAATAGACATCAACTACCGTATGGATGGAAAGTTATTCAATCTCAGAAGGCTGAAAGCTAAAACACAAATTAACAGCGACACCGCCAGAGAGCTCCTGTTTGCTGATGATTGCGCTCTGTACGCCAACTCAGAGGCGGACATGCAACATAATGTTTCAGCTTTCTCACATGCCTGTGCCAACTTTGGGCTCAATATCAACTTGGAGAAGACTGTAGTTATGTACCAGCCAGCTCCAGGGAATAATCACACTGTGCCGAATATCAAAGTGAATGATCATAGACTAAGTGTTGTGGACAAATTCACCTATCTTGGCAGCACTGTGTCACAAGCTGCCACAATTGATGACGAAGTGAATGCAAGAATCTCCAAGGCCAGTGCGGCCTTTGGCAGACTGTACAAGAATGTATGGGACAGAACTGGAATAAGCCTGCAAACAAAGCTAAAAGTCTACAAAGCAGTTGTATTATCCACACTGCTATATGCTTGTGAAACCTGGACTGTTTATCAGCGACACGCTAGGAAATTAAACCACTTCCACACAGTCTGCCTAAGGAAGCTACTGAAGATTAAATGGCAAGACAAGATTCCAGACACTGAAGTCCTAGAAAGAGCATCCATGCCCAGTATCCACACTATACTGATGAAGAATCAGATTCGCTGGGCTGGTCACTTGACTCGCATGCCAGATCACAGGCTCCCTAAACGAATTTTTTACAGCGAACTGCGTTGTGGTAAACGCTCCCAAGGTGGCCAGAGGAAACGCTTTAAATACACTCTGAAAATTTCACTGAAGGCTTTTGGAATTCATCATGACACCTGGGAGGGTGCAGCCAGAGACCGAAATTCGTGGCGTGCATCATTACGCAAGGGTGCAGTCATATGTGAGGCAACCAGGACTGCAAGAGCTGTGAAGAAAAGGCAGGACAGAAAAACCACTGCAGGAAATCCTCCTCCAGAAACGGCATTCCTTGCCCACATTGTCAAAGAACATTTCGAGCCAAAATAGGCCTTATCGGCCATCTTAGAACACACGTCTCCATACCTTCAACCCCACTGGATGAAATGAATGGTCATCATCATTCTTGATGGACAAACAACATACTTAGTGGACCAGGAGATCTACTAACTTGCATTACTTAGGTTTTTGCTATATTTACACTTATATTGTATCTGCTGCATATTGAACTCAGATTATTAATATGATTTTGCAGTCTGCCCTCGTCGCTATAATACAAGCACTAATCGTCTGCAAATAGAAGTTCATTTATTGCATGCGGATCTGTTGTTTCATCTGAAGTAAAGTTTACAAAACATTCTGAATCTGTTTTGTCATGGTTGTCTTCTTTGGATAATCTATGTAGATATTAAATAGCAGAGAAAAGAGCACACATCCCTGTCTCACTCCTGTATTGACTTTGAACATATTTGATACACCTTGTGTTCTTACTGCACTTTGGCTCGAGTAGTACATGGCTGTGATGTTTTCTATCAATTGTCCTTGTATCCCATAGTCTTCAAGGATGGTCCATAATTTTTATCTGTCTATGCCTATATAATACATTCACAGACAAAACTAATTATTAAGAAGACGGTATTGGAGAGTCCATAACAATCAATAATGTAAAATGTAATGTAAATCTGATTTCATACTAGAAAATTGCACAATATGCTTTAGGAAAAGAAAACGAGATTGAAATAGTCAGAAACATCACAAGATAGAACAGTATTTGTACCTCAGGTGGGATGTCCAGTTAAGAGCACATGTGAACCAAAAATGACTAAGTACAAATTACTCTTAACAGTTCAAAAGATTTTCTGAGCACACATGCTGATTACAATGATAGAAACGGGGGACTAAACGTAAAGTTGTTTTTAGCATGTTAAAGAAGGTAAATCTTAATGACTATTACGGATTGAATGGGGTTATATAAGACAAGAGCGAACTGTTGCATAAAACAGTGTATTAGTGTCGCTCATCGATTCAAGAATGTATCTGAGTGTACTTGTCTGTCAAGTAGTTCGGGTTCAATCTCCGATCTGTCAAGTAGTTCAGGTTCCAGAAAACGCAGGATGTATTTTTCCGACCAGGACGGCTATAGGGGTTGACCTAACCTCATACAACTGGGTACCAGACAACTGTCAGAATTGTGTGACTATTGTCTGGGAAGGAAAGACGATTAGGAAGGAAAGGCTTTTAGGAAGTGAACTGCCCACCTAGCATTTCACATAGAAATGGCAGCATTTGCTATGACAATAATTTTACCGTTTTATAGAAAGAATGCTTAAAGGTAAAACAGTCACGTGTCATGGCAACAGCCGTTTCTGTGAGATTCAGCAAGAACATTCACCTTATATTAGCAAACACCGCTGCAAGGTAATCAATGACTTGGTTGCATAAAATACACATGAAACGGTACATCCCCACAAACACGCAGTCACAAACACACACACACACACACTCACTCACACACACACACACACACACACACACACACACACACACACACAAGAGTCACAAACACACACAGATACACAGAAACACTGTATTACGACACGGCGTAAACATATTTTCAGAAATGAACAATAACTGTCAATGGCTTGACATGTAGACAAAGAAGAATTGACATCAAACAAAAGCTGCACGAAAGAAACGTGACACACAAAAAGCGTTCAAACAGAGGCTGTGTACTGAAACAGCATGTAGGAACGACTACAACTGGTTGCAAACAGTATGTGAGAAATAATCAGCAAACTGAATCAATACACACCATTGTAAAACGAATGTATGGATGCAGTTCTGCAGGCTGTGTAAGCAGTGGAGAGAATAACATGATTCGATTCAGAGCATCGTAGCCACTCGGTAATATAGTTCTCAACTGCTCATAATAAGCACAGTAAGAAAGCCCTTTATCGAAGCCCCGCTTTCCTCCCCCCTTGATGTGTACAGTCCGCATAATTTAAGGAATATAGCAAAGGCATGGTGTGACTTAGAGGAACGGCGCCCTGCTCTGGCTGGAAACGGATCGACTTCGAGGTATTCAGTTGAAAGATCATTGTTTACCAAATTCCGGGTAATGTTATGCCATTTCTCAACCACCAAATCCTGAATCACTGGGATGTGGATCACACTGCTAGTCTTCTCAAATAATGGTGAATAAAATAGAAGATATCGTGTTTACACAGCGCGGAGACAACAAACCTCCGATAGTCGGAAATGTTAAAGCTTGGACCGAACAGGCTGTGTCTAATTAAACTGTTTAATAGAAAACTAATATAAAAGGAACTTGGCGACGAGACGGGCACCGTCTAGGCCAGTGTTTCCCAACGTGGGGCCCACGCCCCACAGGGGGGCAATTGGATTGTTAAGGGGGGCAATTCGAAAATGGATGAAATCGGCTGGATATAAGAAAATGGGGAGACTTGAGACTGAAGTTAACTAAATTGGAACCTAACATAAGATCTCTTTGCAGCAAGCATCAAGCGCAAGAATCTCACTAAATTTACATAATAAATAATTACTAATAATTAAAATAATATAGAAAAATCTTTCATTAAAATTATTTAATACTTGAATTTCAGTTCTCCATTATATATTTTGAAAATTTACTTACTTATTTGCTCAATAATTTCCTAGTGATTTCTTCCTAAAACCTATCAATCAAGTTTCTTTGGTAAACATTTCAATTTTTGAATATTAAAAATAATGTATATGTTCGGGGAGGGGGTGCGGCGGGGGAGGGGCATAAGAATTTTAGAAAGGCTTAGGTGGGGCATAGCACAAAACAGGTTGGGAAACACTGGTCTAGGCGATCTCTGGTTATTTGAAATATTGCCTACACTGAGTGTTGATGCTTCCACAGTGGGAAATACTGTGATGGCTAACTTACACCGAGTGCTGATGTTTCCATCATGCTACACCCACGTCAAATACTATTATGACAAGCCAGCACTGAGTGCTGATGTTTCCATCATGCTACACCCACGTCAAATACTATTATGACAAGCCAGCACTGAGTGCTGATGTTTCCATCATGCTACACCCACGTCAAATACTATTATGACAAGCCAGCACTGAGTGCTGATGTTTCCATCATGCTACACCCACGTCAAATACTATTATGACAAGCCAGCACTGAGTGCTGATGTTTCCATCCTGCTACACTCACGTCAAATACTATTATGACTAGCCAACACTGAGTGCTGATGTTTCCATCCTGCTAGGTCTACGTGAATTAGCATCTTCACCAGATATATCTCTCTCCAGTTTGCTGGTACTTCTTCGGTCTTCCAGTCGCTACCAAATATATTTGTGCAGTAGTTCAGTTGACGTGTCTATGCTGGATTTAATAATTGTTTCTGGGATACCATCTTGGCCAGCAGCTTTCCAATCTTTCAGTAGTTTGACAGCTTTTCTAGTGTCTTTTTTTTTAATTTTAAGAATTGATATCCAGTTCCACTTTTGCAGGCCGGGTATCAGGTGAGTTGTTTGGAACTGGTCTATTCAGAAGATTCTTAAAGTATTCAACACATCTGTTCACTATGTTAACTTCTATGTATTTCCCTTGGGCTCTAACCTTTGCAGTTCTGGTTTTGTTATTTAAAAAGTCTGTCTTAATCGTTTTTCATTTCTTCTATTCTTTTTTGTGTTTTCTGGCGTTATCTATGTTTTATGTCTTTGTTCCCTTCTTACAAGAACTTCCATACATGCGTCGCTCCAAATGTTTATAACCTGTTTCCAACACTTCTCCGTGTCTTCCTCATCTGCTAAGTGTTGTAAGACTTGGACTTATTAGAGTCTGTGATTGTATACTGTTCCGTAGTTTCTTGATTTCTACATCATAGTGAATTCCATGTTATAAATCTTTTGAGTTTTAACCTAATATTACTTATCAGCAGGTAGTTGTCCGTATTTACATTTGCTCCTTTACAAACTTGTACAGCCATGTAGAGATGACGTAAATTTCTTATTAATATATATATGGTCAATTTGATTGTTCGTTTTGTAGTCAGGTGATGCCCATGTGGCTTTATGGATTGTGATACCCATGTGGCTTTATGGATTCAAGTGTACGGAAAAACACTCCCGCCTATGATTTATTTTTTTTTTTTTTTTTTGGCATATCCTTTTACAGGACATCGCTGTCAACACCAGCATCTTTCAGCTGTATGTTGATTTCTTGGCAAGATTACGCTCAGTAGTTTGCCATTGATTTCTGAGCGGCCGACTCACATACCCCGTAAGTTACCGATGCGATTCGAACCACTGCTGATTCTCACCGTCATCACGTTACCGACGAGAGTATACGAGATTACGGAGAAAAGTCATAACCTCTAAGCCACGAAGCCGGCGCCTATGATATATTGGTGAATAATTTTCCATCTTCATTCATTACCCGTGACCTCATCGAAACCAGTGTTATCCGATCATATTTTGGCATTTAGATCACCCATCAACATTCTGATATTGCTATTTCTTAGATTGCCAATTATGTTTTGAAGTTTCATGTAAAATTCCTCCTTAACGGATTCTACTTTACCACGTGTTAGTGGGTAACACTGAATCATATTCATGTTTATATTATTATTGATAGTTCTAAATTGGACACATGACTACCGATACAAACACACTAAGCGAAACGTGTGTGTGTGTGTGTGTGTGTGTGTATGTGTGCGTGTGTGTGTGCGTGTGTGTGTGTGTGTGTGTGTGTGTGTGTGTGTGTGTGTGTGTGTGTGTGTGAGAGAGAGAGAGAGAGAGAGAGAGAGAGAGAGAGAGAGAGAGAGAGTGAAAAGGCATGTTTTATGAGTAGGGATACATTCAACAGACGGTTGTACACACACAATAGTATACACACCTTCAGCTGGATGCCGGTCTGGATTTGAAAGATCATTGTCCCATCGATTTGTTTCCAGTCACTGGGAAACTCGTGACGTCTAAGGATGCTGAGACAAGAGGTGAAGGGAAACATTCCGACATCAAGTTCTATCTCTCGTGTTCATCAGGCCAAGGTATCGCTGGCCGAACTGAAACTAGCTACCTACCATACGAGGCAAGCATGTCGATGTATAACAACTAACATGTCAGGATCCACGCCAGCGAATGGTGGTCTCAGCACGTGACACATTGTCATGAACTCATCTCTACGATTAAAGTAAGCACGTTTCCATGCTCACAAGTTCCACAACAATACCTCAGACACAATGAGGCCTCGCATCTACTTGCATCCGTGAATTAAGTCATACCATAAGTCACTCCATATAACTTTTTAAAAAAAATACGGGTTACAAACTGAAGCCAGAGTAAGGTTCCAATTCAGGCTGTAGGTCAAACTATGAGCGGAAATTCCGTACACTGTTAATATTTCATGACACGCACGCTACCAGACGATGTAGTAATAGTGCTATGCTTTTGTAAATATCCTGCGCAAACAATTATAAATAGCGTGTGTCATTGAACAACTGTGTAAACAGTATGCCCTATTAAACAGTATATATAATGTGTGTCAATTAAGCAACGCTATAAATAGTGTGCGTTATTAAATTGTGTAAATAGTGTGTGTGTCTGTACAGAATTTTATAAATAGTGTGCGTTATTAAATATTTATGTAAATAGTGTGCGTCTGTAAAACATTTTATAAATAGTGCGCGTTACTAAACAGTTTATTTACTGAGAACTGCATGAGGACTCTGCTACCTTAAATTACCCGGCTAAAACAAGAATGGAATAGACAAGGTTAGCACGAACATGAAGCGTTACGGTATTCCGTGCATGCAAGAAATGACTTCACACTAGCTACGACCAGACAACATTACCAGGAAGCAACAGCTCGTTATCTGAGCACACACATTTGCAACAATTGCGCCAACGGTACATGATGGCGTATCAAATGAAGTCTTGCAGATAACAACAGTGATAATCTTGGAGTATCCCCTCAGTCTTCAGCTGCAGTAGTCAAAGATTGGTAACATGAACACGCCATTATGGGCACGTAGACGCAATGTTTATCACGCAGCGACCACTCAGTTAATCGACGTTTCATTACAGAGATATCCCAGCCATCAATGGCTCAGCTTGAGTATACAGGGACAATCCTTTGTACAATTCTTTCTGCTTGGCTACAGGCGATAGTATAGTGTTTCAGTCTCCATGTGGGTTAGGTCAATTTTCTCCTCTGGTTGTCACACACTTTGTGTCTCTCTTTACCTACCACAGTCTTCTTACACTAGTCGGCTTAAAAGAAGTCAAGATGGGATTGTTCTGCCTCGTTTTGTTACCCATACATATGAGTAGATTCTGCTTAAATGATCATACCAAGATTAACTCGTAAAATGTCAAATACTTCCCATGTAACATTTCTCCTAACTCTTACAGAACGGCAAGCTCCGTGGCGAAGGTGTAACGGACGCAGTTCGTAATCCCATATACCGCGTCTGAAACACAGCTGCGCGCGATTTGGCAGTAGATCGCTTCACGTTGAATGTTTTAAAATGTAAATGATATGAATGCCGGTCGTTCAGAAAGTATTGGCAAACTACTGAACGTAATCTTTCCAAGAGACCACAACAGCCAAAAAATGCTGGAGTTGAATAATACGTCCTGTAAAGTATATGCACTAATTTTTAACTTAAAGAACCAGAAGTTTGCACTTAGAGCCATTATTTCCGATTGTTGGTGACTGTCTCCACTATTCCAGGCCAGTATTTCCAAATGTTAGTGACCGCGGTCTGTGTTAGGGAACAGTTTCCTCGAATGTTAGTGCCGGGAGACAAGTGTTTGCAGACGATATGTCCGAATGTTAGTGCCGGGAGACAAGTGTTTGCAGACAATATGTCCGAATGTTAGTGCCTGGAGACAAGTGTTTGCAGACAATATGTCCGAATGTTAGTGCCGGGAGACAAGTGTTTGCAGACGATATGTCTGAATGTTAGTGCCGGGAGACAAGTGGTTGCAGACGATATGTCCGAATGTTAGTGCCGGGAGACAAGTGTTTGCAGACAATATGTCCGAATGTTAGTGCCTGGAGACAAGTGTTTGCAGACAATATGTCCGAATGTTAGTGCCGGGAGACAAGTGTTTGCAGACGATATGTCTGAATGTTAGTGCCGGGAGACAAGTGTTTGCAGACGATATGTCCGAATGTTAGTGCCGGGAGACAAGTGTTTGCAGACGATATGTCCGAATGTTAGTGCCGGGGAGACAAGTGTTTGCAGGACGATATGTCCGAATGTTAGTGCGGGAGACAAGTGTTTGCAGACGATATGTCCGAATGTTAGTGCCGGGAGACAAGTGTTTGCAGACGATATGTCCGAATGTTAGTGCCGGGGAGACAAGTGTTTTGCAGACGATATGTCTGAATGTTAGTGCCGGGAGACAAGTGTTTGCAGACGATATGTCCGAATGTTAGTGCCGGGAGACAAGTGTTTGCAGACGATATGTCCGAATGTTAGTGCCGGGAGACAAGTGTTTGCAGACGATATGTCGGAATGTTAGTGCAGGGAGACAAGTGTTTGCAGACGATATGTCCGAATGTTAGTGCCGGGAGACAAGTGTTTGCAGACGATAAGTCCGAATGTTAGTGCCCGGAGACAAGTGTTTGCAGACGATATGTCCGAATGTTAGTGCCGAGAGACAAGTGTTTGGAGACGATATGTCCGAATGTTAGTGCCGGGAGACAAGTATTTGCAGACGATATGTCCGAATGTTAGTGACGGGGACCAGTATTTGCAGACGATATGTCCGAGTGTTAATGACGGGGGACCAACCCTGCGTGTTGTGTTCAAACCCCAGGCAAGTATTGAATGTCCTCTTTTCTTTAAACACGACTGCCTCGCTAGGCACTGACATGGGACATGGCCTTGCCCATGTTTCCTCGACTCTCTCTTAACATTTCACTATGGTTCCACAGAAATACAACGTCTATACGTAGCCAGCCATGATATTAGCATAGCTCGAGAAAACAAAGCGAAGCTGACAGCGAACAGCGCTGCTAATGTCATGAACACGGTCGGACACGGGTTCGTTGCCAAGGCTCGTCGCTTGTCAAAGTGAGGGGAAAACTGGCCAGCTATTCCTCCATGCTCTCAGGCCTACACAATATGATGGCACTATCACACAACGGACCCATAGCGGGAAATTGCTTCAGGACACATTATTATTAACTATGTTTGAGAAAACAAAATCTTGCAACTAAGGGATCGTTATACTACCACCTTATATAAACACTCACAGGAAGCGGTGACAACTCCCACACCCAACATGGGAACAACTTGGCACCTGCAAGTGTTACAACTATTTCACGAACTTGTCATTACGGAGTTTCAACACACCCAACATGAGAACAACTTCACTCCTGCAAGTGTTACAACTATTTCACGAACTTGTCATTACGGAGTTTCAACAGACCCAACATGAGAACAACTTCACACCTGTAAGTGTTACAACTATTTCACGAACTTGTCATTACGGAGTTTCAACAAAGAAATCAAACAGCACGTCCATCACCACAAACAACTGTCATCATCAGCCAAGGTGTCCATCAGCGAGGTACTGCCGCCATTTGGAGGTGGCGAGTTCGAATTCGTGAATGGCCTGTGCTGTCAGTGCTATCAGGCGTCACCACTAATCTCAACTTCTTTCTTATCTGAGTGCCCATCAATATCCGTGAATGTATTTCTCATACTCTTGTAATGGCCTCAGGGGTTCCCCGGAAGTGAATCATCAGAAGAGCTCTCGGCATTATTTGAGCTAATATTTTAAATTATCAGAAACCCAGTATTGATTCCTGCATTTTGTTATTTGCCAGCCTACACAGAACCCAATTCCCGCCACACTAAAGGCTCTTTAGAAAATCCATCTGAAAAATTCCTCTTAAAGGTGGTTGGGGTGGGGTATGTCACTTCCGCTAGTAATTAAAAGATAACCACCAAATGAAATACATTCCAAGTAAATTTTAACCTGTGGTTATTACCGAGCAATCTCTCTCAATCTCTCTCTCTCTCTCTCTCTCGCCCCCCCCCCCCCTTCTGCCTTTCTCCCTCTCTCTATCTACCTACTCATACACCCACACATCAACGCACTTAATTACGTACCTACTTACCCACCCACCTGCTTAGCTGCTTACTTACCCACCTACCTACAACTACCTACGTGCCTGCTTTGTCAGTCTGTCTGTCTGCATATCTATCACACACATACACACTGCAACTGTATATGTCTATCTGTCTGCATATCTATCACACACATACACACTGTAGCTCTCAATCTCTCTCTCTCTCTCTCTCTCTCTCTCTCTCTCTCTCTCTCTCTCTAACATACATACACACCCCAACTGTATCTGTCTTCATGTCTCTCATATAAATGCACACTCCAACTGTATCTCTCTAACTGTCTGTGTGTCTATCTGTCTGTCTATCTTTCACATACATGCACACTCCAACTGTATGTATCTGGCTGTCTATTTCTCACATACACACACACTCCAACTGTATGTATCTGGCTGTCTATCTCTCACATACATGCACACTCCAACTGTATGTATCTGGCTGTCTATTTCTCACATACACACACACTCCAACTGTATGTATCTGGCTGTCTATCTCTCACATACATGCACACTCCAACTGTATGTATCTGGCTGTCTATCTCTCACATACATGCACACTCCAACTGTATGTATCTGGCTGTCTATCTCTCACATTCACACACACTCCAACTGTATGTATCTGGCTTTCTATTTCTCACACACACACTCCAACTGTATGCATCTAGCTGTCTATCTCTCACATACACACACACTCCAACTGTATGTATCTGGCTGTCTATTTCTCACATACACACACACTCCAACTGTATGTATCTGGCTGTCTATCTCTCACATACATGCACACTCCAACTGTATGTATCTGGCTGTCTATTTCTCACATTCACACACACTCCAACTGTATGTATCTGGCTGTCTATCTCTCACATACATGCACACTCCAACTGTATGTATCTGGCTGTCTATCTCTCACATTCACACACACTCCAACTGTATGTATCTGGCTTTCTATTTCTCACACACACACTCCAACTGTATGCATCTAGCTGTCTATCTCTCACACACACACTCCAACTGTATGTATCTAGCTGTCTATATCTCACATACATACACACACACTCCAACTGTATGTATCTAGCTGTCTATATCTCACATACATACACGCTCCAACTATATGTATCTGGCTGTCTATGTGCCTACGGAAATAAGTCCTCTCAGGAATCCCGTATACTCTCGTAACGTGACGTGACGTGCGTGAGAATTGGTAGCGGTTTTTCTCCGCGTTGGGAACTTACGGGGTATGTGAGCCGGTCGCTCAGAAAGCAATGGCAAACTACCAAGCGTAATTTTGCAAAGAAATCAACAATCAGCTGAAAGATGCTCATGTTGACAGCGATGTCCTGTAAAGGATATGCGAAAAAAAGTGAAGTTTGCGAAGCAGAGAGCGCGCGGAGTCAGTTGACGGAGAATAACTCAAAATACTGTGGAGTCCGCTCACATGCAAAGACGCCCTATGTGATGACTTCCAGAAGACCAATGCTAGTAAACCGAATACCACCATACAATCAAGAATCCTAAATAGGTGGTTCTACCCCCGGCTCAGGTGAATACAAGCCAACACAGCCAGGCAACTAGCTACAGAAGAATGAGCTAGGATTCAGGGTGATCAGATGTACACAAACAGCTTCATTCTAGGCTACCAAGATCTCCGATCACGGAGACGTAGTATACTCAAACTGTTTGCTGTGTCAACCTGCCCCTATGTGCGTTTGTCAACTCTACATTTAGTATGACGTCATCTTTTCTTACCACGAATCTACTTGCAAATATTGACTACAGCCCTTATCTGAAAGATGTATCGTTCCTCTATTCAAAACGTGGGAGCCGCGGTAGTACAATGACTAGTACGCTGGCCTGCAGACAGGTGGTTGTGCGTTCAAATCCTCCTAGAGACGCGGATACATATTTTTCTGAATGCCCTGGTCTCCCAGGTCGATCCAGCCTAAATCTAGTACTAGGAAATGTCTTAGGAAGTAACCACGAAGAAGAAGAAGAAGAAGAAGAAGAAGAAGAAGAAGAAGAAGAAGAAGAAGAAGAAGAAGAAGAAGAAGAAGAAGAAGAAGAAGAAGAAGAAGAAGAAGACGAAGAAGAAGAAGAAGAAGAAGAAGAAGAAGAAGAAGAAGATGATGATGAAGCAGAAGATAAAGTAGAAGAAAAAGAAGAGGAAGAGAAGATGAAGCAGGAGGAAAAAAAAGAGAAAGAAGATGAAGCAGAAGAAAACACAAGAAGAAGATAAGAGAAAGCAAAAGAAAACAAAAAGAGGAAGAGGAGAAGAGGAGGAAGAGGAAGAAAAAGAAGCAGGAAACGAAGCAGAAGAGGAAGCAGAAAAAAACAACAGAGGAGTGGGTTGGATTTAAGTACGAATCCGACGTGTTTAGAACAAGTATCTTGCTGGCACGATCAGCATCTACGTATGACATTAGCTGAGGGGAAACCGTTATCTGGGTGTGCCCCGAAGTTGACAATGCCAATTGCTCATGAATCAATTGACATTCGTAGTTAGTTGTTCTTTTAATGAACTCATGTCGTGGACATCCTCAGTGGCACCATTAAAGGGGGGGGGGGGAGGGGGGAGTTATGTTTCTGTGATCATGTCCCGTTCCACACAATCCCAACCTTTGTTCTCTCAGTTACAATCAGGTATATTTAAAATGTCTACGGACGACAAGATAGCGTTAATTCTAGTCTAGCGAAGCATGCCACACTCATGTCTGGGCCTGAGAACCATTCTCTGTTGTAGCAGATGGAGTTAATTTATTCTCTATCAGTCGTGGTTTACAGATTATATATTATGAGAATTGTATGCATATTTTGCCCTGGCCATGCGGGGGTGCGGGGGAATGAACAGGCTGATAGGCTAGCAGGGAATGCACCTCTTGGTGGCAGATTGCCTATGGACAAGGGGAAGGTGGTCGTGCGCTTGTGGGACCAGGTGGATAAGGCGGAGGAACAGATTGAGAACCCATATGTGGAAAGAATGAGATTGCGGGGGATCGGCAGGGGTTCTGGAAGAATCTCCAAACTGAGAGGGAAGACCAGGAGAACTTTTATAATCAGATAGCGGTGGGAACGATTAGTAGTGTGACTCTTCTCTGGCTGTTGAACGAGGGGACGGAGCACGTATGGGAATGTCCTATGTGCAGTGATGTCGGTTCTTAGATCAATTCAACTCAACTCAACGTTCTTCTCATTCTTCTTGCTCTGCCTCCTCCTAATATACCTTCAGACGTCAACATGAATATACCCACAGAAAGCAGACGTCAACTTGAGCTTATTGTCGTTTCCATAGAACAGAGTTTGTCTTCAAATGGAACGGGCGTAGGCCAAAATAATTTTCTCTGTTCGCGATATGTTGAACACTGCCTAACAAATGTTGAGCTTTTAATTTACCAGTTCCGTAGTTACATTTATCTCTATCTCTCCTGTCCTTACTTAATAAAACAGATGGTATCTCAGCCTGTTGTGTCCTGTGCGGAGTGAAGATTGTTAACTGCGTTCTTCGGTGGGGTTATTAATGTGTATAATCTGTTTGAAGGCCTGAATACTCTGATTCCAACTTGGTTGTATAATAGCTTCTTGTAAATCCCTCAACTTCGCCACAGCTCATGTCTATGTCTATGTTAGGCTGAGGTACCTCCGAGACCTCGTCTCCACGAGCAGGTGGCGAGTGGTGGCCAGACCCTGGCACCCAAGGGACCCGACTTAGAGGCGTTCAGCCAAGTCCCACAGGTGAGGGCCTCGTACGCGCCTGGGCCATAGGGCGCGTACATCTGTCAATCACAAGTGTCCGGACCTGTGTAAAGCGTGTACTACCGTCAGACTCCCCGCCTGACTTTTGCGGATCCCGCAACCACCGGGAATAGGCCCGCCGGAGATATCGCCGGAGATATTGCCCGTCTGTTGTGGGCAAATCTCCACCGACTGACTGAATAAGTAAAGAAACGATAAAAGTAGTGGTATTTCAATTGCGCTTACGCTCCCACCTATGCTACACCCTTCATGCGTCTTCACAAAGTCGGACTAGCGTCAAGCTCAACAGGGTCTTCTTTCCCCGCTGATTCTACCAAGCCCGTTCCCTTGGCTGTGGTTTCGCTAGATAGTAGATAGGGACAGTGGGAATCTCGTTAATCCATTCATGCGCGTCACTAATCAGATGGCGAGGCATTTGGCTACCTTAAGAGAGTTATAGTTACTCCCGCCGTTTACCCGCGCTTGGTTGAATTTCTTCAGTTTGACATTCAGAGCACTAGGAAGAAATCAGAATCAGCAGAAATGGCAACTGTCAATATAAAATATATAGCATGCATCTGGGCGGGGACAGCGTTTTCCTCCCACATGAATGTATATATATATATATATATATATATATATATATATATATATATATATATATATATATATATATATATATATATATATATATGCCGGTCTCTCTGGCTGTGGGGTTACAACCACTTTCTCTCTGTAATCCCGTTTATCACGCAGAGTCTCGTAGCGGAGCGAGAGCTGAGGCGGTTCGACCCCCGCTCGTGACTTGCGGGATACTGAGCCGGCCGCTCAGAAAGCAATGGCAAACTACTGAGCGTAATCTTGCCAAGAGATCAACATACAGCTGAAAGATGCTGGTGTTGACAGCTAAGTCCTGTAAACGGATATGCTAAAAAAAAAAAAAAATATATATATATATATATATATATATATATATATATATACTGAATTTAAAAATAATAATAATAATACTTACTACTTTGATGCGATGGCAAACTTCTTTTGCGTATGTTTGAGTCCAGTCAAGTGTGTTTACTAATTACTTTCAAAAGCTGCATTATAGCTCAGGAATTGAGCCAGCTTCGCAAATTTGATAACGGGTAATTGTCATAATTTTTCTGGCAATTACCCGACAATGAAAGGGTACTGGCCACCCTCAACTCACTGTGCTGTGACCAAGTATATTTGAAGGCCTAGCACTTCACACCCCTAAGGAAGTGTTTGCTGTGGGGCTACCGTTGGAATGTTGCCTCTCTCAGCTAATGTATGTATGAAAGTGAATACCACTGAAGGCACAAAAGAGCACTTTAATGAGCGCTGGTGCGTTAACACTATTCTAATATCACATTAACGATAATTTATTCTCCCCCCTCCCTTTTTTTTTACTGTTCAGCTTAACTCATTGCAAAATAATCTATCATCGTGTGGTTCGTATCGTGAAATCAACTCTGGCGGATGTGTGATTTTATGGTTCACTTAACGTAATTGCTGGATCTCGCAGCCTGTTTCTCTTTCTGGCGCCCTTTTCTTTCCACGTGTTGCACACAGAGGCTGTTTCTCACTAATCTGTCAATTGTTATTGATTCACTGTTATGTTCATGATTATCTATACAATTTTAAAGATGTGGCTTTTCCGCCCTGTTTTACAATGAAATGTTGCATATGATATTATTAAGATCATAAGAAATGCAGATTTAGCTTGAGCTGTTTTACAATTCACCTGTTCAATACAGCGTCCATCGACTGTTATCGAGGTGCCCAGACCTCTTCGGCTAAGTAGCTAACGCCGATTGAGCTGACCGTTTCATATGATTCGGGAATCGTGGAGCAGCACACGTACAAGATGGAGGAGTACAGTGACACGGTCGCAAGTCTGAGACAGGAAGGGTACACTGCCAGGCTATTCGCCGTAGAGGTAGGCGCAAGAGGTCTAGTCTCCCACTCCGTCTATGACGTGCTGAAACAGTTAGGCATCATGGGACAAGCAAGAAAGCGGGCACAGAAACAACTTGGTGAAGCAGCCGAAAAGGCCTCGTGCTGGCTGTGGAACAATAGGAACTTAGAGTACGACAAGCCCCCCACAGTAATATGATTAACGTTTCTGTTCGTAACTGCAGGGCAACTAACATAGGAAGCAATCTCTCAATTAAGAGCTACAGTCAAACCTCAGTTTTCGCTGCCTTCGGTTTTCGTCGATTTCGGTTTTCTTCGATTTTTTCCGCGAAAAAGTGTATCTCGAGTTTCATCAATTGCCTTGGTTTTCATCGACCTGCTCACGGGACATCGCTGCTAATTTTGCGAAAACAAAGGAACCCACGAGTTCTTCTGCTCAGTTGGGCGTTGTTTCTCGTTGTGTGAGCATTACTTGCTAATAAGTCAACCCTTTCCCGTTAGCTCCATCATGGGACCAAAGAAAGTTTCCAAAGCCAGCACCCCTTCGAAGGAAAACATTGAAGACTGCTGAAATCGGCCGCATGCACGGGAAGTCGCCATCCACCATAAGTTCCATTGTGGCGAAAAAGGAAGCAATAAAGCAGGCTAATGTAGCGAAAGGCATGATTCTGTTTCGGAGGCAGTCATATGTGAAAAGGTCAGACTGTTGTATGCCGATCTCATTAAGAAAATGACTGGGACGAATGCTAGTGTACTTAGTGATTTAAAGGCCAGCAGATTATGGTTGCCGGTCTCCCTGGCTAAGGTGTTAACGATATTGTTCGTAATCCCGTATATCCACGTGGGGAATACAGCAGCTGCGAGAATCGGCAGCGGTTTGTGCCGCGCTGGTAACTTAAGGGGGTATTGAGCCGGTCGTTCAGAAAGCAATGGCAAACTATTGAACGTAACACTTGCTTAGTACATCAACAGCAGCTAGAAAATGCTGGTGTTAATTGCAACGTCCAGTAAGGATTGTCTTCGGACGGATTATCGACGAAAACCGAGGTTGACTGTAGAACCTGTACTGTCTCGTGTCGACTCTAAAGCCTTTCCTCCGAGCGAGGGCAGTGCACCTGAATACAGGACTGTTCGTTCAGGGAGAGCAAATCACCACAAGGTAACAGTCACCAAATCAGGTAAATGTCGGCCGAAGTCCAACCTCCATGCCGTGGTGGTAATAGTCTTTCGAGAACCGCACTCCGCAGCAGGATACAAGATCGGGGTCGAGGAACCGGCTTCCCATAGCGCTGTGCTATAAACGGGGTACGAAGAAAGAACATGGCAATAAAGACGAACGTCGGCGCATAGCAAGCGTTGGCGCGGAGGCGACATAGGCAATGGTAGGGAAGAAGCTGCCTTCTCACGGCCACAGGTGCGAGGATTTGTGTGAGAGCACGATGCGCAGTGTGCACAAGGCTTTTCTCACCGAGGGAGGGGTGGCTTGGTAGCAGACATTTCGCAGGTATGAAACACGGAACAACGCAAGACAACGCAAGGACAACGCAAAAGACAGAATGTCTCGGATGCACGGCAGAGGAAAGACATCCGGAGTCATGAACCACGCGGGCCCATCCCCACCCCAGAGAGTGTCAAGAAGGTAAAAGGCCGAAATGTTCTGGGAAGGGGTCAACTTCTGACGATCAGAAATCTCATGTCGTGCTTGCCCCACGGCGCAGATTTTATCACCGTGCCTCAAAATTGGCCCATTTGCTCTGAAAATCTTTTTGCATTCTGAAAATCTTTTCTGCGTGATTAATTCATTGTTTCTCCTGTTTACATGGAGGCCTTTTATTTGACTTACTGCTGTAATTACATTTACTTTTTCCTGCACTAGTATTTTACTGTCTCGCCAGCCATATCCCATGTTACTTTCATTACATCAAGCAAATGATACGCAGGACGTATTTTATACATATTCCAGTATCAGTTAGTTAGTCGACAGATCATCCTCATTGCACATCGAACCATTCAGTCCATAAGTGCTCGGATCCCCTCCTCAGAAAATCCCGCAGCGTGTAGCGGCTAACGACACCAGTTCTGTGTTGGTTTATCAATCTTCTTTAGCTTCCTGCGTAGTATTCTTGTTTGGCCACCCCTCTTTTGATTTGCTGTTCTCGCAGTCTGACCATGGTTGTAGATTCGCAGTCATCACTTGGTTCTCGCACAAGTCTTACTTCTCGTAGAGCATTCAGAATGTCAACCTGGTCCATGGCGCGTACGCCCTCCATCTTAGCCTTACCTGCGAGCTTGTCAGCCCGCTCATTTCCTTGTACTCCCGCATGCCCTGGCACGAAGATGAAACTAATCTTTGTCAGCCGAGACCGCTCCAGAGACAGCAACCACTCTCTTCGGATCCACCCCATCTCTATCCTCTTGAGCATGCTCATTGAGTCGCTAAGGAAACATGCCCTATTGAATGTCTGTGTCTCGAGCCATGTTATTGCTTTACTTACTGCCATAACTTCCATAGTCAGGCTACTTGTGGTCTCAACAAAAGCACCAGAGTCCTCCTTCACAATTCTCCCTCCGGCCCGCGCCGTGAAGGCCCATGAGCTTCTCACATGTCGGACGACCGACCCATCTGTGTAGATGACAGCATCACCGTCTAACGAATTCTCGAAAATCAACGCTTGTACTTCCGCCTCCACAGCAGCCGGATTTTCTTGTCTGCATTTTCTGTCTAGTTGGATGCAAACTGAAAAGGACGTACAGAAATCTGTTGGCACTTGTACCCACTCCTCGCCAGGTTCTAAGTCCTCCAGTGAACACACCTGTTGAAGAATGTCTTCGGCTTGACCCATCCACGACCTTCCTCTTTTTAACCTGCTGCCCTTCACCTTCCTAATTTCACTATGCAGTGGATGTTGTGTGTTTGCGTTAACTCTGAGGTAGGCACGTGCTCTGCAAATTTGTAGTCTGTCTTCAATGGTTGGAAAATCAAGAAGGTAGCGCATCGCCCTGCATGCTGTATCTCTTGTACATCCAAGAATAATGCGCATAGCTTCGTTTTGTATCCTTTCCATCCTTTCTATCTGCTTACGGCTGAGAGTCAGGATTGCCATCGCAGGATTGCATACTCAAAAACAGACATGACCAGCCCCTCATATAGGAGGCATAGATGGCGCTGCTCACAGTTTGCTGCCGCCATCATCCGCATCGCAGCCAAACCCCGCTTGGCCTTTGTTATCACCTGGTCTATGTGCTCGTTATAAGCAAGGCTTCGATCAAAACGTATCCCCAGGTAATTCATTGCCTGCGTTCTTTCCACAGTCTCTGAACACAGATTGACAGTTGGTGTTGGAGTGTTGACAATATGATTATTCAAAGAGAACCATGTCACTGTTGCCTTTGTTGGGTTGACCATTGCCCCAGCTTCAGCACACCAAGTACTTATGCGATTGAGTTCGGTTTGCAGTTCCACAGCAACCTGATCTCTATCCTTACCCTGACGATACACTAAAACATCGTCGGCATATGACAATGTCCTCCCCGGTCCAGTGATCTGCTCGCTGGTGATTCTCACTGTGTAGGCGTTGAACAGCACCGGAGATAATGGTGATCCCTGTGGTAGGCCAGGATATATTGTTGTTGGTTCCGAAGTCCAACTGCCACATCTAAAAACTACTTTCCGTTGGAAGAGGGCTGCAGCGATCCAACTAAGGAGGAACGGACTTATCTTGAGTTCAAGAAGCTGAAGCATTAGAAAATCCAATGGTACTCTGTTGTACGCGTCCTCAAGATCAATCGCTGCAGCAAAGGTTTCAATGCCTGAGTGGAAACCTTTATAAACAACATGGACAAAAACTGCTGCATTGGTCCAGGTTTCTCTTTTGGGACGGTACCCTCCCAGGATAGGTGGGAAAACACCTTGCTTCTCTAGCTGGCTTGATATTTTTCTGGCAATTAACTTCTCCAGCAGCTTGCCTATTGTATTCTGCATGGTGATTACTCGATATCCCTGAATTTTTGTGTGGTCTTTGCCAGGCTTCGGCAAAGGAATCAGATAGCTGTGTAACAACTCCTCCTTGAAGCTAGCACTCCCTATACCCTTGTTGTACATGTCTGCTAGTTTATCTAGCTCGTTGTTGGTACACCTGTTAATGCCGTCATATCTTGTGCCATCTGGCCCTGCAGCGCTGTTTTTTTTTATCGTCTAAGCACAGCCTTGATATTCTGGACCTGTCTGAGGTGGCCTCCTTGACAAGATTTCGGCCTCTTATGTCTGTCTGGTTGCTCTGCTTAAGTAGTCTGTTTACTTTTGTCTGCCCCAATATACAATTCCATATCTCAGTAACCAACTAGTGGAAAATGATGAAATTTATCAAACAACCTTATCATTATGTCCACCCAACAAAACAATTTTTGTTCTGGAGATTGTACAGCAGATTTCAATGTTTGTTTATATGCGGTGTATAATTTACAGGTCAGAGATTAAGTCCATAATTTTAAATGCATTACACCTTCACCTAGACACAGCGCTTATTTAAAAAAATTTCTCGTGGTTCACGTTTTAGCATGTTCGGCGCGCAGTTACATGGGAGTGTTCAGAGATGTCGTCAATGTGGGTTCTTTCACGAAACGTGATTATATAAATAAATCTTACCATTAATATAATATTAATAACTAATATTTGAATGTGTGAATATTGTTGAAACACAGCTGATGGCTGCGGAAATGTGGTTTCTGAGGAAAATGCAAAGAATACCATGGACGGACAGAAAAACCAATGAGCAAGTCCTTCAAGAAACAAATGAAGATCGTAAAATGATCAGAGTAATTAGACGTAGACAGTCAAAATTTTTTGGGCATGTTATGAGAAGAAATGACTTGGAGAACTTGGTGACAACTGGCAAGATCGAAGGGAAGAGACCAAGGGGAAGACCGAGAAGTAAATACCTGGATGGATTGGCCACATGGCATGGTCGAGACAGGAACACGGAGCTGATCCACGACTCTTGTGATCGAGTGAGATGGCTGAACATGACCGCCCACGCTTACTGGCATGGCACATGATGGATGGAATATTGTTCACTGGGATTGAATGTGAAATTTTGTACAATAAAAAGCATCGCTATGAAGTTGTACACATATTCGTAAGTACCGATGCGATTTCGAACCACTGCTGATTCTCACCGTCATCACGTTACCGAGAGAGTATACGAGATACGGAGGAAAAGTCATAACCTTACGAAGCGGCGCCTATGATCTAGTGGTGAATTAATTTTCGATCTTCATTTCATACCCGTGACCTCTTCGAACCAGTGTATCCGATCATATTGGCATTTTAGCTCACCCTCAAACATTCTGATATTGCTATTCTTAGCTTGCCAATATGTTTTTGAAGTTTCATGTTAAAACCCCTTAACGGATTCTACTATCATGTGTTAGTGGGTAACACTGAAACATATTCATATTATTATTGATAGTTCTAAATGACACATGACTACCGATACAAACACACCAAGCGGCGGGGGGGGGGGGGGGGGGGGGGGGGGGGGTGTGTGTGTGTGTGTGTGTGTGTGTGTGTGTGTGTGTGTGGTGGTGTGTGTGTCGTGTGTGTGTGTGTTGTGTGTGTGTGTGGCATGTGTGTGTGTGTGTGTGTGTGTGTGGTGTGTGTGTGTGTGTGTGTGTGTGTGTGTGTGTGTTGTGTGTGTGTGTGTGTGTGTGTGGTGTGTGTGTGTGTGTGTGGTGTGGTGTGTGTGTGTGTGTGTGTGTGTGTGTGTGGTGTGTGTGGTGTGTGTGTGTATAGGCATGTTTTATGAGTAGGGATACATTCAACAGACGGTTGTACACACACAATAGTATACACACCTTCAGCTGGATGCCGGTCTGGATTTGAAAGATCATTGTCCCATCGATTTGTTTCAGTCAATGGGAAAATGCCAGTGACGTTTAAGGATGCTGAGACAAGAGGTGAAGGGAAACATTCCGACATCAAGGTTCTAATCTCGTGTTCATCAGGCCAAGGTATCGCTGGCCGAACTGAAACTAGCTACCTACCATACGAGGCAAGCATGTCGATGTATAACAGCTAACATGTCATGATCCACGCCAGCGAATGGTGGTATCAACACGTGACACATTGTCATGAACTCATCTCTACGATTAAAGTAAGCACGTTTCCATGCTCACAAGTTCCACAACAATACCTCAGACACAATGAGGCCTCGCATCTACTTGCATCCGCGAATTAAGTCATACCATAAGTCACTCCATATAACTTTTTAAAAAAATACGGGTTACAAACTGAAGCCAGAGTAAGGTTCCAATTCAGGCTGTAGGTCAAACTATGAGCGGAAATTCCGTACACTGTTAATATTTCATGACACGCACGCTACCAGACGATGTAGTAATAGTGCTATGCTTTTGTAAATATCCTGCGCAAACAATTATAAATAGCGTGTGTCATTGAACAACTGTGTAAACAGCATGCCCTATTAAACAGTATATATAATGTGTGTCAATTAAGCAACGCTATAAATAGTGTGCGTTATTAAATAATTGTGTAAATAGTGTGTGTGTCTGTACAGAATTTTATAAATAGTGTGCGTTATTAAATATTTATGTAAATAGTGTGCGTCTGTAAAAATTTTTATATATAGTGCGCGTTACTAAACAGTTAATTTACTGAGAACTGCATGAGGCTAGACTCTGCTACCTTAAATTACCCGGCTAAAACAAGAATGGAATAGACAAGGTTAGCACGAACATGAAGCGTTACGGTATTCCGTGCATGCAAGAAATGACTTCACACTAGCTACGACCAGACAACATTACCAGGAAGCAACAGCTCGTTATCTGAGCACACACATTTGCAACAATTGCGCCAACGGTACATGATGGCGTATCAAATGAAGTCTTGCAGATAACAACAGTGATAATCTTGGAGTATCCCCTCAGTCTTCAGCTGCAGTAGTCAAAGACTGGTAACATGAACACGCCATTATGGGCACGTAGACGCAATGTTTATCACGCAGCGACCACTCAGTTAATCGACGTTTCATTACAGAGATATCCCAGCCATCAGTGGCTCAGCTTGAGTATACAGGGACAATCCTTTGTACAATTCTTTCTGCTTGGCTACAGGCGATAGTATAGTGTTTCAGTCTCCATGTGGGTTAGGTCAATTTTCTCCTCTGGTTGTCACACACGTTGTGTCTCTCTTTACCTACCACAGTCTTCTTACACTAGTCGGCTTAAAAGAAGTCAAGATGGGATTGTTCTGCCTCGTTTTGTTACCCATACATATGAGTAGATTCTGCTTAAATGATCATACCAAGATTAACTCGTAAAATGTAAAATACTTCCCATGTAACATTTCTCCTAACTCTTACAGAACGGCCTGCTCCGTGGCGAAGGTGTAACTGACGCAGTTCGTAATCCCATATACCGCGTCTGAAACACAGCTGCGCGCAATTTGGCAGTAGACCGCCTCACGTTGAATGTTTTAAAATGTAAATGATATGAATGCCGGTCGTTCAGAAAGTATTGGCAAACTACTGAACGTAATCTTTCCACGAGACCACAACAGCCAAAAAATGCTGGAGTTGAATAATACGTCCTGTAAAGTATATGCACTAATTTTTAACTTAAAGAACCAGAAGTCTGCACTTAGAGCCATTATTTCCGATTGTTGGTGACTGTCTCCACCATTCCAGGCCAGTATTTCCAAATGTTAGTGACCGCGGATCTGTGTTAGGGAACAGTTTCCTCGAATGTTAGTGCAGGGAGACAAGTGTTTGCAGACGATATGTCCGAATGTTAGTGCCGGGAGACAAGTGTTTGCAGACGATATGTCCGAATGTTAGTGCAGGGAGACAAGTGTTTGCAGACGATATGTCCGAATGTTAGTGCCGGGAGACAAGTGTTTGCAGACGATAAGTCCGAATGTTAGTGCCGGGAGACAAGTGTTTGCAGACGATATGTCCGAATGTTAGTGCCGAGAGACAAGTGTTTGGAGACGATATGTCCGAATGTTAGTGCCGAGAGACAAGTATTTGCAGACGATATGTCCGAATGTTAGTGACGGGGACCAGTATTTGCAGACGATATGTCCGAGTGTTAATGACGGGGGACCAGCCCTGCGTGTTGTGTTCAAACCCCAGGCAAGTATTGAATGTCCTCTTTTCTTTAAACACGACTGCCTCGCTAGGCCTCGCACTGACATGGGACATGGCCTTGCCCATGTTTCCTCGACTCTCTCTTAACATTTCACTATGGTTCCACAGAAATACAACGTCTATACGTAGCCAGCCATGATATTAGCATAGCTCGAGAAAACAAAGCGAAGCTGACAGCGAACAGCGCTGCTAATGTCATGAACACGGTCGGACACGGGTTCGTTGCCAAGGCTCGTCGCTTGTCAAAGTGAGGGGAAGACTGGCCAGCTATTCCTCCATGCTCTCAGGCCTACACAATATGATGGCACTATCACACAACGGACCCATAGCGGGAAATTGCTTCAGGACACATTATTATTAACTATGTTTGAGAAAACAAAATCTTGCAACTAAGGGATCGTTATACTACCACCTTATATAAACACTCACAGGAAGCGGTGACAACTCCCACACCCAACATGGGAACAACTTGGCACCTGCAAGTGTTACAACTATTTCACGAACTTGTCATTACGGAGTTTCAACACACCCAACATGAGAACAACTTCACTCCTGCAAGTGTTACAACTATTTCACGAACTTGTCATTACGGAGTTTCAACACACCCAACATGAGAACAACTTCACTCCTGCAAGTGTTACAACTATTTCACGAACTTGTCATTACGGAGTTTCAACAGACCCAACATGAGAACAACTTCACACCTGTAAGTGTTACAACTATTTCACGAACTTGTCATTACGGAGTTTCAACACACCCAACATGAGAACAACTTTACACCTGCAAGTGTTACAACTATTTCACGAACTTGTCATTACGGAGTTTCAACAAAGAAATCAAACAGCATGTCCATCACCACAAACAACTGTCATCATCAGCCAAGGTGTCCATCAGCGAGGCACTGCCGCCATTTGGAGGTGGCGAGTTCGAATTCGTGAATGGCCTGTGCTGTCAGTGCTATCAGGCGTCACCACTAATCTCAACTTCTTTCTTATCTGAGTGCCCATCAATATCCGTGAATGTATTTCTCATACTCTTGTAATGGCCTCAGGGGTTCCCCGGAAGTGAATCATCAGAAGAGCTCTCGGCATTATTTGAGCTAATATTTTAATTATCAGAAACCCAGTATTGATCCTGCATTTTGTTATTTGCCAGCCTACACAGAACCCAATTCCCGCCACACTAAAGGCTCTTTAGAAAATCCATCTGAAAAATTCCTCTTAAAGGTGGTTGGGGTGGGGTATGTCACTTCCGCTAGTAATTAAAATATAACCACCAAATGAAATACATTCCAAGTAAATTTTAACCTGTGGTTATTACCGAGCAATCTCTCTCTCTCTCTCTCTCTCTCTCTCTCTCTCTCTCTCTCTCTCTCTCTCTCTCTCTCTCTCTCGCCCCCCCCCCCCTTCTGCCTTTCTCCCTCTCTCTATCTACCTACTCATACACCCACACATCAACGCACTTAATTACGTACCTACTTACCCACCCACCTGCTTAGCTGCTTACTTACCCACCTACCTACAACTACCTACGTGCCTGCTTTGTCAGTCTGTCTGTCTGCATATCTATCACACACATACACACTGCAACTGTATATGTCTATCTGTCTGCATATCTATCACACACATACACACTGTAGCTCTCAATCTCTCTCTCTCTCTCTCTCTCTCTCTCTCTCTCTCTCTCTCTCTCTCTCTCTCTCTAACATACATACACACCCCAACTGTATCTGTCTTCATGTCTCTCATATAAATGCACACTCCAACTGTATCTCTCTAACTGTCTGTGTGTCTATCTGTCTGTCTATCTCTCACATACATGCACACTCCAACTGTATGTATCTGGCTTTCTATTTCTCACATACACACACACTCCAACTGTATGTATCTGGCTGTCTATGTGCCTACGGAAATAAGTCCTCCCAGGAATCCCGTATACTCTCGTAACGTGACGTGACGTGCGTGAGAATTGGTAGCGGTTTTCTCCGCGTTGGGAACTTACGGGGTATGTGAGCCGGTCGCTCAGAAAGCAATGGCAAACTACCAAGCGTAATTTTGCAAAGAAATCAACAATCAGCTGAAAGATGCTCATGTTGACAGCGATGTCCTGTAAAGGATATGCGAAAAAAAGTGAAGTTTGCGAAGCAGAGAGCGCGCGGAGTCAGTTGACGGAGAATAACTCAAAATACTGTGGAGTCCGCTCACATGCAAAGACGCCCTATGTGATGACTTCCAGAAGACCAATGCTAGTAAACCGAATACCACCATACAATCAAGAATCCTAAATAGGTGGTTCTACCCCCGGCTCAGGTGAATACAAGCCAACACAGCCAGGCAACTAGCTACAGAAGAATGAGCTAGGATTCAGGGTGATCAGATGTACACAAACAGCTTCATTCTAGGCTACCAAGATCTCCGATCACGGAGACGTAGTATACTCAAACTGTTTGCTGTGTCAACCTGCCCCTATGCGCGTTTGTCTACTCTACATTTAGTATGACGTCATCTTTTCTTACCACGAATCTACTTGCAAATATTGACTACAGCCCTTATCTGAAAGATGTATCATTCCTCTATTCAAAACGTGGGAGCCGCGGTAGTACAATGACTAGTACGCTGGCCTGCAGACAGGTGGTTGTGCGTTCAAATCCTCCTAGAGACGCGGATACATATTTTTCTGAATGTCCTGGTCTCCCAGGTCGATCCAGCCTAAATCTAGTACTAGGAAATGTCTTAGGAAGTAACCACGAAGAAGAAGAAGAAGAAGAAGAAGAAGAAGAAGAAGAAGAAGAAGAAGAAGAAGAAGAAGAAGAAGAAGAAGAAGAAGAAGAAGAAGAAGAAGAAGAAGAAGATGATGATGATGAAGCAGAAGATAAAGTAGAAGAAAAAGAAGAGGAAGAAAAGATGAAGCAGGAGGAAAAAAAAGAGAAAGAAGATGAAGCAGAAGAAAACACAAGAAGAAGAGAAGAGAAAGCAAAAGAAAACAAAAAGAGGAAGAGGAGAAGAGGAGGAAGAGGAAGAAAAAGAAGCAGGAAAGGAAGCAGAAGAGGAAGCAGAAAAAAAAAACAGAGGCGTGGGTTGGATTTAAGTACGAATCCGACGTGTTTAGAACAAGTATCTTGCTGGCACGATCAGCATCTACGTATGACATTAGCTGAGGGGAAACCGTTATCTGGGTCTGCCCCGAAGTTGACAATGCCAATTGCTCATGAATAAATTGACATTCGTAGTTAGTTGTTCTTTTAATGAACTCATGTCGTGGACATCCTCAGTGGCACCATTAAAGGGGGGGGGGGGGGGGGGGGGGGGAGGGGGGGAGTTATGTTTCTGTGATCATGTCCCGTTCCACACAATCCCAACCTTTGTTCTCTCAGTTACAATCAGGTATATTTAAAATGTCTACGGACGACAAGATAGCGTTAATTCTAGTCTAGCGAAGCATGCCACACTCATGTCTGGGCCTGAGAACCATTCTCTGTTGTAGCAGATGGAGTTAATTTATTCTCTATCAGTCGTGGTTTACAGATTATATATTATGAGAATTGTATGCATATTTTGCCCTGGCCATGCGGGGGTGCGGGGGAATGAACAGGCTGATAGGCTAGCAGGGAATGCACCTCTTGGTGGCAGATTGCCTATGGACAAGGGGAAGGTGGTCGTGCGCTTGTGGGACCAGGTGGATAAGGCGGAGGAACAGATTGAGAACCCATATGTGGAAAGAATGAGATTGCGGGGGATCGGCAGGGGTTCTGGAAGAATCTCCAAACTGAGAGGGAAGACCAGGAGAACTTTTATAATCAGATAGCGGTGGGAACGATTAGTAGTGTGACTCTTCTCTGGCTGTTGAACGAGGGGACGGAGCACGTATGGGAATGTGATGTCGGTTCTTAGATCAATTCAACTCAACTCAACGTTCTTCTCATTCTTCTTGCTCCGCCTCCTCCTAATATATCTTCAGACGTCAACATGAATATACCCACAGAAAGCAGACGTCAACTTGAGCTTATTGTCGTTTCCATAGAACAGAGTTTGTCTTCAAATGGAACGGGCGTAGGCCAAAATAATTTTCTCTGTTCGCGATATGTTGAACACTGCCTAACAAATGTTGAGCTTTTAATTTACCAGTTCCGTAGTTACATTTATCTCTATCTCTCCTGTCCTTACTTAATAAAACAGATGGTATCTCAGCCTGTTGTGTCCTGTGCGGAGTGAAGATTGTTAACTGCGTTATTCGGTGGGGTTATTAATGTGTATAATCTGTTTGAAGGCCTGAATACTCTGATTCCAACGTGGTTGTATAATAGCTTCTTGTAAATCTCTCCACTTCGCCATAGCTCATGTCTATGTCTATGTTAGGCTGAGGTACCTCCGAGACCTCGCCTCCACGAGCAGGTGGCGGGTGGTGGCCAGACCCTGGCACCCAAGGGACCCGACTTAGAGGCGTTCAGCCAAGTCCCACAGGTGAGGGCCTCGTACGCGCCTGGGCCATAGGGCGCGTACATCTGTCAATCACAAGTGTCCGGACCTGTGTAAAGCGTGTACTACCGTCAGACTCCCCGCCTGACTTTTGCGGATCCCGCAACCACCGGGAATAGGTAGATATAGGAGAGAATAGTAGAGAATAGGAGATATCGCCGGAGATATTGCCCGTCTGTTGTGGGCAAATCTCCACCGACTGACTGAATAAGTAAAGAAACGATAAAAGTAGTGGTATTTCAATTGCGCTTACGCTCCCACCTATGCTACACCCTTCATGCGTCTTCACAAAGTCGGACTAGAGTCAAGCTCAACAGGGTCTTCTTTCCCCGCTGATTCTACCAAGCCCGTTCCCTTGGTTGTGGTTTCGCTAGATAGTAGATAGGGACAGTGGGAATCTCGTTAATCCATTCATGCGCGTCACTAATCAGATGGCGAGGCATTTGGCTACTTTAAGAGAGTTATAGTTACTCCCGCCGTTTACCCGCGCTTGGTTGAATTTCTTCAGTTTGACATTCAGAGCACTAGGAAGAAATCAGAATCAGCAGAAATGGCAACTGTCAATATAAAATATATAGCATGCATCTGGGCGGGGACAGCGTTTTCCTCCCACATGAATGTTATATATATATATATATATATATATATATATATATACTGAATTAAAAAAAAAATAATAATAATACTTACTACTTTGATGCGATGGCAAACTTCTTTTGCGTATGTTTGAGTCCAGTCAAGTGTGTTTACTAATTACTTTCAAAAGATGCATTATAGCTCAGGAATTGAGCCAGCTTCGCAAATTTGATAACGGGTAATTGTCATAATTTTTCTGGCAGTTACCCGACAATGAAAGGGTACTGGCCACCCTCAACTCACTGTGCTGTGACCAAGTATATTTGAAGGCCTAGCACTTCACACCCCTAAGGAAGTGTTTGCTGTGGGGCTACAGTTGGAATGTTGCCTCTCTCAGCTAATGTATGTATGAAAGTTAATACCACTGAAGGCACAAAAGAGCACTTTAATGAGCGCTGGTGCGTTAACACTATTCTAATATCACATTAACGATAATTTATTCTCCCCCCTCCTTTTTTTTTTACTGTTCAGCTTAACTCATTGCAAAATAATCTATCATCGTGTGGTTCGTATCGTGAAATCAACTCTGGCGGATGTGTGATTTTATGGTTCACTTAACGTAATTGCTGGATCTCGCAGCCTGTTTCTCTTTCTGGCGCCCTTTTCTTTCCACGTGTTGCACACAGAGGCTGTTTCTCACAGTTTGTCACTAATCTGTCAATTGTTATTGATTCACTGTTATGTTCATGATTATCTATACAACTTTAAAGATGTGGCTTTTCCGCCCTGTTTTACAATGAAATGTTGCATATGATATTATTAAGATCATAAGAAATGCAGTTTTGGCTTGAGCTGTTTTACAATTCACCTGTTCAATACAGCGTCCATCGACTGTTATCGAGGTGCCCAGACCTCTTCGGCTAAGTAGCTAACGCCGATTGAGCTGACCGTTTCATATGATTCGGGAATCGTGGAGCAGCACACGTACAAGATGGAGGAGTACAGTGACACGGTCGCAAGTCTGAGACAGGAAGGGTACACTGCCAGGCTATTCGCCGTAGAGGTAGGCGCAGAGGGTCTAGTCTCCCACTCCGTCTATGACGTGCTGAAACAGTTAGGCATCATGGGACAAGCAAGAAAGCGGGCACAGAAACAACTGGTGAAGCAGCCGAAAAGGCCTCGTGCTGGCTGTGGAACAATAGGAACTAAGAGTACGACAAGCCCCCCACAGTAATATGATTAACGTTTCTGTTCGTAACTGCAGGGCAACTAACATAGGAAGCAATCTCTCAATAAGAGCTACAGTTCAACCTCAGTTTTCGCTGCCTTCCGGTTTTCGTCGATTTCGGTTTTCTTCGATTTTTTCCGCGAAAAGTGTATCTCGAGTTTCATCAAATGCCTTGGTTTTCATCGACCTGCTCACGGGACATCGCCTGCTAATTTTGCGAAAACAAAGGAACCCACGAGTTCTTTTGCTCAGTTGGGCGTTGTTTCTCGTTGTGTGAGCATTACTTGCTAATAAGTCAACCCTTTCCCGTTAGCTCCATCAATGGACCAAAGAAAGTGTCCAAAGCCAGCACCCCTTCGAAGGAAAACATTGAAGACTGCTAAAATCGGCCGCATGCACGGGAAGTCGCCATCCACCACAAGTTCCACTGTGGCGAAAAAGGAAGCAATAAAGCAGGCTAATGTAGCGAAAGGCATGATTCTGTTTCGGAGGCAGTCATATGTGAAAAGGTCAGACTGTTGTATGCCGATCTCATTAAGAAAATGACTGGGACGAATGCTAGTGTACTTAGTGATTTAAAGGCCAGCAGATTATGGTTGCCGGTCTCCCTGGCTAAGGTGTTAACGATATTGTTCGTAATCCCGTATATCCACGTGGGGAAAACAGCAGCTGCGAGAATCGGCAGCGGTTTGCGCCGCGCTGGTAACTTAAGGGAGTATTGAGCCGGTCGTTCAGAAAGCAATGGCAAACTACTGAACGTAACACTTGCTTAGTACATCAACAGCAGCTAGAAAATGCTGGTGTTGATTGCAACGTCCAGTAAGGATTGTCTTCGGACGGATTATCGACGAAAACCGAGGTTTGACTGTAGAACCTGTACTGTCTCGTGTCGACTCTAAAGCCTTTCCTCCGAGCGAGGGCAGTGCACCTGACTTACAGGACTGTTCGTTCAGGGAGAGCAAATCACCACAAGGTAACAGTCACCAAATCAGGTAAATGTCGGCCGAAGTCCAACCTCCATCCCGTGGTGGTAATAGTCTTTCGAGAACCGCACCCCGCAGCAGGATACAAGATCGGGGTCGAGGAACCGGCTTCCCATAGTGCTGTGCTATAAACGGGGTACGAAGAAAGAACATGGCAATAAAGACGAACGTCGGCGCATAGCAAGCGTTGGCGCGGAGGCGACATAGGCAATGGTAGGGAAGAAGCTGCCTTCTCACGGCCACAGGTGCGAGGATTTGTGTGACAGCACGATGCGCAGTGTGCACAAGGCTTTTCTCACCGAGGGAGGGGTGGCTTGGTAGCAGACATTTCGCAGGTATGAAACCGGAACAACGCAAAGACAACGCAAAAAGACAGAATGTCTCGGATGCACGGCAGAGGAAAGACATCCGGAGTCATGAACCACGCGGGCCCATCCCCACCCAGAAGAGTGTCAAGGAAGGTAAAGGCCGAAATGGTTCTGGGAAGGGGTCAACTTCTGACGATCAGAAATCTCATGTCGTGCTTGCCCCACGGGCGCAGATTTTATCACGTGCTTAAAATGGGCCCATTTGCTCTGAAAACTTTTTGCATTCTGAAAATCTTTCTGCGTGATAATCATTGTTTCGCTGTTACATGGAGGCCTTTATTTGACTTACTGCTGTAATTACATTTACTTTTTCCTGCACTAGTATTTTACTGTTCGCCAGCCATATCCCATGTACTTTCATTACATCAAGCAAATGATACGCAGGACGTTATTGTATACATTTCCAGTATCAGTCAGTTAGGCGACAGATCATCCTCATTGCCACATCGAACCATTCAGTCCATAGTGCTCGGATCCCCTCCCAGTAAAATCCCGCAGCGTGTAGCAGGCTAACGACCACCAGTTCTGTGTTGGTTTATCAATCTTCTTTGGCGTCCTAGCGTAAGTTTTCTTGTTTGCAACCCTTCTTTTGATTTGCTGTTCTCGCAGTCTGGACCATGGTTTGAGATTCGCGGTCATCACTTGGTTCTCGCAACAAGTCTTACTTCTCGTAAGAGCATTCAGAATGTCAACCTGGTCCATGGCGCGTACCGTATCTCCATCTTAGCCTTACCTGCGAGCTTGTCAGCCCGCTCATTTCCTTGTAAGCCCGCATGCCCTGGCACGATGATGAAACTAATCTTGCCAGCCGAGACTGCTCTAGAGACAGAACCACGCTCTCGGATCCACCCCATCTCTATCCTATTGAGCATACTCATTGAGTCACTAAGGAAACATACCCTATTGAATGTCTGGGTCTCGAGCCATGTTATTGCTTACTTACTGCCATAACGTCCATAGTCAGGCTACTTGTGGTTTCAACAAAGCAACCAGAGTCCTCCTTACAATTTTCCCTCCGGCCCGCGGAGTGAAGGCCCATGAGCTTCTAACATGCGGACGACCGATACCATCTGTGTAGATGACAGCATCACCGTCTAACGAATTCTCGAAAATCAAACGCTTGTACTTCCGCCCCCACAGGCAGCCGGATTTTCTTGTCTGCATTTTCTGTCTAGTTGGATGCAAACTGAATCGGACGTATAGAAATCTGTTGCTACTGTACCCACTCTCCGTTAAAGTTCTAAGTCCTCCAGTGAACACACCTGTTGAAGAATGTCTTCGGCTTGACGCTCAACGACCTTCCTCTTTTAACCTGCTGCCTCACCTTCCTAATTCACTATGCAGTGGATGTTGTGTGTTTGCGTTAACTCTGAGGTAGGCATGTACTCTGCAAATTGTTGTCTGCCTTCAATGGTGGGAAAATAAGAAGGTAGCTTCGCCCAACGCCCGCATGTTGTATCTCTTGTATATCCAAGAATAATGCGCATAACTTCGTTTTGTATACTTTCCATCCTTTCTATCTGCTTACGGCTGAGACACAGGATTGCCATCGCAGGATTGCATCTCAACAACAGACATGACCAGCCTCTCATATAGGAGGCATAGATGGCGCTCGCTCACAGTTTGCTGCCGCCATCATCCGCATCGCAGCCAAACCCACTTGGCCTTGGTTATCACTGGTTGTATGTGCTCGTTATAAGCAAGGCTTCGATCGAAACGTATCCCCAGGTAATTCATTGCCTGCGTTATTTCCACGGTATCTGAACACAGATTGACAGTTGGTGTTGTTGATTATTCAAAGAGAACCATGTCATTGTTGCCTTTGTTGGGTTGACCATTGCCCCAGCTTCAGCACACAAGTACTTATGCGACTGAGTTCGGTTAACAGTTCACACCAACCTGATCTCTATCCTTATTCTGACGATACCACTAAAACATCGTCGGCATATGACATTGAAGTCCTCCCCCGGTCAGTGATCTTGGCGTGCTGCGTGATCCCTATGGTATGCCAGGATATATTGTTGTTGGGTTCGAAGTCCAACTGCACATCTAAACACTACTTTGCGTTGGAAGAGGGCTGCAGCTATCCAGCTAAGGAGAAACGGATTATCTTGAGTTCAAGAAGTTGAAGCATTAGAAAATCCAATGGTACTCTGGTGTACGCGTCCTCAAGATCAATCGCTGCAGCAAAAGTTTCAATGCCTGAGTGGAAACCTTTATAAACAACATGGACAAAAACTGCTGCATTGGTCCAGGTTCTCTTTTGGGACGGTACCCTTCCAAGGCTAGGTGGAAAAACACCTTGCTTCTCTAGCTGGCTTGATATTTTTCTGGCAATTAACTTCTCCAGCAGCTTGCCTATTGTATTCTGCATGGTGATTACTCAATAATCCCTGGATTTTTGTATGGTCTTGCTAGGCTTCGGCAAAGGAATCAGATACGATGTGGTAACAACTCCTCCTTGAAGCTAGCACTCCCTATACCCTGGTTGTACATGTCTGCTAGTTTATCTAGTCGTTGTTGGTACACCTGTTAATGCCGTCATACTTGTGTCAAATCGCCCTGCAGCGCTCGTTTTTTTTATCGTCTCAAGCACAGCACCTCTACGATATTCTGGACCTGTCTGAGGTGGACTCCTTGACAAGATTTCGGCCTCTCAGTCTGTCTGGTTGCTCTGCTTAAGTAGTCTTGTTTACTTTTGTCTGCCCAAATATACAATTCCATATGCTCAGTAACCAACGAGTGGAAAATGATGGAAATTTATCAACAACCTTAGAATTAGTCCACCCAACAAAAACAATTTTGTCTGGAGAGTGTTACAGGCAGATTCAATGTTGTTTAATGCGGTGATGTATAATTTACGGTCAGAGATTAAGTCCATAATTTTAAACGCATTACAACCTTTAACTAGACACAGCGCTTATTTAAAAAAAATTTACTAGTGGTTCACGTTTTAGCAGTTCGGCGCGCAGTTCCATGGAGTGTTCAGGATGTCGTCAATGGGGTTCTTCACGAAAACGTGATATATAAATAAATCTTACCAGTATATAATATTAATAACTAATTTTGAATGTGTGAATATTTTTTGTGAAACAGCTGATGGCTGCGGAAATGATGGGTTCTGACATCAATTTTGGCAAGACCGCGATCGCAGGAACTGTTTAATATTGTTACAAATCCCGAAAAAAGAACAGTGCAGATTGGGGTTGGGGAAATGGTCATTTCATCGATGGGGTGCAAGAATCTAAAATGAAACCAACACGCGTGAGCAAACGCAGGTAGAAAGGCGAGGACAGCTTTGACAAGGATTGTCCTAAGGTCGAGCTATTATAAAAATGTTGGATGCAAAGAAACAGTGACTGTAAGAAAACTCACGGTTGTAGAAAAAGAACAATAAAATAGAGCTATCCAAAACAACTGGGAAAATTATAAGACATAAGGCTTACTTTTAGAAAGTACAAGGACGGCTAGAAATATACTTGCGGAATGCAACCGCCATTGAGGAGCCATGAGAAGCAGTACTTACGTGAAATAAGGGAAAGCGCATAAGAAATTAGGACATAGGGTTTTGGATGCGACGTGGAATCAATGCCAAACACAGTGAAAAGGAATGGGTAATCAGTGATAGTACTCATATGGCTATACAGAATCTGGCGGGGCTCTGTTCGTATCAAAGCATACAAGACAATAGGGTTATCATATGAAGATCCAATGGTAAGTGTATGTAGAGATTGGCTCGCGAATACAGTAAGTCCATCCTTTGATAGGACCGTCTTATTAAAACATGGACAATCCATCATATCAACAATTGTTGTTGCCCAAGAAGACAAAATACTACGGCAGCGAGCACAAAAGAAGCAATAAAGATATGGCCCGAAGGGAAAATATACCATTTCCAGAAACATATTTCAAGGTACAGTTGTTAGGTCCCTTGTAAACAGGCGCAAAAAAGCAAGAAATATACAAATCGACACTTGATAGACGAGCATGGGCCTAGGTGCTTGAGACTTCAGCCGTATACCATTCATGTAAACCTATAGAAACTTGGTGGGCTAAAATTAAAGGACAGGTGGATTGGCAGCTGACAATACTACATTCAAATTGCCTCCTCCTCCCTTCCCCCCTCCCCCCTCTCTCCCTCTCCCCCTCCTCCTCCCTTCTGCTCCCTCCTCCTCTCTCTCCTCTTCTTCTCCTTCCCTCCCCTCTCTCGCTCCCCTCTCTCTTCCCTCCCCTCTCATCTCCTCTTCGGCCCACTCCCCCCCTCTCTCCTCCTCCCTCCTCCTCTCTCCCTCTCCCTTTTTTTTTTTTTTTTTTTTCCCTTTCTCTGCCACCTACTCTCAACCACTCTTTGCTCCCCTCCCCCCTCCCCCCCCCCCCACACCACGTCATCTCGTCCCCCTCCTCTCAACGCTGCCACTCCTCCTCTCCTCCTCTGCATTTCACGTCATCCTCTCTTCCCCTCCTTGGTCTGCCTCATCCCCCTCTTCCTCCTCTCCCCCTCTCTCCTCCCTTCCCCTCTCTCGCCTTCTCCCTTTCTCTCCCTCTCTCCCTCCTCCCTGCCTCCCCTCCCTCTCCCCCCTGCCTGTCTTCTCCTCTCTCCCCCTCCTCCTCTCCCCCTCCTCCTCCTCCTCCCTACCCCCTCTTCTCATTCCCCCTCCTCTCCTTCTCTCTTCTCCCCTGCCCCTCTCCCCCTCCTTCTCTCTCTTCCCCCTCCCTCTCCTTCCCCTCCTCTCCTGTCTCCCTCTTTCTTCCTCCCCTCCTCCCCCTCTCTGGTCCTCCCCTCTCTCCCTCCTCCTCTCCCCCCTCTCTTTCTCTCTCTCCCTCCTTCCTCCTTCTCCCCTCCCTCTCTTCCGTGTCCTCCCCTT
Organism: Cepaea nemoralis; assembly: GCA_014155875.1. Taxonomy (NCBI): domain Eukaryota; kingdom Metazoa; phylum Mollusca; class Gastropoda; order Stylommatophora; family Helicidae; genus Cepaea; species Cepaea nemoralis. Next base: position 971,109 of record JACEFZ010016749.1, read on the forward strand.
CTCCCCTCTCTTCCTGCCCCTCCCCCTCCCTCCCTCTGCCCCTCCCCCTCCCCTCCTCTCTCCTCCCTCTGCTCCTCCCCTCTCTCCCCCTCTCCCTCTCCCTCTCTCCCCCCTCTCCCCCTCCTCTCCCCTCCCCCCCTCTCCCTCCCCTCTCCTCCTCCTCCCTGCCCCCCCTCCTCCTTCTCCCCTCTCCTCTCTTCTCTCTCGTCCCCTCTCCCTCCCTCTCTTCTTCCCCTCTCTCCCCCTTCCTCCCTCCTCCCTCTCCTCCCCCTCCCCCTCCCTCCCCCTCCCTCCCCCTCTTCCCCCGTCTCCTCCCTCCCCCTCTCCTTCCCCTCCCTCTTCTCCTCCCCTTCCCCTCCTTCCCCCTCCTCCTGCTCTGGCTCTCTCCTCCTCTTCTGCTCCTTCTTCTGACATCCCCCCCCTCTGCTCCCCCCTTCCTTCCTCTCTCCCTCTTCTTCCCCCCCCTCTTCCTCCTCCCCTTCCTCTCTCCCTCTGCCCTCTCCTCTCCCGCCTCCCCCTTTCCCTCCCTCCCCTCTCCCCCTCCTCTCTCCCCCCTCCCTTCCTCCCTCCTTCCCTCCTCTCCCTCCCTTCCTGCCCCCCTCTCCTCCCCCCTCCCTCTCCTTCTCTCTTCCTCTCCCCCCTCCTCCCCCTCTCCCCCTCTCTCTTTGCTCCCCTCTCTCGGTCCCCCTCCTCTCTCTGCTCTCCCCCCCTTCCCTCTCTCCCTCTCCCTGCCCTCCTCTCTTCCTTGCTTGTCTGTCTGCCTTCCTCCCTTTCTCCTTCCCTGCTCTCTCTTCTCATTCTCCCCTACCCTCTGTCCCTCCCCTCTCCTCCCCCTCCCCCTCTTTCTCCTCCCCCTCCTTCCCCCTCTCCCCCCTCCCCCTCCCCCGCTCTGCTCCTCTCTCCTCCCCCCTCCCCTCCTCCTCTCCCTCTCCTCTCCTCACCCCTCTCCCTGCCTCCTCATCCTTCCTAACCCCCTCTCTCCCCTTCCTCATTCCTCCTCCTCGTCCTCCCCTTCCCCTGGGGGTGTTCCCTTCCTCCCTCCTTCCCCTTCCTCCCTCCTGTTCCCCTCCCCTCTCTCCTTGCCCCCCTCCTCCCCTCCCCCCTCCTCCTTCGTCTCTCCCTAGCCCTCCCCTCCCCCTCCCCCCCTCCTCTCTCCTCCCTCCCTTCCATTCCCCCCCTCCTCCCCTCTCTCCTCTTCCTCCCATGGGGTCCGCCTCTCACCTCTTCCCCTCTCCCTCCCTCTCCCTCACTCTCCTCCCTCCCTCCTCACTCTCTCCCCCTCCCCCCCCCTCTCATCGGGGTCTCTCCCCCCTCCCTCCTTCACCTCACCTCCTCCTCTCCCCTGCTCCCTTTCCCCTTCCTCCTCTTCCTCCTCTCCCCCCCCTTCCCCTCTCCTCCCCCCCTCTCCCTCCCCCTCCCCCCTGCCTCTTCCTCTGCTCCCCTCTCTCCCCTTGCCCTCCCCTAACTGCCCTCTCCTGGTCATCCCCCCCTTCTCTCCTCCCTCCCCCACCCCTCCTCCCTCCCCTGGGGTCTCCTCTTCTCCTCTCCTCCCTCCTCTCCTCCCCCCCTCCCCCTCCTCCCCTCTCTCCCGCTCTCTCCCTCCCCTCCTCTCCTCCTCCCCCTCTCGCCCCTCCCCCTCTCTCCCCCTCCCCTCCCTCCCCCCCCCTCCTCTCTTCCCCCTCCCCCTCCTGCTCCCTCTTCCTGCCTCCTTTCCTCCCCTCCCCTTCTCTCTCTCCCCCCCCTCTCTGGCCTCTTCCCTCCCCCTCCTCTCCTCTCCCCTCCCCTCCTCCTCCCTCCCTGCACTTCTTCCCTCCTCCTCCCCCCCTCCCCCTCCTCTCTCTGCTCCTCTCTTCTCTCTCTTTCTGCTCTCTCCCGTCCTCCCCTCCCCCCCTCTGTCCCCTCGCCCCTCTCCCCCTCCCCCCCCCCTCTCTTCCCTCCCCTACCTCTCCTCCCCCTCCTCTTCTCCGCCCTTCCTGCCCTGGCTTCTCTGCTCCCCTCTCTCTCTCCCCCTCCCCCTCCCCCCCCCTCTCCCTCTTCCCTCCTCTTCTCCCCTCTCTGACGACTCCCTCTCTCCCTCTCTCCCTGACCCCGCTCCCTCCCTCCCCTCCTCCTCTCCCTTCCCCTCTCCCTCTCCCCCCTCTTCTCCTGGTCTCTTCCTCCTCTTCCTTCCCTCTCTCCCCTTCCCCTCCTCTCCCTCTCTCCCTCCTCTCCCTCCTCTCTCTCCTGCTCTCCCTTCTCTTCCTCTCTCTCTCCCCCCCTCTTGCTCCCCTCTCTCTTCCCCTCTTTCTCCCTCTCTTCTTCCCTCCTCTCTCTTCCCTCTCCCCTGCTCCTCCTCTCTTCCCCTCCGCCCTCCCCCTCCCTCTCCCTTCCCTCCCTCCTCTCCCCCCCTCCCCTCTCTGTCTTCTCTCTCCTCCCCTCTCCCTCCCCCCCCCCTTTCTCTCCCCCTCTCCTTGACTCTCTCTCCCCTCTTCTCTCTCCTCTCTCCCCCCCGCCCCTGACCTCCCTTTCCTCTCCCTCTCCTCTCCCCCCCTCCCTCTCTCGCCCCTTCTCTGCCCTTCTCCTTCCCTTCTGCTCCCCTCCCCTCCTCCCCCCCCTCTCCTCCTTCCTTCCCCTCTCCCCTCCTCTCCTCTCCTCCTCCTCTCCCCTCTCCTCCTCTCTCCCCTTCTCCTTCTCTCTCCCTCCCCTTCTCCTCTGCCCTCCCCTCTCCTCTCCCCCCCCCTGCTCCTCCCCTCTCCCTTCCCTCTCCCCCCCCTCCTCTGCCTGACCTCTCCTCTCTCTCCTGCTGCTCCTCCCTCTCCTGACCCTGCCCCCTCTCCCCCCCCTCCTCTCCTTCCTCCCCTTCCTCCCTCCTCCTCTTCTCCCTCTCTTCCCTCCTCTTCCTCCCTCCCCCCCTCTCCTCCCCCCCCTCCTCTCCTCCCTGGGGTCTCCCTCTCTCTTCCCCCCCCTTCTCCCCCTCCCCCCCTTCTCCCTCGCTCTCCCCCTCTCCTCCTCTCCTCCCTGCCTCCCCTTCTCCTCTCTCTTCTTCCCCTCCCCTTCTCCCCCTTCCTCCCCTACCTCTCCCTCCTCTCCCCCCTCCCCTCCTTCCTCTTCCCCTCCTCCCTCCCCCTTCCCTCTCCTCTCCTCTCTCCCCCCTCTCTTCCCCCCCTCCCCTCCTCCTCTCCTCTCCCCTCTTCCTCCCCTCTCTCCTCCCCCTCCTTTTTTTTCCTCCCTCTCTCCTCCCCCTTTTCCCCCCCCCCCCTCTCTCCCCTTCTCTCCCTCCCCCCTTCCTCCCCCCCTCTCCCCCCCTGGGGTGTCCCCCCCTCTCTCCCCTCCCCCTCTCTCTCCTTCTCCTCTTGCTCGCCCCTCCTTCCTTCCCCTTTCCTCTCCCTCCCCTCCCGTCTCCTTCCCTCTCTCCCTCCCTCTCTCTCCCTCCCCCCTTCCTCCTGTCCTCCTCTCTCCCTCTCTCCCCCCCTCCTCCCCCTCCTCCTCTCTCTCTCCACTCTCCTCCCCCTCTCCCCTCTCTCTCCTCCTCTTTTCTCTCTTCCTGACCCCCCTCTCCTCTCCTCTCTCCCCCCTTCCCCTCCTCTTCTTTCTCCTCCTCCCCTTCTGCTCTCCTCCTCTGCTCTCGTCCCCCCCTCCTCCCCTCTTCCCCCCCCTCCTCTCCCTCCTCTCTCCCTCTCACCCCTCCCTCCTCTCTCCCCTTCTTCCTCCTTCCTCCTGCTTTCCTCTCCTCCCTCCCCCCCCCCTCTCTTCCCTCCCCTTCCCTCTCTCTCTCTGACTCCCTCCGCCATCTCCTCTCTTCTCCCTTCCTCCTCCTCTCTCTCATTCTCTCCTCTCCCTCTGGCCTTCTCCCTTCCTCCCTCCTCCTCCTCTCTCTCTCCTATTCCCCCCCTTCCCCCTCCCCCTCTCCCTCTCTCCCTCCCTCCTCTCGCTCCTCCTCCCCCCTCCTCCCTCCCTTCTCTCTTCCCGCTCCCCTCCTCCTCTGCCTCCCTCTCCCCTCCTCCCTCCCCCTGCCTCCCCTCCTCCCCCTCTCTCCCTCTCTTCCCTCTGCTCCCTCCTCTCCTCCTCCCTCCTCCTCCCCCCCGTCTCTCCTCCTCCTCCCCCCCCCTTCTCTCCTCTCCCTCTCTCCCCCCCTCCCTCCCCCTCTCCCTCCCTGCCCCCTCTTCCCCCTCTCATCTCCTTGCCCCTCCCTTGCTGCCCTTCCTTCTCCCCCTTCCCCCCTCTTCTCCTCCCCCTCTCTCCCCCCCCCCCCTCCCTCCGCTCTCTCTCCCCCCCTCCCCTCCCCCCCCTGTCTGTTCTCCTCCTGCCCCCCCTCCCGTCTCCCTCCTTCCTCCCTCCTCCCCTCTCTCCCCTCCTCCCCTGCCCCCCTCTCCCTCTCTTCTCTCCTTCCCTCCCTCCTGCTCCCTTCCCCCTTCCCCTCTCCCCCTCTCCTCCTGATCCTCTCCCCTCTTCCTCCTCCCCTCTCCCTTCTCCTCCCTTCCTCCCTCCCCTCCCTCTCCCCTCTCCTCCCCCTCTTCTTCTCCCTTCTCCCCCCCTCCTGACCTCCTCCCTCTCCTCCTGCCTCTTCCCTCCCTCTCTCTGACCCCTCTGTCTCTGCCCCCTCCTCCCTCTCTCTGCCCTCCCTCTCCTCGCCCTCTCTTCCTCTCTCCTCCTCCTTCCTCCCCCCCTCTCCTCTTCCTCCTCCCCCCCTTTCTCCTCCTTCCCCCCCCCTCTCTCCTCTCCTCTCCCCTCTCTCCTCTCCCTCTCTCTTCCCCCCCTCCCCTCTCTCCCTCTCTCCTCTCTGCTGCTCCTCCCTCCTCTCTCCCTCTTCCCCTCCCCTCTTCCCCCTCCTCCCTCCCTCTTCCCCGCCTCCTCCTCTGCCTGCCTCCCCCCTCCCCCCCCTGCTGCCCTCCCCCTCCCTCTTCTCCTCTCCTTCCTCTGCCCCTGCCTCTTCCTCTCCTCTCCCGCCTCCCTTTCTCCCCCCCTCCTCCCTCTCCTCTCCGCCGGGTCTCCTCCTGCCTCCTCTTCCTCCCCCCCCCCCTCCTCTTCTTTCTCCCCCTCTTCCCCCATCCCTCTCCCTGTCCCTTTCCCTCCTCCCTTCTCCTCTCCTCCCCTCCTCCTCTCCCTGCTTCTCCCCCCTGCTTCTTCCTTGCCCCTCCTTCCCCTCCTTGTCCCCCCCTTCTCCTCTTCTCCTCCTGCCCCTCTTTCCCCCCTCCCCCCTCCTCCTGCCCCCCTTTCCTCCCCTCCTCCTCCCTCTCTCTTCCTTGCCCCCCCCCTCTCTCCCCCTCCTCTCTCCTTCTCCCCTCCTTCCTTTCTTCTCTCTCCCCTTCCTCTGCTCTCCTTTCCCCTCCTGCCTCCTCTCTCTCTCCTTTCCCTCCCCCCTGGCCTCTCCTCTCTCTTCCCCTCCTTCTCCCTCTCTGCCCTCTCTCTTCCCCCTCCCTCTCCCCCCTCCTCCCCCTCCCTCCCCTCCCCCCTTCCGTCTCTCCTTCTCCCATCTCCTCCCTTCCTCCCCGGTCTCTCTCCTCTTCCCTTCTTTCCCTTCCCCTCCCCTCCCCTCTCCTCCCCCCTCCCTCTCCGATCTCCTTCCCCCCTTCCCCCCTTCCCCCCCCTCCCTCTCTCTCTCCTCTCCTCTCCTTCCCCCACCCCCTTCTTCTCCTCTCCCCTCCTCTTCTCCCCTCTCCCCCTCCCCCCTCTCCTCCCTCTTCTACCTCCCCCCCTCTCTTCCTCCCCTTCTCTCCTCCTCCCCCTCCTCTCTCCTCCCCTCCCCTTCTTCTCCCCACTCTTTTCCCCCCCCTCCCCCCTTTCTCTCTCCCTCTCTCCCTCTCCTCCTTTTCCTCCCCTCCCCCCCCTCTTCTGCTCCCTCCTCCTCCCCTCCTCCTCTCTCCTTCTCCCTCTTCCTGCATCCTCTCTCCCTCTACCCCCCCCGGGTGGTCTCCTTCTCTCTCTTCTCCCTCTCTCTTTCCTCCCCCCCCCTCCCTCCCTTCCTTAGCCCTCCCTTCCCCTTCCTCTCCTCTCCTTCCTTCTCTCTCCTCCTCCTCCCTGGTCTCCTGGCTTCCTCCTTCTCCCCCCTCTCTCTCCCTCTCCTGCTCCCTCCCTCCCTGGTCGCCCCCCTTCTCTCCTTTCTCTCTTCCTCCCTCCCCCCTCTCTGCCTTCTCTTCCTCTCTTCCCCTTCCCTCCCTCCCTCTCCCTCTCTCCCCCTCTCTCCCCTCCTCCCCCTCCTCTTCCCTCTCCCCCTCCTCCTCTCTCCCTCCTCCCCCTCTCTCCCCCTCCTCCTCCCCCCCCCTCTCCTTCCCCCACCTCTCTCCCCCCTCCCCCTCTCCCCTCTCCCTCCCTGTCTTCCTCTCCTCCTTCCCTCCCTCCTCTCCCCCTCTCTATTCTCCCCCCCCCCTCCCCCTCCTATTCTTCCCCTGCCTCTCCCCTCTCCTCCTCCTCTCCTCCCCCTCCCCCTTCCCTCCTCTCTTCCCTCTTCCCCTCTCCCCCTCCCCCCTCTCTCCTCCTCCTCCCTCTCTCTCTGCTCCCCCCTCTCCCCCCCCCCTCCTGTCCCCTCTCTGTCGTCCTCCCGTCTGTCTCCTTCTTCCCCTTCTCCTCCCCCTCTCTTGTTCTCATCCCTCTCTGCCCCCCCTCTCCTCTCCCTTCTTCTCCTCTCTCCCCTGCCCCTCTCCTCTCTCTCTCTCCCCCTCCTCCCTCCTCTCTCTCTCTCCCCTCCTCTGTGGTCCCCCCCTCCTGGCACTCTCTGCCCCTCCCTCTCCTCCCTCTCCCCCCCCTTCCCCCCCCTCTCTCTCTCCTCCCCTCTCTCCTCCCCTCCTCCCCCCCCCCCCCCTCTCCCTTCCTCCCCCCTCTCTTCTCTGGTTCCTCTGCTCCTCTGTTTCTCCCCTCCCTCTCCTCCTCCCTCTCCCTCTCTCCTCCTCTCTCCCCTGCTCCTCTGACCTTCTCTCCTCTCTCCCTCCCCCCCCTCTCTCCTCCCCCTTCCTCTCCCTCTCCTCCCTCTCTTTTCCCTCCTCCCCTCCCCCTCCCTTCCCCTGTCCCTCCTCTCCCCTCCCCCTCTCTCCTCCCTCTCCCCCCCCCCCCTCCTCCTCCCTCTTCCCCTCCCTCCCCCCTCCTTCCCTCGCTCCTCTCTCCCTCCTCTTCTTCTCTCTCTGCTCTCCCTCTCCCTCTCTCTTCTTCTCTCCCCCCCTCTCTTCTTCCCTGCTTCTGCCTCCCCTTCCCCCCCTCCCCCCCTCTCCTCCTCTCTCTTCCTCCCTCTCCTCTCCTCCGTCCCTCCCCCTCTCTCTGCCTCTCTGCCTCCCTACTCTTCCCCTCCCTCTGCCCCCCTCTGGTCCTCCCTCCCTCCCCCCCCCCCTCCTCCCTCTCCCGTCCTCCCTCCCCATCCCTCCCCTGCCTCTCCCCTCTTCTCCTCTCCGCCCTCTCTCCCCTTCCCGGGGGGGGTCTGCCTCTCTCTCCTCCTCTCCCCCCCCTCCTCTTTTCCCCTCTCTCTCTCTCCTCTCCCTCTCCCGGCCTCCCTCTCTCCTCCTCTCTCTTCTTCCCTCTCTCCCCCCTCTTCCCCCCCCTGATCCTTCCTCCCTCCCTCCTCTCCCCCCCTCTCCCCTGTGCTCCTCTCCTCTCCCCGCCCCCCCCCCTCCTTCTCCCCCCTCTTCTCCTCCTCCTCCCCCCTTCTCCTCCCCCCTCTCCTCCCCTCTGTCCCCTCCTCCTCCCTCCCTCTTTCCTCTCTCTGTTCCTCCTCTCCTGCCCCTCCTCCCTCCCTCTCTCCTCCCTCTGGCTCTCCTCTCCCTCTCCTCTCCTCCATCTCCTTCCCTCTTCCTCCCCTCCTCTCCCTCCTCCTCCCTTCCTCTTCTCCTCTCTCCCTCCCTCCGCCTCCCCTCCCCCTCCCTCCCTCCCCCCCCTCTCCTCTTCCTTCCTCCCTCTCTCTCTCTCCCCTCCCTCTCTCTGTCCCTCTCCTCTCCTCTCTCCTGCTCCCTCTCCCTCTCTCCCCTCCTCTCTCTCCTCCCTCCCCCCTCCCCCTCTCTCCTCCCCCCTCTGGGGTCCCCCCTACTCCTCCCCTCCCCTCTTCCTCCCCTCCCCCTCCTTCACTCCTCTCCTCTGCTCCTCCCCTCCTGCCCCTCCCCCCTCTTCCGCCCTCTTGCTCTCTTCCCTCTTTCCTGACCCCCTCCTTCCCTCCCCTCCCTCTCTCCCTCTCTCTCTCCCTCTGCCCTCCTTCTTCTCTCTGCTTCTGCTCCCTCCCTCCCCCCCCCTCTCCTCCTCCCCTCTCCCCCCCCCCTCTCTCGCCCCCTCTCTTCCCTCCTCCTCTCTCTCCTCCCTCTCTCTCCTCTCTCCTTTCTCCGCTCCTCCCCCCTCTCTCCCTCTCTCCTCCTTCTCTGCTCTCCCCTCCTCTTCCTCCCCCCTCCCCCCTCCTCCCCTCCCCTCCTCCCCCTTCTCCTCTCCTCTCCCTCTCCCCCTGCCGCTTTTCTCCCCTCCCTTCTCCTCCCTCTCCTCCTCCCTCCTCTCTCCCTTCTCTCCCTCTTCCCTCCTCCCCTCCCTCCTCCTTCCTCCCTCCCCTCTCTCCTTCCTTCCCTTCTCCCTCCCTCCTATCCTCTCCCCTGATCTCCCCCACCTCTTCCTCCCTCCTCCGTCCCTCTTCCTCCTCCTCCTCCCTTTCTCTCTCCCCCCCCCTCCTCTCCTCTCCCTCCCCTCCCCCCCCCTCTCCCCTCTCTCTCCCCCCCTTTCTCCTTCCCCTTCCCTCCCTTCTCTCCCCCTTCTCCCTGCTCTGTCTTCTCGTCTCGCTCCCTTCTGACCCCTCCCTCTCTTCTCTCTCTGCTCCCTCCCCCCCCTCTGCTCTTCTTCTTCCCCTCCTCCCTTCTCTCCCCCCCTGGCTCCCCTCTCTCTCTCTGCCCCTTCTCCTTCCTCTCCTTCTCTCCCCCCCCTCGCCTCTCTCCCTCCTCCTTTCTCCTACCCCCCCCCTCCCCTCCCTCTCCCTCCCTCTCCCCCCCTCCCTCCCCCCCTGCCTCTCCCTCTCCCCTGCCCTCTCTCTCTCTCCCCTTCCCCCTCCTCCCTCTCTCTCCCCCCTCCCCCCTCTCTCCCCCCCCTCTCTCTGGGGTCCTCTCCCCCCGCCTCCCTTCCTCCCTCCCTCCCCTCTGCTCCCCTTCCCCCCTCCCTCCCCCCTCCCCCCTCCTCCCTCCCCTTCCTCTCCCTATCTCCTCTCCTCCCTTCTCACCTCTCCTCCCTCCCCTCTCTCCCCCCCTTCTCTCCTTCCTTGCATCCTGCTGCCTCTCTCCTCTCTGCCTCTCTCTCCCACCTGTCTCCCCTCCCCCTTCCCTTCCCTCCCCTTCCCCACTGCCTCTGCCCTCCTCTACTCCTGACTCTCCCTCTCCCCCCCTGCTCTCTCCCTGCCCCCCTCCCTCCCTCATTTTCTGACTTCCCTCTCCTCCCCCCCCTCCCCCTCCCCCTCTCTCCTCTCCTCTTTCCCTCCTCCCTTCCTCTCCCTCCTCTCCTCCCTCCCTCCCCTCCCCTCTCCCTTCTCTTCTTTTTTTTTTTTTTCTCTGGGGGGGGGGTCCCTCTCTCCCCTCCCTCTGACCGCTCTCCCCCTTCTCCCCCCCCCCCTCCTTCTCCCCTCCCTCTCCTCTCTCCTCTCCCTTCCCCTCCCTCCTCTCTTCTCTGATCTCCCTCCCTCTGCTCTCCCCGCCCTCCCCTCCTCTCTTCCCTCCTCCCCTCCCCTTCCTCCCTCCCCTGTCCCTCTCCTCCCCTGCCCCCCCTCCCTCCCCCTCCTGTGACCTCCCCTCGTCCCTCTCTCCTCTCCCCTCCTCTCCCTCTCCCCCCTCCTCCTCCTCCTCTCTCTTCCTCTCCCTTCCTCTGACTCTCCCCCCTTCCCCTGCCTCTGCTCTCCCCCTCCCCTCCTCTCCCTCCTCTCTTCCTCCCTCTCCTCTCCCCTCCCTCCCCCCCTCCCTCCTGCCCCCCCCTCTCCCCCCCCTCCTCTCCTGCCCTCTCCCCTCCCCTTCTCTCTCCTTGATCTCCCCCCTCCCCTCTCTCCCCTTCCCCTCTCCTCTCCTCTGTTCTCCTCCCTCTCTTCTCCTCTCCCTTCCTGCTCCCTCTCTCCTCCCCCGCTCCCCCTGCCTCCCCCTCCTCCTTCTCCCTCCTCCCTCTTCTTCTTTCCCCCTCCTCCCTCCCCTGCCTGCTCTCCCTTCCCCCTCCTTCCCCCCTCTTTCTCTTCTCTCCCCTCCCTTTCCCCTCCTCCCCCTTCCTCTCCCCCCCCCTCTTCTCCCCTCCCCTCCTTCTCTCTTCTCCTCTTTCCCTCGCTCCTCCTCTCCCCTTCTCTCCCTCCTGTCCCCTCTCTCTCCTCTTCTCCCTCTCCTCTCTCTTCCCCCTCCCCTCTCTCTCCCCTCTCTCCCTCTCCTTCTCCCTTCTCTCTCGTCACCCCCCCCTCTCCTCCCCTTCTCCCCCTCTTCCTCCCCCTCCCCCCTCCCCTCCCCTCTCCCTGCCTCTCTCTCTCTCCCCCTCCTCCATCCTTCTCCTCTCTCCCTCCCCCTCCCCCCTTCCTCCTCCCCTCTCTTGCCCTCCTTCTTCCTCCTTCTCTCTCCCTCCCCCTCCCTCTCTCCTCTTCCTCTCTTTCCCTCTCTCCTCTCTCTCTCTCCCTCCTTCCCTCCACTTCCCTCTCCTCCTCTCCTGTCCTCTCCCTCCTGGGTCCTCTCTCTCCTCTCTTCCCTCCCCTCCTCTCCCCTCCCCCCTCTCCCCTCTGCTTCCCTCTCTTCTCCTCTCTCCCTCCCTCCCTCCTCTCTCCCTCCCTCCCCTGCCCTCTCCGCTCCCCTCCCTCACCCTCTCCTCCTGCTCTCTCCCCTCTCCTCTCTCCTCTCCTCCTCCTCCCCCCCTCTCCTCCTCTCTCTCTTCCTTCTTCTCCCCTCCCTCCCCCCCTCTTGGCTCTCTCCTTCTGCCCCCTATCCCCCTTCCTCCCTTCCTACTCTTCCTTCCTGCCTTTCTTCTTCCTCTCCCCCCCCCTGCTGCCTCCTCTCCCCCTCTGCCCCTTCCCCTCCCTCTCCTCCTCTCCCTCCTCTCCTCCCCCCGCTCCCCTAGCTCCCCCCCTCCCCCCTCCCCCCCTCTCTCCTCCTCCTCTTGACTGACTCCCCTTCCCCTCCCTCTCCCTCCTCCTCTCTCCCCCCCCCTCTCTGCTCCCCCCCACCCCCCCTCCTTCCCTCCCCTCCCCCTCTGACCCTCCTCTTCTCTCTCCCTCTCTTCTTTCTCCCCTTCCCCCTCCCTTCCCCCCTCCCCTGCTCTGCCCTCCTCCCCCCCTGATGCTCTCCCCCCCCTCCTCCCCTTCCTTCCTCTCTCCCTCTACCCCCTTCCCCCCCAACATCTCCCCCCACTGCGTCTCCACTCCCTCTCTCTTGCCCTCTCCTCTTCTCTCCCTGATCCTCTCCTCCCTCCCTTCTCTCCCCTCCTCTCTCCTCTGCTCCCTCTCCTCTCCTCCTCCTCCTCCTCCCTCTTCTCTCTCCTCTCTCTCCCCTCCCCTCCCCTCTCTGCTCTCCCTCCCCCCCCCTCCTCTCCTCCTTCCCACTCCTCTCTACCCCCCCCCCTTCCTCCCTCCCTCCCTCCCCTCTCTGGCTCTCTTCCCCTCTCCCTACTCCCTCCCCCTCTTCTCCTGCTTCCTTTTCCCTCTCTTCTCTCTCTCCTCCTCCCTCTCTTCTCCCTCTCCCCCTCTCCCCTTCTTCTCCTGCCCCCTCCCCGCCCCCTCCCTCTGTCACTCTCTCTTCCTCCCTCCTCCCTCCCTGCTCCCCCTCCCCCCTCTCCTCCTCTCTCCTCCCCCTCTCCTCTCCCCCCCTTCCCTCCCCCCCCTCTGGGCCCCCTCCTCTTCTTTCTCTCCTCTCCCCTCTCTCTTCCTGCTCCTTCTCTCCTTTCTCCCTCCCTTTCACTCCCTCTCTCCCCCCTCTTCTTGGCCCCTCTTCCTCCTCCTCCCTCCCTTCTCCTCCTCCCTCTGACCCCTCCTGCCCCCCTTCTCCCTCTCCCTCCCCCCCCCTCCCCCTCTCCTTCCCCTGCCTCTTCTCTCCCTCCTTTCCTTCCCCTCCCTCTCCTTTCCTCTCTGCCCCCCTCCTCCCCCTCGCTCTCCCCCCCTGCTCTCTCCTCCCCTCTCTCCTCCCCCCTCTCTCCTCCTCCCTGGCTCCCCCCTGCCCTCTCCTCCTCCCCTCCCCCTTCTCCCCTGCCCCCCCTCCCCCGCCTCCCTCTCCCCCCTCTTCTCTCTCTCTCCCCTCCCCCTCTCTCTCCCCTCTCCCCTCCTCCTCCGTCCCTCCTTCCCTCCCTCTCTGCCCCTCTCTCTCCTCTCCCTCCCTCCTCTCTTCCTCTCTCCTTCTCTGTCTCTTCTCCCCTTCTTCCTCTCTCCCCCCCCCCTCCTTCTCTCCTCCTCTCTCCCTCCCCTCTCCCCCCCTTCTCTCTCTTCTTCCCCCTGCCTCATCCCCCTTCCCTTCTCTCCCTCCCCCCCTCTCTCCCCCTCTCCTCCCCCCCCCCTCTCTCCCTTCCCCCTCCCTCGCTCCCCCTTCTCCTCCCTCTCTCTTCCTCCTCCCTCCCCCCCTTCTCCCTCCCTCCCCTCCTCCCCTCCCCTTCCCTCCTTCCTCTCCTCCCCTCTCCCCCCCCCTCTCTCTTCTCCCTCTCCTCTCCTCCCTCTCCCCTCTCTCTCCCTCCTCTGCCCCTCCTCCCTTCTCCTCCTCCCTTCTCCCCCTGCCCTTCCCCTGACCTCCCCTTCTCCCCTCCTCCCCCTCTCCCCCCCTGCTTTTTTCTCCCCTCGCTCTCCCTCCCTCCCCTCTCCCCCCCCTCTCCTCTCCCCCCTTCCCCTTCCTCCTTCCTTCCTCCCCCTCCCCCCCCTCTCCTCTCTCCTCCCCTCCCTCCCCCTCCCTCCCCCCCCCTCCCTCCCTCTCTCTCTCCCTCCCCTCCCCCTTCCCCTCCTCTCTTTCCTCTGCTCCCCCCTCTCTTCCCCCCTCCTCCTCCCTCCTCCCCTCCCTGCTCCCCTCTCCTGCCCTTCCCCCCCCCTCCTCTTCCTCTCCCTCCTCTCTCTTCTCCGCTCCTCCCTCCCCCCTGCCCCCTCCCCTCTCCTCCCTCTCACCTTCTCCTCCCCTCTGACCCTCGGCCTCCCTCCCTCTCTCCTGTCTCCCTCTCTCTCTCTCTTCCCTCCTCCTTCCTCTCAGGTCCCTGGCCCTCTTCTCCTGCCCCCTCCACCTTCTCCTCTTCCCTCCTCTCTGTCCTCCTCCCTTTCTCTCCCCTGCCCTCCTCCCGTTCCTCCCCGCTGCCTCCTACCTGCCTCCTCCCGCCCCCCTCTCCCCTTCCTCCTCCCCCCCCCCCTCCTGCTCTTCCTCCCCTCCCCTCTCTCCCTCCCTCTGACCTCCTTCCTCCTCTCCCTTCCCTCTCCCTCCTTCCTTCTCCCTCTCTGGCCCTCCGGTCTGACCCCTCCTTCTCTCTCTCCCTCTCTCTTCCCGCCCTCTCCCTCCCTTGCCCCCTCCCTGCCCCCCCTCCCCCACTCCTGTCTCCTCCCCCCCCCCTCCTCTCTCTCCCTCTTCCTCCCCCTCTTCCCGCCCTCTCCCCTCCTCTCTCTCCCCCCCTCCTTCCTTCCTCTTCCCTCCTCCTCTCCTTCCCCCCCTTCTCCTTTCCCTCCCCTCCTTCTCTCCCCCTCCCCCTCTTTCTCTCTCCTCTCTCCTTCTCTTCCTTCCCCTCCCCCTTCTTTCCTCCTCCTCCTTTGCCCCTCCTCCCCCTCCTCTCTCCTCTCCTCCTCTTCTCTCTCTCTCTCCTCCCGACCCCTCCTCCTCCTCTGGTCTCCTCCTCTCTTCTCCTCCCTTTCCCTCTCTCTTCTCTGACCCTTCCCTCCCCTCCCCTCCCCTCTTCCCTCTCTCCTCCCCCCTTCTCTCTTCTCCCTCCTCCTCCTCCCTCTCCTCCCCTCCTCTCCCTCTCTCCTCCCCCCTCTCCCTCTCTCCTTGTCCCTCCTTCTTCCCCCCTCCCTTCCTTCCTCCCTCTCCTCTCTCCTCTCCTCCGCCCCCTCTGCTGCCTCCATCTCGCTCTCCCTCCCTTGCTCCCCCCTCCTCTCTCCTGTTCCCTTCCTCCCCTCTCCCCCTCCCCCCCCTCCCCCTTCCCCCTTCCTCTTCTCCTCCCCCTCCTTCCCCCCCCCCTCTCCCTCCCCTCTGCCGCCTCCCCCCTCCCTCCCTCCCTTTCTCCCCCCTCCCCTCCCCTCTCCCTTCTTCCCTCTCTCCCCTTGCCTCTCTCTGCCTTTCGCCCTCCCTCCCCCCCCCCCCCCCTCCTCTTGGCTCCTCCCCTCTCCCTCCTCTTCCTCCCCCTCTCTTGCCTCCTCTCCCTCGCTCCTTCCTCTCTCTCCCCCTCTTTCCCTCCTCTCTCTCTCTCCTTCCTCTCTCTGCCCTCTCTCTCCCCTCCCCTCCACTCCCCTCCTCGCCTCTCCTCCCCCCCTCTTCCCCTCTCCCCTCCTCCTGCCTCTTCCCTCCTCTCTCTCTCCTCTCTCCTCTCCCCCTTCCGCTCTCTCTCTCTCCCCTCTCTCCCTCTCCTCCCTCTCTCTTTCCTCTCCTTCCCTCCCCTTCTCTCCCCTCCTTCTCCGCCTCTTGCTCCTCTCTTCCTCCTTCCCCTTCTCCCACTCTCTCCTCTCCCTCCCTCCCCCCCCCCCCTTCCCCTCACTTCCTCCTCCCTCCTCCTCTCCTCTCTCTCCTCCTCCCTTTGGTCCCTCTCCCCTTTCCTCTTCTCTCTCCTCTCCTTTCTCCTCTCCCTCTCCCCCCCTCATCCCTCTCTCTTCCTCTCTCTCTCTTCTCCTTTCCCCCCTTCTCTCCCCTCTCTTCCTCCTCCCTTCTCCTCCCTCTCCCTCCCCTCCCCCTCTCTATCCTCCCCTCCTCCCTCCCTTGCCCTCTCCCCCCTCCCCCCTCTCCTCCATCTGACCCTGACTCCTCCTCCCCCTCTTTTCCTCTCTTCCTCTTCTCTCATCTTGCCGCTCTCCACTCTTCCTCCTCCCTCCCCTCTTCTGCGCCTCTCCTGCTCCCCTCCTCCTCCCTCTCCCCTCTCCCTCTCTCTTTCCCTCCTCTCTCTGCCATCCTGTCCCCCCTTTCCTTCCCCTCTCCTCCCTCCCCCCCCTCCTCTCCCTTCTCTCTCCCCCTCTTTTGCTCTCTCCTCCCTCTCCCCTCTCCTCCCCTCCTCTGCCTCCTTCTGCCCCCCCCCCTCCTCCCTCTTCCCTTCTTGCTCCCCCTCTCCCCCTCCTCCTTCCCTCCCCCTCTCCCCCTCCCTCCCCCCCCCTCCCCCTTCTCTCCTCCCCCCCCCCCCTCTCTTTCCCCCCCTCTCCCCCCCTCTCCTCCTCTCCCCCTCTCCTTCTCTCCTGCTCCTCCTCCCTGCTTTTTTTTTCTCTTCTTTCCCTACTCTCCCTCTCTTTCCCCTTTCCACCCTCCCCTCCTCCCCCCTGACCCTCCTCCTTTCCCCTCCCTCTCTCTTCTGGGGGGGGGGGGTAACTCTCTCTCTGTCCCTCCCTCCCCCCCGCCCCTCCTCCTCCCCCCCTCCCCTCCCTCTCCCTCCTCTCTCCCTCCTCCCCCTCCCTCTCCCCTGCCCCCCCTCTTCTCCCTCTCTCTTTCCCCCTGACTCTTGCCTCCTCTCTCTCCTCTCCTTCCTTCCCTCCTCCTCCCCCTCCCCTCTCTCCTCTCCCTCCTCCTTCCCTCTTCCTTCTCCCCCTCCCTCTCCTTCCTCCTGTCTCCTCTCCCCTGCCCTCCTCCTCTCCCCCCTCTCTCTCCTCCCTCTCCCCCTCCCCCCTCCCCCCCCCCTCCCTCCTCTCTCTCTCCTTGCTTCCTTCCTTCCTGCTTCCGCCCTGGGGTCCACCCCTGCTTTTTTCCCCTTTCTCTCCCCTCCTTGACCCTCCCCTCCCCCCCCCCTGCCCTTTCCTCCTCTCCCTCTGTTCCCCCCCCCCTCTCTGACCCCCCTCCTCCTCCTCTCTCTCTCTTTTTTTTTTTTTTCTCCCCTCCCTCCTCTCTCTCTCCCCCTCCCCCTCCCCTCCCTCCCTTCTCCCCTCTCTCCCTTCCCCCCCCTCCCTCTCCTCCGTCTCTTCCTCCCTCTCCCCCTTCCCTCCTCTCTCTGCCCTCTCGTCTCCTCCCTCCTCCCGTGCTCCCCCCCCCCGGTCTCCCGCCCTCTTCCCCTCTCCCTCCTTCTCCCTCTCTCCCCCCTCCTCCTCTCCCTCCTTCTTCTTCCTCTCCCCCCTCCCTCCCCTCTCTTCTCTCCTCTGCTTCCCCCTCTCCCTCGTCCCTTCCCCTCTCTCCCCTTCCTCTCCCTCCCCCCTCTGCCCCTCCCCTCCCCTTGCTCTCTCTTCCTCCCTCCCCTCTCTCTCTCCCCTTTCCTCTCTCCCTCCTCCCTCCCCCTCCACCTTCCTGCCTCTCCCCCCTCTCCCTTCTCGTCCTGCCTCCTCGCTGCCCCTCTCCTTCTCTCTTTCCCCCTCCTCTCTTGCCCTCTCCCTCTGCTCTCCCTCCTTCTCCCCCTTCCCTCCTCTCTGCTCTCTACGCCTTCTTCTCCCCTCACCTCTGACGTCAAGATACTAAACCAGACCGCGCTATTAAATATTGATAAAAGTGACTGGAAAAAATGTGAGGACCATGTGTTGAAAGAGGAATAGGACTATTGGAGACAGGATGGACTGAATTTTATGCAACCGAGAACATTCATCAACCTACTGGAATCGTCCGACACAGATTAAGGTCGGGGCATATCGCAGACCTTAATCCACGTGCACACTTACTGGGATAGTTTCTCCAACTTTAAAGACGATTTGCAGGCCCTAAATCATTATAGCATCAGCACAATGTCAATGGCAACAGTTTGTATTCCACAGGGATGCATTTTCAATTCCGCAAGCCCACGGCTGTGACAAACAACTGGTACTGAAAAAAAAAAAAAAACACTAAACGCATTGAATACCAACACAAGAGTAATATTGCGGTGGAAACTGACATATTGTGGCATAACAAGAAACGTGAGAGCAAACACGTTGTCAAATTAGGGGACAACACACGAACATACGAATCAATCTATAAACTTCAATGAAAAGAGGACCAACATCTTGGTCGTTAAGAAGAAAGCCCACTACAGAGACACTGACAGCTATTTTCATAGTGAAGAACATTTAATCATGTTCCGTCTCAGAACGGTAAACAGTAGAGTAGACAATCTTTCACGAAGACTCAAAATGGGTCTGTCACCCGTGTGTATGTGTGAACAAACTACACAAACAGCTGAACAGATCCTTAAAAATTGACACGTGCTGACTAAATTGCGGTATAATTTCTGGTCACTACGCACATTAACGCACAGCTATTTGGAAGCTTTCACGAACTCAATATAAAGAGCTGTTTTTTGTTGTTTGTCCATCAAGAATGATGATGACCATTCATTTCATCCTGTCGGGTTGAAAATATGGAGCCGTAAGTTCCAAGATGGCTGATAAGGCCTATTTTGGCTCGAAATGTTATTTGACAATGTGGATAAAGAATGCTTGACGTTTCTGGAGGAGGATGTCCTGCAGTGGTTTTTCTGTCCTGCCTTTTCTTCACAGCTCTTGCAGTCCTGGTTGCCTCACACGTGACTGCACCCTTGCGTAATGATGAACGCCACGAATTCCGGTCTCTGGCTGCAGTCTCTCAAGTGTCATGATGAATTCCAAAAGCATTCGGTGAGATTATCAGAGTGTCTTTAAAGCGTTTCCTCTGGCCGCCTTGGGACAGTTTACCACAACGCAACTCGCCGTAAAAAATTCGTTTAGGGAGCCTGTGACCTGGCATGCGAGTCAAGTGACCAGCCCAGCGAATCTGATTCTTCATAAGTAGAGTGTGGATACTGTGCATGGACGCTCGTTCTAGGACTTCGGTGTCTGGGATCTTGTCCTGCCATTTAATCTTCAGTAGCTTCCTAAGGCAGACTGTGTGGAAGTGGTTTAACTTCCTATCGTGTCGCTGATAAACAGTCCAGGCTTCACAGCCATATAGCAGTGTGGATAGTACAACTGCTTTGTAGACATTTAGCTTTGTTTGCAGGCTTATTCCAGAAGTAAAGAAAGTGGTAAAAGAGAAAAAGGAAAAATATATAAATTGGTTGAAGAGCAAACAAAAATGTGATTACATTGAATATAGAATAGTGAGAAGACATGTGAGTAGAATAGTAAAGAGGGAAAAACAAAAAGACTGGGAAGAGTATGGAGAAACCCTAAATAAAAACTACAAGGAGGCAACTAGAAACTTCTACAAGAAGATAAGTGCAATGCGAACCAGAGGATAACCCTTTGACCCAACTGAAATAATTAACAGCGAATATGGAGAACCAATAACTGAACAAAAACAAATCCTAATAAGATAGAAGCAGTATTTCGAACAACTTCTCAACATCCCATCAGATGTCAGGAATTCAAGAGACCAACACAGATGTCACCGAAGAACTAGAACCAGACATACTAAACGAAGAAATTACAGAAGCCATCAGATTAGCCCCATTGAACAAATCACCGGGACAGGATGAAAAACCAAATGAACTAACTAAAGCAGCAAGAGACGTAGGAACAGCTTGGCTACATAGACTATTCAACCATGTTTGGGTAGAACAACAGACGCCACGAGACTGGGGAAACGACATAATAATCCCAATTTAGAAAAACAAAGGCAGTAAAAGAGACTGTACACAATACAGTGGCATCTCACAGTTGAGACATAATGGGAAAATATTGTGCAAAATTCTTGAAAAAAGATTACGAACTACTTTAGAACCCCAGCTAAGCGAAACACAACTTGGATTTAGGAAAAACAAAGGATGCACAGATGCCATTTTTGCTCTTAGACAACTTATACAAAAATCAATCAAATTCAATGAAACACTCTACTTAGCCTTTGTCGACCATGTCACGAGCGCCCTGAGTTAACCCAGATAATAATACCGACGTTTGCGTGGCGTATATTGTCTGGGCCACAACAGTCGTACTAACAGAGTAAACACAGCTGTACAGGTTACATCGTGTCAGCCCATATACACATTTGGTGGTGAGTGAGTAGGACTGGATACACAGAGTTGGCAGTTCATTAACAAGTAGAATCACATATATTGTCAGCTTAGGATATGGAATGGTTCCGTTTGTCATCTATACGGCCGGACATCAGACGAAAATGGCTGCTGGGATTGTCACCACGGAACAGAAGATTGACAAGTTTGTCAACATTTGAATGCAGATGGAAGCCGTGAGATCACAGGGGCAGATGTAAAACGGAAGTACCTAGTACGGAAAACAGTGCATCTGTCAATTCTTGGTTTCCGGAACATCAAGATGATTGGCAGCTTGGTATCGAAACTCTTTGTTGGGAGTTTACAGAAACTAGCTGGCTTGTTTGAGAATCTAGGCAATTACTGACAACTTTGACAGGATTTAAGCCAGGAAAATAGTTCTTGACAGGGGATGATTTGCCACTGTGCCACCTGTGTGGGGGAGTAAAGGATAACGTCACGTGGACAACTTTGGTAGTTTGCCATATAAACTCGAGTTGAGATCAACTAGGGTGGACTTGAATAATGCTCTAGACAGAGTGCAGGGCACTGCAGTGCCAGTGGAAATAATATCTACCGTGTGTTAATTAGTGACTTAATTTTACACGTGCCTATATGGCAGATGTAGATATGATTTATAGGACTGCAGTAGTGCCATTTAAGGTATAACTTATTATAATATATTCGTTATAATTACTATAGACTGTGGCCTTGTTAAACTATAGTGTGATGATTAGCACTGTTAGTGGAAACTAGCTAGAGTAGTGAAGTGATACTTGGCTCTGTTAGCTAGAATAGATTAGTGAAGTGTTGATAAGCTTTACTAGTTGAGTAATGAGGGATAATTGGGATCTTCCCGTAGGTGTCCCTGGTGGGCGGGGTTCCGCATTCTGTTTGGTGATTTTTTCTTTGTCATAGCCTGATTCGACTCTAGGTGGGTAGCTAATCTGCTCTATGACTAAGTCTAGTTAGCTAAAGATCAGTAAGCAAGGTGATAGGCTTACACTCAGCCAAAAGGATCAGTGACTAGTACTATCACCAGATGTGTTGTTTCTATCCTAGGTTCCCTACCAGATCCAAGGAAACTCAACAAGTTTTTAAAAAAACCCATTCGGAAGAACACCCGTTCAACCATCAATAAAGTGCCGACAGAACGTAACTGAAAGCTAAAAGCAGGTTGATTCACCAAAGTGAGTGATGCGTACTGATGCACCACACATCATCAGACAGTGGTGGCGGGCTGAAGACATTGGGTCTAATAGTTACCTAGAGTTATATAATCTCGTGTAATAGAACACATGACATTATATGTGAGGCTGGATAGACACGAGTGAGGATCAATCCAGTACAGTAACAATTAACATTAGTAAGTAGCCCTTATGAACTGAGTGGTTCGATGTGCAACGAGGATGATCTGTCGACTAACTAACTAACTAACTAACTGCGTACACACTGCAAAAGACTTGTGCAGTTTGTTTAGGAACATTAGGAACGGACATTGTGTAGAGTGCAACCGGTCCATGATTAACTGTTAATACCACCGGTGTCTATTTCGGATGTTCATGAAATTGGATTACCAGAGGTCTACAGAGGCAAAGCAGTATCCGGCAAGATGGTTTCGGCAACGGGTGAGAAGTACATGTTCTGACGTACCGTGCTGTGGTCTATCTTTGCTGGGATCAGCTGACTGGGTTGCTGTCTGAGAGTCAGAGTCTACACACTTTATAGAACACGTCACACATTTTCTTCACATACACGTCTCATATACGTTACACTTTTATTTTAATAAATTACTCTTTATTAATTTCTAGAAGCAAGAGTTGTTGAGTATGTTGCGTTGGGGAAGTATGAGAAGGGGGCATAGTACGACAGTGTGAGAGTGATAGGAAAAGGTGTCCATAGGCTGATGGAGTGTGTTGGACGGAAGCTGGTGGATTCTCCAGAATATTGAGAGGAAAAAAATATTATAATGTGGGTGTCGGATCTCCTCACTCCAGGGACGACACTTTAAAGGAGGACACGACAGACCAAGAAAAGGCATTCGATAGAGTAGATAGAAACAAGCTGTGGGAAATCCTTAAACAATATGGATTGAGTACACATCTAACAAACCTGTGTAGAAGTTTATACAACAACAGTGAATGCATAGTGAGAGCAACTGGAGGACACTCAGACCCCTTCATCATAAGATCTGGAGTACGACAAGGTTGTGTCCTGTCCCCTCTCTTGTTCATAACATATATAGACAACATATGTAAAGAAACCAGCCAAGCAGAGACAGCAAGAATACCGCATGACGAGAACACAGAAGGAGAACCATCTGCAAATCTAACCATTAGAGAACTCCTGTTTGCGGACGACCAAGCACTAATAGCAAAATCAGAAGCTGAATTACAAGACCACATGAATAGTCTAAACGAAATGTGTAGGGAACATAACATGAAAATTAGCACAAGCAAAACAGAGGTAATGACTATAACTAAAGAAGAACAAACAACAACAATTCACCTAAACGAACATCCCTTGAAACAAGTAAAGAGTTTCAAATACCTAGGAAGTATAATATCATCAAATGGCAGATCATAAGACGAGATCGAAAATAGGTGCAATAAGGCAAATCAACTCATTGGACAAATGGCACCAATACTAAAGAACAAACATGTATCAATAACTACTAAGAAAGCACATTACATCACAATCTTACTACCAACTCTATGCTACCAATGCCGAACCTGAACCTTTTAGCTTTCAGCCTTTTAAGATTGAATAACTTTCCATCCATGCGGTAGTTGATGTCTATTCCAATGTCGTTGTTCTCGAAGGCATTCGTGTCACCCATGTCACCCATGTGTACGTGTGAACAAACTACACAGACAGCTGAGCAGATCCTTACAAATGGAAACATCATGACTAAATTGTGGTATCATTTCTGGTCACTCCATACGCACATTAACGCACAGCTATTTGGAAGCTTTCACGAACTCAATATAAAAAGCTAACACGAATACTTGTGTACACATTATTAACCAGCAGCTGAAGAAACAAGAAGGAAATGAAAA
Source organism: Cepaea nemoralis (assembly GCA_014155875.1). Classification (NCBI taxonomy): domain Eukaryota; kingdom Metazoa; phylum Mollusca; class Gastropoda; order Stylommatophora; family Helicidae; genus Cepaea; species Cepaea nemoralis. The sequence continues at coordinate 993,113 of JACEFZ010016749.1, forward strand.
ATAAGGTAAGAAATATATTCCTTCTACTTTCCTGTCAATGTACACATTATTTACTCCATGCCTCTGTATATTCTCTGTCTTTACTAATATTACACATTGCACCCCTCTCGGGAGTCTCCGTGGTGAAGTGGTCAAGCCGTCTGACTCGGGCTCCGAAGGTTGTATGTTCGATTCCGGGCCGCGTCCGTAATTTCATGAGTGCATTTTTTTCGGGGACTCCCGAGGTCGTCGCTGGAGCTACGGAGTTCGTGCTTTGTGCGACGCTTTCCGCGCTGCGGAAAGAGACTGAGCCATATGGGATAAAATCCCGGTGCAATGCAGTCGACCCTGTCGACTTTTAAGCGATATTTGTTTTATTGCACCCACTCCTATACGAATCTGGCTACGCCTTGTACTTGTGTCGTTACCCATAGTGACGTGCTTTACCGTAAAACTAGTTTGTTAATGTGAAATGATTAACTATGCAGGGGGTACGAAATCCGATGGAGATGTTTCAAAATGAAGAACACACGGATGGTATGCTCCTTCTCTTCCCCTCAACCCCTGGTTATGGTGTACTGGAATGATCGTCTGGCTTTCTTGGATAAGGACACCACACACAACACCACAAAGTACCGTTGGTATGCTGCGCACATTACACATTCCTCGGCGTTCAGAAATCAAAAGCGTAGACAGAACAGGCCGTTACCGGCGCTATAATTCACAATATGAAAACCAAAGAAAAGAACACAGCATGTGTGCTTATATAACATACGACACATATGAATCTCCGTCGGTGACGCAGTTCGTGCACTGCATGCAGAACCTCCGGGTGTGATTTATGGAAGGGTAATTCAACAATGGCAGAATTATCTAAATCCCACTACTTGTTGCACACTTCAAGATAAAACATCAAAATGATAAAAGAAGCAGGACCAATACGGTTCAAGCCAAGAGATAAATCACTTGCATTTTACAATGCTGGTAACATAAATTCATGGGGTTAATGGTAGGTACACGAAGACATGACAAGTGATGAGCTAACCACACCAGCGAGAGACGTTCCATCTCATCAACACAACAGGTGATTCCCGGGAAGCAGAAATATATCCCTGAGGAAACATTCAGACTGAGGAGAAGATTAAAGTAGATGAGGATAGAAACAGAAAGTCTTACAACAACAACAAAAGACAAGTCAGACGTTTCGATCAGAGAAGACAAAAACAGCTTGTAATGGATATGTGTTATCCAATAAAATATTTCCAGTTGCAAAGGAAACAAGATGAAGAGATGTTTCATAACAATAATAGATGATTTGAGACTAGCAAAGTTACGGATTATTTGGACGTCCTTGGACAAGACGTCGCAATCAACTCCAGCAGTTAATGGGTTTTTGCGGTGTTCAGTGGTTTGCCATGCTTTCTGAACAGTCGACGCCTATACCTTTGAATAGTCAATAAAAACGGTTAGGTATGTAGAACTCCTGCCAACAAGTGAGAGATACTGAACACAGACACACTGCACATGCCCTACATACAAACTCCACTACGGAATCGCATGGGACTTTTTTTTTTTTTTTTAAATAATACATTTTTAAAAAAAAACTAAGTATACTTAAGTTTATTTAATTATTTTTTTGCCGTCTCCGTGGCGAAGAACTTACGGACGCGATTCGTAATCCTGTATATTCGCGTTCGAAACACAGCTGCGCGCGATTTGGCAGCAAACGGCGTTGCGTTGTTTTCGCGTTGGTATCGGTGCCGGTTGTTCAGAAAGCAATGGCAAACTAATGAACGTAAACTTGCCACGAAATCACAGCGGTAGAAATGCTGGTGTTGACTGCGATGTCCTGTAAAAAGGCTATGCAAAAAAATATGTTTTATTTTCTCCTGTGATTCCGTATAGGAATTTGCTGTAAGATATGTACACTGAGTCCGTGTTTAGTATCTCTCACTTTCTGGCAGGAGTTACACATATCTAACTGTTTGTATTTAATATTGTTATATCCTGCTGCAGCCGTGACTTCTCTGATACCACTGAGTATACCCAATCAGGCCAGTGCAGTCCGGCCGACTCCGAACTCGGTATGTCGGCATTGTAAGACTGCGTTCATTAACCCCAAACCACCGATGCGTCACATCTCTGTTACGTGTACTTCGTGTACTAAATTACACACATGACAATATTAAAAATAAACAAAAAAGTAAAGACACACTGGAATGATGGAAGCAGCACTATGGGGAATGTGTGAATATGTGAGAAACAATCCGGGCAATCTGAAAGTGAAGATAAAGAAGCGTCACTTTATTGGAAATGGGGTGATCGGCAAAGCTACGTCTAAAGAAAGGCAAGTGGCCAGGTGTTGGGGGAAACATCAAGGGATCTAATGCAGGCAGGGGGAGACGCTAAAGTCGGCATATATCGTGCGCTATATGTAAACATTTGCAACAGCGCTGTTTGGTCCAAAACCTGGAAGAGAACACTCCAATCCTTATGCAACAGAAAGGCAATGTTTAACTGTGCACCAACTTTCCTACTATTTTACTTGGTCACACTAATCTTCTCGTGCGAATCATCACGAAGAAGACCGAAAGAATTAGAAGAATATGCATTACGATAGGTTAAGGCATGCTCAGTTAGGGCATGGAAACTGGAGGGCATATCTTCAATGTCGTTGAGAAATGTAGAGCATAATATAGATCTTGCCGTTTGTTTCAAAGACTGCATAAGTATTGTGACTGTTCAGCGTCAGAAACTGTGGAAGATCATCAGAGATGTGCGGTTTCCAGCATATTTGACCACATAATTAAAATTAGGATATCCGGAACAATAAACAGCTGTCAGAGTAGCCGGTAAAACATCAGACTGGGTTGAGTTGCAAATTGGATAAAAACACGGTTGCATTCTGTCAATACATGTTCAGTATCTATGCAGAAAGTGTAATGAGAAACGTCAAAAATAATGAGACCGCTCTACAAGATCTGAACATCCAAACATTATCTCATCTCATTTGAACTTGTTCCTCTTGAACCTTGCGGTGTCGAGGTGAAGCATAAACATCGGGAGAGTGCACGTTCATAGACTTCATGTATTGAGAGTCCCATGGAATCTGCAATTACCCCCGTCCCTCATTTACGTGGCCCGCCCCTTCTTTTACTTCCATTGAGTCTGTGCATCATTGCTTGTTGTGGCATACTGTTAGTTGGTAATCTAGTTATATGGCCAAACCATTTAACTTGCTGTTTTCTGATGAAATCTAGCGCTGCTGTAACCCCCACTTTAGTCCCCATTTCTTCATTTCTCTCTTCTTGAACATCCAAACATAATGGCACGTAAACAGTTTTATGTCTGAGAAACTGAAAGATTTTGGCCACATTAAATCGGTGGTTTCGCAAGAAGTCATGGAACAAATCGTTTCTGGAGGAAGCGACAGGAGGAAATCAGTCGAGGGTGGACACGGGACATTTCAAACACCTTAGGCAGGAGGGTATATGAAGAATTGCAAGAGATCTAAAAACATTTCCGCAGCGTAATGATATAGCAACGCGCTGCAAGATACCTGCTTTGTTTGTCTTTGTGCATATCCTATTTAAAGGCCATGGCTGTCAACACCAACACTTTACTGCTGTTGTTGTCTTGGCAAGTTTACGTTTAGTAGTTTGCCATTGCTTTCTGAACGACCGGCTCACATACCAACACTTTAAGACCCAGCGCGATGCGGCCTGCTGCCAAATCGGTCGCAGGTGTGTTTCGAACGTAGGTAAGCGGGCATGCATGCATAAAATACCTATCTACCTACGTACCTACAACCATCCATCCATCCATCCACCCACCCACTCACCCATCCCCCCACCCACACACACATACACACGGAGGTACATTCACACACAGAGACAGACAGTCAAATACACACGCACGCACGCGAGCACATACATACATGCATGCACACACGGGGCTATTGTCTTACACTAAAGATGTACACATAGAAATGTATGGCTATAACAGGCGAAAGATATGTCGCCGTGTCACAGTTCACCATAACTTGTCACTGTTGACACGTGTAATTAAGTTGGTCATCACCATCTCTACGCCTGGTTCCGTCTATTTTACAGACAAAACTTGTAGTACTAGATTAAAAGGCTAGGGTTATTATATAATGTTTCAAGTTAACATTCACTGGAATAGTGTGTCTTGAGCCTCACGTAGTTGTCTCGCCCAGCTGTAGCCACGCAGCTCACGGTAAACTAACTGCTCAATACAAACATGTAATCTCTCTCTCTCTCTCTCTCTCTCTCTCTCTCTCTCTCTCTCTCTCTCTCTCTCTCTCTCTCTCTCTCTCCCCCCCTTCTCTCTCTACATCTGGCCTGTTATTCAAATGTACAATTACATTCTCGCTCGTTCGTGTGCATGGCATTATATACAACGGCGCCGTGACGATACACGGAAATCTAGCATTTTCTTGCGTTCCACAGCACCTTTCGATGGAAGCTCCACTGTATCCGATAATCTGCACTGACAGAATCATTCCACTTGTATTTAATGCCCTACCCAGGATCTGGCCAGACTGTAGTGTTATGTTCACAGGAAGGAACATTTCAGCGAAGGCGTTATCGATCAGACCAGTAGTGCTCAGAACAGGAAACTTTCCAATTTTTTTTTCTCTGTAACCGCCCTGTGTGAGTTTATCTTCTGGAGTCTTCTCATTCCTTCCGCAAGAAAAGATCACTATCTCCATCACGTTACAAGCTGTGATGGAAAGATTTGGTGCATGTCCCTTCACGTTAGTTTCCTCAATTGCATTAACAACCTAACCTCGGTGGCTAGTATCGTCAACTGAAAGTGTATAATGGTATCGGCTAAATTCTCTTCACCCCTCCCCCCCCTCCCCCCATATATGGTAGATACTGTAGACACCGTGTAATGTAAATGCAAGACTAGGATGTCTTTTGTGCGTGTGTGACCTAAACGTACACAGTAGCAGAATATATTCCATGCCATGCCTATCCCGTTCTATAAGCTAGGGACTGCGCTAAAGAGCAAACCACAAGTCACATCCACAGTGTTTACTTCCGTTTGCCTATCAACTAGGGCTGCTGATCTAGTCGCGCTTCATGCCAATGTTTAGCCATGTTTCATCCGGGCATTATCATATATTATATTTGCTCTGGCTTCTGTGTACATACATCCAATATTGAACTGATGAACTGACAATTATATGTCCTGTAGTGACCGTTCCCTTTAGTGCAGACTAGTGCAAGACGTCCTGCCCGCCAATGTAGTCTGAGATGATCAGTACAAGTTCATTCCCTGCCATCACAAGAGAGGTTCAGGTAGCCTAGCTCCAAGGATTTTACTCACCTAGAAGTGTGAAGTTGTGTGCGTTCACATAACCCTGGCCACAATTAAGTCGGATGCCGTTAGTCAGTTGCCCTTTTCGCTGCTTTCCTTCCCAGGCAATAACCAAACCAGGAACTTCTGAAAATTATCATCATCAAGTGCCATACCGATAAACGTGGGCCATTTCACACGATCACCAGATTCGTTGATCAGCTCTGTGTTCTTGCTTCGAAGATGCAATGTGGTCAAGCCATCCAGATATGTACTTCTCTGCCTTCTCCTTATTCTATTCCCGGCAATTTTGCCAGTTGTCACCAAAATCTCTACTTTGTCTTCTCAAAACGTACCCAAAAAAATGTCACTGTTTGCATCTAATTTCTGTAATCAGTTTACATTTACATTTGCTTCTTGTAGGGCTTGCTCATTGGTATTTCTGTCTGCCATGATATTCTTTGCAGTTCTAATATAAATGTTAAGTAACATTGATCCGCAGAAAGGAATATTTACGACTCATAGCACTATACGACTTTAAAACATGAATTAAATGAGAAGCAAAATAAAAATTGGAAGGTTTTGAGATCTGTTAAAATAGCTGCAATTAGTGAGTATGATAGAACAAAGATACAATGAACAAATTCTTAAAGACGCTAGGGGAAATCGACAACTACTGAACAACATATAAACAAGCAAACCGTCTTCGCTCAGTCACAATATGAAATATAGAGGTTTGTTATTGAAAGTATTGGAGGGTAAATTCCAGGCCAGGAGAAAACAAAGCGTCCAAGAAACAACATCGCACAAGCAAATATATTTTAGCCAAAACTTATGCTGAGTTTACCATGGACTCCGAACAAAGATTAATAATAACAGATCATGTATTTTCCCCCCAATATCATCGTAGTCACACCAACATCTGGTATAAATGAAACAACAGAGAGCGAGCGTCTGAAATTTGCAATTCTACTAAGGAAAACTGGTCGAGGACTACTAATGGATTGTCTCTATCAATCACGTGACCGGTTTTCAAAACATGTCGTCCAATCGATGACGTAAGAGGTTTACCAATTGTATTTATCAATTCACATGCAGGTGCCAGTCTACCTACATCGGCAGTACAGGGAGGTAGTTAATCAACAGGTAGTCGAACACATACCCAATTGGATAACAAGATAATGCACATAGATGATACGAACCTGGCCAAGCCGACACACCACAAACAATACGTTGCATGTGTTGTAACACACAACATAGTCGGTTGTTAAAGTTCGCAGGCGCCATCATGATTAATCTGCGAAAGCCAATTTTGCGCAAACAGAAAGACAGGATAGTCAGTTTAAAATTACCGTGGTAAACAATTAAAATTTATATGCGAACATGTGTATTATTTCAGCTGAAGGGTTTATCTAGTTATTTTAAGGTGTGCGATTTCTGTGTATTTACATGACGAGATGCAACAAAATATGACAGGCAATAAATCGTGCAATCTACTGTTTGTGCCTTCGTTATTCAAAGTACAATTTTGTTTAAGGAAAGGTAACAAGTTGCAATAATGCACTATTCACACTAAGACAAATATGTGAAATAACCACGAAGAGCAGAATATTGTGCTCGTAGAAAAGGAAAATACTTTCCACAGAGTAGATAGATACACATTATGGACCATTTCTGAAGACTGTGGGATACAAGAACAATTGCTAGAAAACATCATAGCCATGTACCACTCGAAACAAAATGCATAAAAACACAAGACGGTATATCAGATATGTTCACAGTCAATACAGGAGTGAGGCAGAGATGTGTGCTCTCTCCCTTGCTTTTTGACATCTATATAGACAGCTCCGTATACCGCGTTCGAAACACAGCTACTGGCGATTTAGCAGCAGACTGTCTTGCATTGGTTTTTTATGACACGGTATGGGTGCCTTTCAGAAAGCAATGGCAAACTACTAAACTTAAACTTGCTAAGGGATCACAGACAGCCAATAAATTCTGGAGTTGACTGCTACGTCCTGTAAAGGATAAGCAACTAACTTTTAACACAGAATATCCAATAGAAGCAAGTCTTGACAGAATAATTCAGACAATTTCGAACTTCTTACTTTAGACGAAACAACAGATCCACCCGCAATGAATGAGCTTTTATTTGCAGACAATCAGTGCATGTTTTACAGCGATAAAGACAGACTGCAAAATCATATTAATAAGCTGAGTTCAACATGCAGCAGATACAATATGGATATACATACAACCAAAACTGAAATACTGCAAGTTAGCAGATCTCCTGGTCCATCATATATACATATATACTGATAAATAGTACACCTTTGAAACAAGTTACAGAATTTTAATATCTAGGAAGTATGATCACGGAAGATGGCACTTAGACATAGAAATCGAAATCATATGTCAAAAAGCAAATGCGCTTATACATAAACTATCACATACATTGAAATATCCAAACATCCATATCTCCGCAAAACGACAGATAATAAATATCATATTTACATCAACCCTATGCTACCAATGTGAATCTTGGACATTAACCAAATAATACTTACGCAAAATCAACACCTGCGAGTTGAGATGCTTGAGAAGAGCTTCCCACTTAGCTATCGAGACCGAACAAGAAATTATGTTATCAGACAAACGGTGGGATCAACACAGTAAAACCTCGATTTTCGTTGTCTTCGGGTGTCGTCTATATCGGTTTTCGTCGATTATTTTCAGCGAAATGTTTGTCTCAGTTTTGGCCGGTTGCCTCGGATTTCGTCGGCGTGCCCACACAACCTCGCTGCTAATTTTGCGAAAATAGAAGGATCCACGCGTTCTTCTGCTCCGTTTGGCGTTGTTTTTCGTTGTGTGAGCATTACGTGCTAATAATAAAATACGAGAGCGGCATTAAGATTGCTTAAATCGGCCGCATGGACGGGAAGTCGTCATTCACGATAAGTTCTACTGTAGCGAAAAAGGAAGAAATAAAGGAGGTTAATGTTGGGAAAGGCATGAATGTGCTAACAAAACAGAGATAAGAACAACTGAAGAAGTCGAACAGTTATTATTAAGATTGATCAATCAAAACCAGTTAGATGGCGATTCTGTTTCGGAGGCAATCATATGTGAAAAGGCTAGACTGTTGAATGCTGATCTTATTAGTGATTTTAAGGTCAGCAGAGGATGGTATGAAAAATTAAAATGGTGCACTGGCATACACAGTGTTACTAGACACGGCGAAGTCGCGAGTTTGGACAATTCTGGGGCCGAAAATAGACTGTTCAAAAAACAAAAACAAAAAAAGAAACGCAACATTATTTCAGTTTCAATTACAAACTTGTACCAACATTTTATTGACGATGCTGATTCGTCCACTGCAGTCGATTCGTAAGAACAGGACCTCTGTATGGTCTTCTAAAGACCAAAGACCAGCGTGCAGCCGGTTCCTGACCGTTTAATCTGAAATTCGACGAGCTCCTCGCACTGACTGGACTTTGGAGGATGCAGATGCAAATCGATTACTAAGGTGACGCAGCCGTATGAAGCGGTCTTCGGCAGCAGTTGTGATTCTCGATCTTCCACTGCGCGGCCGGTCTGCCACTGAGCCAGTTTCTTGAAATCGCCTCCAAAGGCGACTAATCGTGCTTCTGACCACGTTAAATTCTCTGGCTACTTCACTTTGTGACAGTCTAGCATGTAAACGTCCAATGATGATGAGTCGTTGTTCTGTAGTGAGATGAGCCATACTTGCGCATTGAATTTTCAACTGAATTTATTCGAGGAACGTCAATCTTTTATAGGACTTCAATAATATGGTCCGAGAGTTTTGTGTTCAGGAAGTTTCACTGGATTATCATGAACCTGTCACGAGTTATTGCGAAAATGTTGTTTTGACCTAGACCTCTTTCATGACCTCGCGAATCATGAGGTGAGTACAATTCAGGTAACCACGAGAAGTTAATGAATAGATGGACACAGTCGATAGGTTGACTGATGTCCAATTAGCGAATATCTTTTATAAAAGTAACACCAAAAATGTTGCGTTTCTTCTTCTTCTTCTTCTTGTTCTTGTCCTTCTTGTTGTTCTTCTTTTTTCTCTTTTTTTTTGTTTGAAAAGTATAGTTTTAAACACTATATTTATTCTCTATAAAATGTGTTTTGGTATGTATTGTGGAGTGCCTAGACCGAATTAATTGGATTTACATTGATTTATATGAAAATAATTGCCTCAGTTTTCGTCGGTTTCGGATTTCGTCGATTATTTTCTGACCTATTATCGACGAAAACACACTATCAACTGCCGGCACCAGCGCTATATCAAAATGAGATGTGATATGACAGCAAAAGGACACACGAGAAGAAAATAGATTGACGACATGAAAGTCATTGTACAATTACATGGAATGAGACTATCCAGTGCCACCCATCCGGCGCCAGAACGTCAACTATTCCTCCCCACCACGTTTGACGGTAAGAGTGATGATGATGAAAAGATGTCAAGAGAACAAGAGACAGTGGAAGGACATGAGCAGACGACTTCAACACCCGTCATCCCAATGACCATTGTGAGTTCACAAATGTTTTCCCCTGTATAACTCAGTGACCAAATGGGGGAAAATTATGAGGTTTTGCATATAATCTTACCATTATGTGCACTCAAAAAACACATTTTTTGTGTTGGAGATTGTACAGCAGATCTCAATGTTTGTTTATATGTGAAATATAATTTACGGGTAGAGATGAATTGCGTATTATGAAATGTATTATATCTTCACATGAAAACATCTGTTTTCAATAATGAATATTCTCCGTGGTGCATGAGAATTTCCTTATGAGAAGAAAGTCACACAGTTTGTTAGCGTGAATTGAATATATTTTTGCCAAAATATCAAAGAAATTTCGACGCTTGCCATGATTTCAATTGCCGTTGGCCCTATCAAAGACATATTCCCTGGGTAGGAGTAAATATAAGACGACATGAAAAATTTCATAACGATGCAACAGATACTTTTAAAAACAAAAAATGAACGTGAATGAGGGCAAACATTTGTGAACGCAGTTTAGCATCTTGATTTCAAGAACACGATGTGTGGAAATGTGTATTGTATGGATGAGCTTACTGAAGGCTTACCCCATACAAACAAGTTATTTTACGGCACCTGCAATACAGTATTTGTAGTAAACTTGCCTCGAGTGCCTACTTGGATTGCAAACACACCGGTGATGTCACGTGTAAAAGAAATTGATATCGAAGAGGCAATGTCGGGGTGCTGGGTAACGGGTGCCCCATAAAAAAAAAACAGACAGTGCAATATAAAATAAGTTTGTGGTAATCTCGCCTGGGAGAATTTCTGTTCCAAATTGACATACAGTTAATAGGAATGAAACAAACTAAAAATTATATTCTATGATGCATATATATATATATATATATATATATATATATATATATATATATATATATATATATATATATATAGAGAGAGAGAGAGAGAGAGAGAGAGAGAGAGAGAGAGAGAGAGAGAGAGAGAGAGAGAGAGAGACGGTGTATAAGTATGCATGGGTATAGTTACACGGTAATATTAGGGGAGGTTGGTGTTTTCACATCTGTACTGTACGCAGTGTGTTTACTTGAAAGCCTACGTCATACCAAGTTGTTATTCTAGCGTGTTTATCGTTGCAGTGGTATACACACGCCAAGCTGTTCCATAGCGTGAACAAAACAGCGACCTGGTTTGGCACACTACAAACAACAAAACATCTCCTAGACACAACTGAGACATGAAACGTTACGGCGGTATCTCAGGTGGCGTGCTGCTAAGGGCATAACGAATGCAACACTTGAGGCATCAAGATGCCAGAGACAAATGTTAAACAAGCTACCGTAATGACTACTTCAACAGCTCCGGCAATAAATCAAGAAGGCGATAAAACTCTAATGAACACTTCACGAGCACTGAGAGCAAATCATGGTCAATAACTTGGTCATCGATAACCAGCCTGCCAGAGAAAAAAGGCTTTCGGTTGTGAACAAGCTCAAACACGAACCGCGTTGATTATGAACAAGAATTACACGGCTGGCACTCTAACCACTTACACAAGTCATTCATAATCAGATGGTGATTATTTGCGTCAAGTCCCCTACTTACTATTGACTCGTTTCTCTTTCCGCTGAAGAATTAACGCTAGCAAAACCTGGCCAGTAAAATCTTCCAGTACTGTCTGGCTCTGCTTGTTGTGGGCTATTTATTATGCATCCCTAATTGGCTTCGTTTGCGTTCTTTCATTATTTTGTTCCTTTAAGCTTTTACTGTAAACTTCGTAAAATTTAGACCATGCCATATCTTCTTTCAATTAATGGCTTCAAGCCATGTATCTGTGTGATCTTATGTATTTCACATGTTGCTTTATATTTCATTACTAACGCGTTGCTCTTTCATTACTCGTATTAATGGGCGCTTTCATACATGTCTGGATCAGTCTGACAAAAAGAACTCACTCTGTTAACAGATTATTAACATTAAAGAAGACCCACGGATTCCTAATGTAGCATTTCTTTGAGAAGTTAATTTGATGTCGCAAGAAACAGGGACAGCAGCTTCCGGGACACGAACACAAAGTGCCATCACCTGTAAGTACCACCAAGTGTACATCCAACAGAAACAAGCACTTGATGTCAGCTCTGTCTTGTTGCCATCGTTTTTTATTTTTTTTTTACATCATTTATATGGACTGAATGGTTCGATGTGCAATGAGGATGATCTGTCGACTAACTAACTAACTAACTAACTTGTTGCCATCGGCAGTGAGCGGTAGAAGTAAATCCGATATGATGTCATTGCGTGTGTTATATATCAGAATTAATAACATACATGTTACTGCACAGACTACCTTCTTTACATAATAGCTCATTCAGCTTGGCCACATGACATAATCCTAACAAGAACATAGGCCTGATCCATAACTCTGGTGACGGTGTGAGATGGCAAGCCATGACCTCATCGCTTATCCACATGATATCTGATGAAGATGTTCGCCCACTACTACTGATCAAAGATAAAGAAGAAAAAATCCTCACAGCTTCTTGTGAATGAATACCAACGATTATGCGTGGGTGGAATGATACCTAACAAAACACACTGACAGTTTCAAACAAAGAGAGCACGGCCCTGGCTATTTAACCGCCGATTAACCGCTAGCGTGTAACAATATAATCAGCCAAGCAGAATAGCCGACTGTGCATCACTTTATCTGGATAATATTGCACAAGAGTGTAACTGTGACACGAAGCTGAAACACATATACTTTAATTAACAATGGCTGACCCATGTGAATAGTTGGACATGGTTGTTGTACCCATAATATATCACACCTCAATGGGAAGAGCTAGCAGACTTCAATCATCCAGGTAGCATACTTTGAGAGCCACCAAAGTAATGGTAGGATGGAGTGAAAGGTACAGTAGGTGGAATGGAACCAAGATGGGTAGAGTGAAGAGTATGGGGTGGAGTGGAAAGTAAGGACGTGAGGTATCAGTAAAGTTAATTAACGGCATATACAGAGCGTAGAAAGAAAAACTGATTAAGGTAGCCAAGACTGTAAGATGTTGAGAGAAAGATATGGGATAGTTTCATATGTAAAAGCATAAGTGTTTGTTTAAGTGGGAGGGCGTAGGATACTCTCCACATAACATTTAGTGCAGTCTTGTCATTAATAACAAAATATAAAATGTAAGGCACCAACATGTGTGTAGAACAGTGTATTCTATTAATTTTTAACCTCTATATTCTATTACTTGTTATACCTCTTTACCCTACTTCTTGTGATACCTCTTTATCCTACTAATTGTGATACCGCTATATGCTACTTCTTGTGATCTCTCTATATCCTACTAGTTGTGATACCTCTATACCCTACTTCTTGTGACACCTGTTTATCCTACTAGTTGTAATACCTCTATATCCTACTTCTTGTGACACCTCTATATCCTACTTCTTGTAATACCTCTATATCCTACTAGTTGTAATACCTCTATACCCTACTTCTTGTGATATCTCTATATCCTACTAATTTTGATACCGCTATATGCTACTTCTTGTGATCCTTCTATATCCTACTAGTTGTGATACCTCTATACCCTACTTCTTGTGATACTTCTTTACCCTACTAGTTGTAATACCTCTATATCCTACTTCTTGTGATACCTCTATATCCTAATAATTGTGATACCACTATATCCTACGTCTTGCGATACCTCTATATCCAACTAGTTGTGATACCTCTATAGCCTACTTCTTGTGATATATCTATACTCTACTACTTTTGATACCCTTATTCCCACTACTTGCAATACACTTATTCCTACTATTTGTGATACTTAATCCAACTATTTCTAAATTAACTTTTTATGAAACAAAAATAGACCTGATTCTGGGGTATCTGGGGACTTTGTCTATTAGTAATATTACTTCTGATTAGTTCCATGTTCACTTACTTTTGGTCAGTGGTGCAGGGGAATTGAATCCTGCGACCTACCTTCCAAAGACCATAGTTGAAAACAACACATGGTAGTACTTAGTGGCTGCTAGATTTTATTTTAAAATAAAATAGTGATATAGTAATTTCGAGTTATTAGCCAGCAAGGCACCGGAAGTAGCGTGTGCATTTTAGAGTGTGGTGCTATTATTTTGATTTTGCTGCGGGAGATGCCTCATCAGGGGACATGACCTTTGTCCTATTATGTTGATTTCTGCATATATCAAGCAATCAATTATTATAATGTATGTGTAAAAATTAAAATGTTGCAAGATATCAACATTGGTGGTAAAGAGCTCAGAATAATTTTAAAAAAATATTTAGTGGAACCAAGTAGCAGCAATTAAAATGGTAAATAAAGAGGGCAATTATGAACAAATAAAGCTAGGAATACGACAGGGATGTGTTTTGTCACCGGATCTCTTCTGCCTCTGTAACGAAGTAATACTGAGAGAGATCAAAGAGAATCTGGGAATATTAATCGGAGGTTATAATACAAAAATACACGACCATGTAGATGACACAGTAACAATGATGGTATAAATTAAAAAGGTGGCACCAAAATTTGACATGGAAATAAAAGAGACAATTCTTCACCAAGTGGATAATTTTAAATACCTATGGGCATTTATTAAATCAGATGGTAGGTGCACAACAGAGATTAAGAACAGAATAGGGCAAGCAAAAACTGCATTTCAGAAAATGAAACGTATCTTATGCGATCAGTCACTATCATTGAATGTATGAAAGAGAGTGCTGAATTGCTATATAAAACCTCTTGTGCTGTATGGCAGTGAATATTGGAACGTAAATGAACAAATTAGGAACAGAGATGTGGTTCCTGAGACGAATGTTGCGTATTCCTTGGACTGCCAGAGTAATTAACAACGACTGTCTGAAAGAGGCTAAAGAAACTAGAACATTATATTTTTACCATTAACAAAGAGACAAACAGCTTTCTTTGGTCATGTAATGAGAAGAGAGGCATCGGAACATATCGTGACGACTGGAAAGATCGAGAGGAAGAGAGGCAGAGGTCGACCAAGAGAACTTATGCTGGATAGATTGAGACGGTGACATGGAGGAATATCATCAGCAAAGTTGATCCAGAACACCAAAGACCGAGACATGTAGCGAGACATGAACGCCTATGCCAGCTGGCAGGGCAAATGATGACGATGATGACGATATGAATAAAGGGTATTTATGTGGTTTTATAAAAGAATGCTGACAATTAATTGGACAGGCAAAATGAGTACTCTGGACATTTAGAGAGAAGCTAAGTCGCAAAGACAACTTATTACAGACATCAGAAAGAGGACAGTCATTATTGTTGGGGCCACATTATAAAGAGACAAAGACTAGAACATGTTGATGACAACCGGAAAGATGTGTTGAAAGAGAGACAGGGGAAGACAGTGTGATACAATTCTTGACAGTCTTGTGTCATGGCACGGAAGTGAGTCAACACACGAATTGATTCATGCCGTCAGAGATCGCCATTTGTGGAGAAGCATGATCGTCCATGCCAGCCGGCAAGGCACTGGACGATGATGCCTAATGATGTGTAATAGCAAAGAGCAGACATTCCCGTAATGATCTACAACTCTGGAGCTAGAAGATGTGATGGTGCTGTATAGAATACTAAACATCTTTAATGGTTACAGAAGTAGTCTGATCTGTGGCACAAGGGATTAGGATTCAAACAGTTCCACGACCATTACGAGTACCTTCCATCAATAGAAGTAAACAATATTAGAAAACGTGAACATCGCTCACATATGCAAAAGTTAATGACGGAAACAAATTCCGGAGACGGTTTATGAAAGCTGATATCAGAAGTTAACCGAGCGTGTAAACCGCATGGGAGATGTACGAAGATTCGTGGAAACAGTCATCACATGAATTCAACGACAATATAACGAACAACGCGTATAAATGGAAGGAATGTGCTGACAAAGAATAATCGCATATGGAAACAGTGGTATAGCGTAACTCTTTCCGTTTGTATTAGTTTTCTGGAAATCGCGTTTATTTAAAACATGTGAGCAGTAAAGGAATGTTCCTTGATAACTAGTAGTGATACAACGTGAACATTTGGCTGGCATGTTGTACCAGCGCTCATAAATAAGAACCTGGATTGTCTTCTCCCATAACTTAGAACATCCACCGCGCTGTCTGAATTGTTGGCATTTTAAATCCCGCCACGGTATTCCCAATCTATTTGTGAAAAGCATCTGTCCTGCGGTTTTCGCCGCGTTTGTAACTTACGGGATAAGTGAGCCAGCCGCTCAGAAAGCAATGGCAAACTACTGAGCGTCATCTTGTCAAGAAATCAACGACAACGGTAAAATGCCCTGTAAAGGATATGCGAAAACAATATGTCCTGCACATGATAGGTTCCCCTATAATTTTCTTCTTCCTTTACCTGCGACTATACCATTAAGTATAGTGTTGGATAACTGGACTGACCTTGACACAAATCCATACAATTGCAGTTTGCGTGTCTTTATATGTGTAAGGAGGTGTCTGCTGTTATCTTGCGTACTATATATTTGAAACAACAATAGAAGTCGAGTAAGACAGCACTGTGTGCTTTTAACCCTACTATTTAATATATTAATGGTGTGATTCAGTCTTCTCAGCTAGTATGTTGCTGTAAGCACGGAAAACATGCCTAGAATTTAAATTAACCCGTCACTATTTCCCGCCGAAAAAATCAAGTGTACAAGCAACAGGCATCTCACAAACCGAAAATTCACAGCTACAAAACCAGATTGACGAGCTGAAGAAGCAAGTCAAGGCACCGCTGACGCCGACTCCAACCAGCGACAACGAACAACTGCTGGTGAACATGAACGAACTCCAGCACAGCATCCAACAAGAGATTGAGCGCATGGCCGATATGAAGAAGGAAAACGAAGAAGTCCTAAAAGCCATCAAGACAGAGAGAGAACTGCTAAAATCCGAAAGGGAACAATACCAAAAGAAACAAGCAAAAGCCACGCAAAAGACAGCAGAGAATCCGCAAGCTGGAGCCAAGCCAAAGACCAGTGAGAAACTCCAAGACGAACACAGCAATCCATTTTCAATCTCAAACAAGTTCAAAGGGAAACTAGTCAATCAATCAGAGAAAGTGGACCGACGAAGAATCGAGTGATGATTGGTAGCTCAGATGAGATTGTTCTCGGGCCGACCACACAACAAGAAAACAAAAGCAAGCAAACCAAAGGATGAGTCCTTATAAGGACTGCATCCTAGCAAAACAGACGAGGTCAACACATAACAAAGAAACCACCAGAGGAGATGGGCACAAAGGATAAGTCGCCGACCAATCCCCCAGCTGAGGTCACAGACACAAACGCTTATATAGTCAGTCCGAGTTAGGACTCACTCGTAAGAATGCACAGACAGAAACAGGATTAAACCCACAAAAATCACGTATCTCAACTCTAACCAACGCGGAAGAAGCAGGTTAAACGAGACCGAATTTGGATTTTTTGTTTTTGAATCAAGCAAGCAAGTGTACAAGCGGGTCCAGTGGCATGGCTGATGCAAACTGAATGCACTGATAAGTGAACGAATTAAAGTGTCTTAGTAAATGGTTTTAACCTTTTGGCTTGATACAGGGACATTTTTATACGTTTTCGAGACAAAGCGGATAAGAAGTTCGAATGAGTTTGCAACCTTATATTAAAAGTCCTCTAAAATCACTGGATAGTTTTTGACCATCATGGCGCATAATTTTAGGCAGGGAAAATCCCAACTGCCCCTCCCTGTGGTAGAGGATGGGAAACACACCACGGTGTGGCTAACGCAGCTCTGGGGACCGAGTTACCACCGGGATAAATGGACAACTCACTTGTCCTGACAGTCGAAATGACTATCAAAGGCAGTGGTAAAAAGACCCCCATGTGGCTGTGGAAAACAAGGGGAAACCACCACATTATCTTTCCAATAATTAATTAGTATCCACACATTAGACCGTCATCAAGCTACTGATGGGAAAACCAAAACTAACATGAATAAATTTAAAGTAGGAACATGGAATGTTAGGGCACTAACTGAATAAGGAAAGTTAAACAATGTTGCAAGAGAAATGAAAAACATGAAAATAAATATCCAAGGCATAAATGAGATGAGATGGAAGGGATCTAGTAAAATATAAGGGATGGAAGGGATACATAGAACTACTATTTGATGGGGAAAATCCAAGTCAATTAATGGTTACTGGGTATTTCAGGTAGAGTTATTATGGTCAAAATTAATGGTGTAATATAAATATTATACAAGTGCATGCACCAACAACAAGCAGTAGCGATGAAGAAATAAAACATTTTATTATGAAGTCAAAATGGAGATAACTCAAATCAGATTACAAGAAATAAAACTAATACTAGGAGATGTGAATGCAAAAGTAGTACACCGGAAAATGGAGGAAGTAGTGGGGGATGATGGTTTAGGACAGTGGTTCTCAACCGGTGGGGAATTCCCCCCCCCCCGGGGGAATTTTAGGGTTTCCAGGGGGGGGGGGGGGGGAATGAAGACCATTTCAAGATCGCGTTAATACAAGAACCGATTACTTGATATTGTTTTTCCCTTCATACTTTACAGTTATGTATGTCTCATCCTTCTAAAATTCATTTTATAAAGTAAGTAGACCCACAAATCATGTTTTATGTGGATGTCTAGACTTGTTTTAGTATAAGCTATTAAATTTACCTTCCATTTTTACGTATACTGTGTAGGGGTGGGGGGATTTTTAGATAGGAAATATGAAAGGGGGGGGGGGGGAATGACGTTCTGAAAATACGGTGAAGGGGGGCACGGGCCAAATTTTTGATAGGAAGGGGGGGGGGGGGGGGGGGAATGACGTTCTGAAAATATGGTGAAGGGGGGGGGGGGAATGACGTTCCGAAAATACGGTGAAGGGGGGGCACGGGCCAAATGTTTTATACGAAGGGGGGGGGGAATGACGTTCTGAAAATATGGTGAAGGGGGGCACGGGCCACAAAAGGTTGAGAACCACTGGTTTAGGAGCAAGAGATGAAAGAGAAGAGAAACCAATACAATGAGCAAATATACATTATATTAAAATTTGAAATACCTTATTTAAATACCACAACAGACGAATTTACACATGGAAAAGTCCTGATAAGAAAATACTCAACCAAATTGTCTACTTACTTATTATTAAAAGATTTAGAATTGCGTTACTTAATGTTAAGACAATGCATGGTGCTGACTGTAATAGTGATCAGGTACCACTATGTGAACAAATAAAAGTAAGATGTAAGAGCGGGAAAAAATGGTTAATAAGATGAGACTTAATAAAGATGTTCTGAAAGCAGCTTAAGAAATTCAAGACAAATACAGGGAGATTGTGAAAAACAGGTACAATACAATAGCTAAAATACAGAGTATAAATGAACAATTGGAAATGTTAAGGGACTCCGTTCATCAAACAAGCAAATATTACCGGTGAGAAGCCAAAAACGCTCAGGGGAAAGAAAATGGATGACTGAAGAAATCTTAACAGTTCATGGACAACAGAAAACAAAGTAAAAACGACAAACAATAGAATGGTAAGTTAAATAAAGAAATAAGAGAAAAAAATATGTAAAGGCAAAAGAAAGTTGGCTAAAGAAGCAGTGCATGGAAATTGAATTAAATTCTATTAAAGAAACAAAAAATAAAAACCTACACAGGAAAATCAGTGAGCTCAAGGGAAGACAAATAATGGTCTGCTAAACTATTTCTTGCCGCCCTCCCTGGCGAATGGGTTAAGGACATTGTTCGCAATCCCGTATACCCACGTACGAAACACAGATGTGCGAGATTCGGCAGCAGATCGCGTCCCGCTGGTTACTTACGGAGGTATGTGAGCTGGTTGTTCAGAAAGCAATACCAAACTTTTTTTTTTTTTTTTTCGCATATCCTTTACAGGACTTAACTGTCAACAGCAGAATCTTTCAGCTGTATGTTGATCTCTTGGCAAGATTACGCTCAGTAGTTTGCCATTGCTTTCTGAGCGGCCGGCTCAGTATCCCGCAAGTCACGAGCGGGGGCGAACCGCCTCAGCTCTCGCCCCGCTACGAGACTCTGCGTGATAAACGGGATTACAGAGAGAAAGTGTTGTAACCCCTCAGCCAGAGAGACCGGCAATAGCAAACTACTAAATGTAAAACTTGCCAAGACATCAATTGCAGCTGAAAAATGCTGGTGATGACTGCAATGTTCCTGTACAGGATATGAGAAAAAGTAACTATTCCTTATCACAGTGACATACAGTTTATTGACATGATGTCTCACTGTTTTAACACCGATCATGACATTGTTATTAAAATGTCACTACCACTACTACTACTACTACTACTACTACTACTACTACTACTACTACTACTACTACTACTACTACTACTACCACTACCACTACTACTACTACTAATTTGTCATTGATGATTAATGTTTGAATGAAAATTAATCCTGAGAGAGAGAGAGACAGAGACAGAGAGAGAGAGAGAGAGAGAGAGAGAGAGAGAGAGAGAGAGAGAGAGACAGAGACAGAGACAGAGAGACAGAGACAGAGAGACAGAGACAGAGACAGAGAGAGAGAGAGAGAGAGAGAGAGAGAGAGAGAGAGAGAGAGAGAGAGCGAGATGGAGTGTCAATATGTCACAATTATATATTGCAAGATAGCGCTGGCGTTCCTGTATCTCGATAGATCTGGGCCCTTGGTGTTCTAGAGACGTTCCGTCGATGATATCCCTCCACGCCGCACCACTAGACCGTCTAAGGTGATTAGTCTCGGTCTGCTTCTGTCTTTTTAACAGCTGATTTCTCTAGTCTTAACGAAATTATCCAATTACTCTCTTCTGATTATATGACCAACCAAAGATCACTGTTTGTCGCTTTCATCTTGTTGGGCATGCTATACTTTTATTGCCATCTTCCAGACAATCGTTAGTCACCCTGGAAAGTCCAAGTTATTCCAGGACTAGGTCAAGTACATGACCCCTTCTGACATCATGAGTTGTATTGGGTATATGACACTGGCCCAACATATCTGGACAAATTGGCAGCCCATGGGTGGTCTGGTTAACATCACGTCAACTGCCTTACTTCCTGTTAGATTTCGCAGTACCCAGTTGCATATCCTTTACAGGACATAGTAGTAAACTCCACATTTTTTGGCTGTTTGTGATTCTTGGGCAAGTTTACGTTCAGTGGGTTGCCATAGATTTTTGAACGACCGGCACCCATACCTTTGTATGAGGAAACCAACGCAACGCGGTCTGCTTCTTAGTCGCCCGCAACTGTGTTTCAACCGCGGTAATACGAATGGCGTTCGTAATCCTTTCGTCACAGAGCCGAACGTGACAAATGGAAATATGTCGTATTGTGTGAGAGAATAAACGTGCATATATTACGGGGTTACAGAATTTAATGTAGGAATTTATAACCTAAGCATAAGCAATATGTATAATTTCCATAAAAGTGAACCAAGGCCAACAGGTGAATACTGCGTATGTGTTACCTCGTTGAAACTATCGGATGAAACATTTTGTCGCTCTTAGGGTCGCTGAAGGTGGCAGATGGATCCCAGCATTTGGCGAACAGAGAGACAGAGAGAGAGAGAGAGAGAGAGAGAGAGAGAGAGAGAGAGAGAGAGAGAGAGAGAGAAGGAGAGGAGAGGTGAGAGAGAGGAGAGAGGAGAGAGAGGAGAGAGAGGAGAGGGAGAGGAGAGAGAGAGAGGAGAGGAGAGGAGAGAGAGAGAGAGATAGATAGATAGATAGAGAGAGAGAGAGGAGAGAGAGAGAGAGAGAGATAGAGAGAGAGAGAGAGAGAGAGAGAGAGAGAGTCACCAAATATAATTAACGAACTTAACTGCTGTAGGAGAGTCAATCATCGTCCAGATGAGATCCATAAAAGTCAAGTGGGTTCATGATTCCTTCGAAAAACAAAACAAATGTGAGAATTGGGTTTAGTATGGCTTTTCGCTAATCGGCGCGTAATTAGACACTGTGTGACACAAAACGTCTTTAAAAAAAAAAAAAATTATTACACACGAGGACTGCTGAAGGGCATGAACTATCTCAGAATACACTCAGCTAAACATTTTGTGCAAATTACAGTTCTAGTGAATATAAGCCGGTCTCCCTGGCTAAGGAGTTAACGTCTTTCGCCGTAAAAGGGGGTGGGGGATGCGTGGTCTCGAGGTATGGTGTCCGCCTCGAGTGCTGGAGGTCCCGGGTTCAAGCCCAGTGAGGACCAGGATTTTTTTCACGTAGGACTTCTAGTAATTTCCACTGGTCTCTGGGTAGCGAGATCGGACGCCCGTGTGTATTGTTGCGCAAAAAATCGAAATCAGTTGGAAATCGAAAAAGTGTAGCCTAACGGCGCTGCCCGGCAAAATTTAGAGTTAATAATCTACCCGAAGTATTTCAGGATCCTCGCCAGTGCTACGGAGTTCGTGAACTGAGCTGAGTTTTTCCAGACTCAGGTTTGAGATAGGAGGAGAACGGAGCACTTATGGGTTACACCCGTGTGCCGTGATGTTGATCCATCGACTAAAACTAAAACTAAAACTAAAAACGTCTTTCTCCGTAATCCCGTATATTCACGTAGGGTAACGCAGCTACGCGAGATTCGGTAGCGGATCGCGTCGCGTTGGTTACTTACGGGGATTTGTGAGCCGGTCGCTCAGAAAGCAATGGCAAACTACTATGCCAAAAAATCAACAACAGAGTTAAAATGCTGGTCCTGTAAATAGGATATGCGGGAAAAAAGTGAATATAAAAAACAATCGTTGCATCTGTCACCATCGCGAAGCTGATTGTTTAACCACATTTCCTACATCTGGTATCTTAGCAGTCAGTTATGTTATCATTTTGTGATCTTAGCGTTAAGATTAGATAAACAGCATAACTAAAAAAGAGAGGAATGAAGGTGTGAAGCAAAAACATACAGTGTAATTCTCTACATCCAATCTCTGGCCTACCTAGGTAGGGAGTATTACCCTATTTGGAAACCTCTTTCCTGAGTGAGTTCCACTGCGGTTAAGTGGCTAAACGAGAAATTTGCAGTGCGAAGAAAGCCCTGATTTCCAAGCGAAGAAACAAATATATTCCTCCCGTCTCCCTATACATGTTGTATAATTATCACCGCTGTTCCATTTCCTTCCAGGTTAAATGAGTCTCATTCGGTCTGGCACTGCCACGATGGAGCAAGTACTCCTTGTTTTATGAACTGCATCTCGAAGGTTAAACATACTTTCATAAAGCTGGATGATGGTGCTACTGAATGTCATCTTTAGAAGCTACAATTTTCAGATTCCCAACATCAGTTTGGAATTTATTCACTTTTCCTCAAAGAGCATAAAGCCCACTTATAACAAGCACGCACGCACTCACGCACACGCTCACCCCACACACACACAACATCAGAGCCATGGTGCAGCAGCCGTGTGATGGCTAGGCGACTACGTTGATATACCATGACCGCGGTAGGACGAGGGTTTCATGTCTGCGCTCGCCGTTGCGCTAGAAGAGGGATGGCTGGCCACCTACTCCTCCGTGCATTCAGGCCTACACAAGAAGATGGCCCTAGCACATCGCAGACACATAGCAAGCTGCTGCTTCGGGACGTGTTGTGCTGATTGAGATTACAGGTACACGCCGCTGTGTTGCGTATACATGGACAACCTGCACAAAACTGTGGCAGCCAGCTGGCCATTTGCTAGTTTATTTGAGTCCACGTTGTACACCTTTGGTAAATGGCCTCGGAGGCCTGAAAGGAACTACTAGGGAATCTCGGGGTTAGTGGTACGACAGAAAAGCAGTGACTACAATCCACGAAATGATCACGTCTCTTACGCCCAACAACCGATACTTGTGTCATGCGGCAATATTGTTCATCGAAAGGATGGCCTACTAAATAATGCAACGTACTATAAGAGAAAATCTACCAAGATATACCGAATAACGATTTAAGGCAAGGAAAAGGATCTTTAACTTGGTTACCGCTATGCTGAGAAAACACACACATACGTGCGCAAACAGCAAGCCCCTTTTTGAACACAAAATACTCACACACATGAGTGTATGCGTGTGAGGTACTAAATAACGAGAAGTGACGCCACTATCAACTCACGAAATCACAGTCAACTAATTCACATCAACAGACAGCAATAGTTACGGCACGGAGGTCACTAGCGAAACGATATATCCCACGCTGTACGCAGGTATCCAGCAGTTAACTGCAAGCAAAATTCCTCCTGTCAGCACAGTTTCGCTGAACGTGAGCGTGAGAGCTGTTAAGACGGAAATATGGGAAAGTGCGGGTGACAACACACATACGCACTCTATCGGACAGTGTTACGCCGAAGCGGGTTCTGCATGCAGGCAGCAAGGGCGCAAGCCTTTCTACCGGGGATAAAAACCGCTGGGAAATTGATTTTTTATTACCTATATAATCTATAGGGACACATGAAATGGCTACAATGCGGTAGTGCCTTGCCTAGAACTGCCCCTGTGTTTATCGATCTATTCCAGGTTTGCTTAGTGACCTCGCTGTCCTCCTTCAGTACGCTATATTAAGGTGAAAGCCCGTAGTTGACTGCTGTATTTGGACAACACAATAATTACAAACAAGAAAAATCACACGGCAGCAAAACATGTACTGAAAGTATGAAATAAAGAGATGACGAGAGCATAGACAGGAACTGAACAGGAGCGACGAAGGCAACAAATCTTCTTATATATAAAAGAGAATCTCCGTCTGTATGTATGTCCTTTATGCGTTCGCGAACGGTCCATCCGATTGAGATGAAATTTTCTACATGTCTTCCCCTCATTCCCGCGCTGCCAACTGTGATATTTTTTTAGTGTGAAATCGGCTGCTTACTTAATATTATTTAATTTTTCATTATAATTTATATATAGCGAGGGGACTTAACTCTAGAAAGGTTATTTCAAGGGGCACAACTTTTAATAACATTGCTATATACCTTATAGTCATATTGTTGCATCGTTTTCAAAGATTTATAAACTCTTTGTCTATAGTTATGTACCGGCATATGAGTTATAATAAATAATGATACAATCTTTAAGGCATTTTCAAAGTTTTCATAAAAATAATGCATGATGCATAACATTGTAACTCATCTTTTTATTCTTAAGAAGTTATCTACAGTCATGCAGGTGATTAAAAACAGTTTTCATTAGAAATAATGGATGGTGTGTGGAAGGATATTCTTTTAAGTTAATTTTTGTTGTTGTATGAATTTAATGAGACGATACCCGCCAGGAGCTGGGCGAAGCCACGCCGGGTCAGATAGATAGACAAATCCACCTTTTCGCTGCAGTTATCTACAGGCATATGCGTTATAATCCTCCTCCACCTCTTCTCCCCTCCTCCTCCCTCTTCCTCTCCCTCCCCCTCCTCCCTCTTTCTCCTTCTCCTCCCTCCTCTCTTCCTCCTCCTCCTCCTCCTCCTCCACCTCCTATCACTCCTCTTCCTCCTCCTCCCTTCTCCTCCTGTCTCCTCCTACTCCCTCCTCCCTCTCCTCCCCCTCATCCCTCCTCCTCCTCTCCTCCTCCCTCTCCTCCTCCCCTCCTCCTCATCCCTCCTCCTCCCTTCTCTCCTCCTCCTCATCCTCTCTCCTCCTCCTCCCTCTTCCTCCCCCCCTCTACCTCCTCCCTCTCTCTCTCTTCCTCCTCTCCTCCTTCCTCCTCCTCCCCCTCCTCCTGCGTTCTTCTCCTCTCCTTCTCCCTCCTCCTCCGTCTCCTTCCTCCTCCCTCTTCCTCCTCCCTCTTCCTCCTCCTCCCTACTCCTCTTTCCCCTCCTCCTCCCTCTCCCTCCTCCCTTCTCCTCCCTCTTCCTCCTCCTCCCTCCTCTTACCTCCTCCCCCTCCTCCTCACTCTCCTCCTCCCCCTCCTAATCACTCCTCCCTCCTCCTCCTCCCTCCTCCTCCTCTCTTCTTCCTCCTTCCCCTCCTCCTCCCTCCTCCTCCCTCCTCCCTCCTCCTCTTCTCTCCTCCTCCTCTCTCCTCCTCCTCCTCCTCCTCCCTCTCTCCTCCTCCTCCTCCTGCATTCTTCTCCTCCCTCCTTCTTCCTCCTCCCTCTACCTCCTCCCTCCTCCTCCCTCCTCTCTCCTCCTCCTCCCTCTCCTCCTCCTCCCTCCTCCTCCCCCTCCTCCTCCTGCGTTCTTCTCCTCCCTCCTTCTCCTTCTCCTTTCTCCTCCCTCTTCCTCCTCCCTCCTCCTCACTCTTCCTCCTCCTCCCCTACTCCTCTTTCCCCTCCTCCTCCCTCTCCCTCCTCCTTCTCCTCCTCCTCCCTCCTCTTACCTCCTCCCCCTCCTCCTCCCTCCTCCTCCTCCTAAGTCACTCCTCCCTCCTCCTCCTCTCTTCTTCCTCCTCCTCCCTCCTCCATCCTTCCCCTCCTCCTCCCTTCTCCCCCTCCTCCTCCCTCCTCCTCTTTCTCTCCTCCTCCTCCCTCCTCCTCATCCCTCCTCCTCCCTTCTCCTCCTCCCTCCTCATTCTCTCTCCTCCTCCCTCCTCCTCCTCCCTCCTCCTCCTCCCCCTACCTCCTCCCTCCTCCTCCCCCTCCTCCTGCATTCTTCTCCTCCCTCCTTCTCCCTCCTCCTCCTTCCTCCTCCTTCCTCCTCCCTCTTCCTCCTCCCTACTCCTCTTTCCCCTCCTCCTCCCTCCTCTTACCTCCTCCCCCTCCTCCTCGCTCTCCTCTTCCCTCCTCCTCCTCTCTTCTTCCTCCTCCTCCCTCCTCCATCCTTCCCCCTCATCCTCCCTCCTCCTCCTCCCTTCTCCCCCTCCTCCTCTTCTCTCCTCCTCCTCCCTCTACCTCCTCCGTCCTCCTCCTCTCTCCTCCTAATCCCTCCTCCACCCTCTTATTCCTCCCTACTCCTTCTCCTCCTAACTCCTCTTCCCTCCTCCTCCTCTCTCCGCCTATCTCTTCCTCCCTCCTCCTCCTCCCTCCTCCTCCCTCCGCCACCCCCCTCTTCCTCCTCCCAGCTCCTACTCCTCCTTTTTCTTCTTCTGCTGCTGCTGCCGCCGCTCCATTTACCCAAGTTAATTGTTGGAGAAGATGTAAAGACCTTTCAAGTGCTCTTTCTAATGCTTTTTGTAAGTTGGTCTTCGTTTATCTAAGGTTGTTCTAACTGCAACCAATAAATGATTAGACAGACAGACAGACAGACAGACAGACAGACAGACAGACAGACAGACAGACAGACAGACAGACAGACAGACAGAGAGGGAGGGACAGACAGACAGACGAACAGACAGACAGACAGTCGGGAACGGGAACTTATATGACTACTTATATGAATTAAATGAGGTGCTCCCCATCAGGAACTGGGCGAAGCCGGGCCGGGTCAGGCAGACAGACAGATAGACAGACAGAAAGACAGATAGATAGTCGGGAACGGGAAAGGGAGCTTATATGACTACTTATATTAATTAAATGAGATGCTCCACACCAGGAACTAGGCGATGCCGGGCAGGGTCAGACAGACAGACAGACAGACAGACAGACAGACAGACATACAGACAGACAGACAGACAGACAGTCGGGAACGGGAACGGGAGCTTATATGACTACTTATATGAATTAAATGAGATGCTCCCCACCAGGGACTGGGCGAAGCCGGGCCGGGTCTGCTAGTAACTAATATAGAGCACTAGTGAGGGCCGAAGTTTAGAGAGTAAATATCTAATTAAGACTTCCCACCTGAAGAAGACAATAATACCATACAATTGATGAGACGTGGGAGGGGAAGAGAATAAAAAGACTGCAGATAATGATAAGATAACGACAGAAGTGATGATAACTATCCAGCTGTGGCGTGGATACAATCACAGAAATATGTAATGACAAATGCAGATGCTACTTCTTCGGGGACTTTAAAACATCTATTTTCATTACGCTGCCCAAACGACTGCAAGCTGTAAATACTAAAGACAAATGACATAATGCTCCACCACAGAGTAGGAGTGTCAGTGTGTGTGTGTGTGTGTGTGTGTGTGTGTGTGTGCGCGCGCGCGCGCGTAAGTGTGAGTGTATGTGTTAGGCAAATTGTTCCATATAAAACAAAGAAATGATGTTCTTGCATCAGCGGTAATCAAAGCATGTTCCATTGGTGTATAATTCGCGTGAGTCATCAAGAGATGGTTATATAGCTAATGAGTGGGTTGTGAGTTGGACTAGCAGTAGGATACATGTGCACAGCCAGCACAGACTACATATTGGTGGATACATAATGGCAGACAACAGTGCACTGTCAGACACTACGATGTCTCTAATAAGATACCAACATATAAAAGATGGGGCACGGGAGTCAATAACTATTGGGGGAGAAATCATAACGTCAGATGGGAGATGTGAGGGGAGTTGAAGAACAGAACCGCCCAAGCAAAAGCTGCATTTCAGAAGATGAAAAATACATTATTTAATAAATCACCTTGACTGAATGTCTGAGAGTACTGTACTGTTTTATCTAACGTGTCCTGCGGTATGACAGTCAATCTTGCAATGTGAACGAAGAAACCGAGAACAGCTTGGAGGCAGCCAAGGACAGGTTTCTAAGAGGAATGTTGCCAATGCCTTGGACTGCCAGGGTAACTAAACACGATCGCCTGGAGGAGGCTATTGAAAGTAGAACATTACACACATAAAAGAAACAAACAGTGTTCTGTGGTCGTATCATGAGTAGAGAGGCACTGGCGAACATGGTGACGACTGAACAGATCAGCGGTAGACGGGGCAGAGACAGGCCGAGAGATGTGTGATGGTCTGTGACGACTGAACAGATCAGCGGTAGACGGGGCAGAGACAGGCCGAGAGATGTGTGATGGTCTGTGACGACTGAACAGATCAGCGGTAGACGGGGCAGAGACAGGCCGAGAGATGTGTGATGGTCTGTGACGACTGAACAGATCAGCGGTAGACGGGGCAGAGACAGGCCGAGAGATGTGTGATGGTCTGTGACGACTGAACAGATCAGCGGTAGACGGGGCAGAGACAGGCCGAGAGATGTGTGATGGTCTGTGACGACTGAAACAGATCAGCGGTAGACGGGGCAGAGACAGGCCGAGAGATGTGTGATGGTCTGTGACGACTGAACAGATCAGCGGTAGACGGGGCAGAGACAGGCCGAGAGATGTGTGATGGTCTCAAGCGATGGCCTGGATGAGCACCATGGTTAACCCTGATCCAGATCACAAACCCCCAAGAGAAGTGGAGAGACGTGTACGCCTTTGGTACTTTTCGGGGCACGTGATGACGATGATGAATAACGATCCCCTGGTTTGCACACGCTAAACACAATCATATATATAACTGCTGGCGGCCTTGTCAGAGTGCATGTCCATGACGGCTTATACATCTCACAGAAGATCTTCTGCATTCAAGTCTAGGCATCGCCGGAAACAGGCTCTGTGTCCATCTTTCACTGTAGCGACAAGGAAATTGTAAACGCGACGCTAATATAGTTGTTCGTCATCTTCCAGGTACATGAACTTTGTCAGCCCGCCTTCCGTTCACATAGTGCGGTACCGTGAAGTAGAAGATAATGTTTACTGAAAGAGTGGAGCACCGTGGAGTAACAGATCATGTTTACTGACAGAGTGGAGTACCGTGAAGTAGAAGATAATGTGTTCTGACGGAGTGGAGCACTGTGAAGTAGAAGCTAATGTTTACTGACAGAGTGGAGTACCGTGAAGTAGAAGATAATGTGTTCTGACGGAGTGGAGCACTGTGAAGTAGAAGATAATGTTTACTGACAGAATGGAGCACTGTGAAGTAGAGGATAATGTGTTCTGACGGATTGGAGCACTGTGAAGTAGAAGATAATGTTTACTGACAGAATGGAGCACTGTGAAGTAGAAGATAATGTTTACTGACAGAATGGAGCACCGTGGAGTTTTTTTTTTTTTTTTGCATATCCTTTACAGGACATCGCTGTCAACACCAGCATCTTTCAGCTGTATGTTGATTTCTTGGCAAGATTACGCTCAGTAGTTTGCCATTGCTTTCTGAGCGGCCGGCTCACATATCCCGTAAGTTACCGATGCGATTCGAACCACTGCTAATTTTCACCGTCATCACGTTACCTACGAGAGTATACGAGATTACGGAGAACAGTCGTAACCTCTAAGCCACGAAGCCGGCCCACCGTAGAGTAGAAGATGTTTATTAACAGGGTGGGAGTACCGTGAAGTAGAAGATAATGTTTACTGGCAGAGTGGAGTACTGTGGAGTAAAAGATAATGTTTACTGGCAGAATGGAGTACCGTGGAGTAGAAGATAATGTTTACTGGCAGAGTGGAGTACTGTGGAGTAAAAGATAATGTTTACTGGCAGAATGGAGTACCGTGGAGTAGAAAATATTGTTTACTGACAGAGTGGAGTACCGTGGAGTAGAAGATAATGTTTACTGGCAGAGTGGAGTACCGTGGAGTAGAAGATAATGTTTACTGGCAGAATGGAGTACCGTGGAGAAGATAATGTTTACTGGCAGAGTGGAGTACCGTGGAGTAGAAGATAATGTTTGCTGGCAGAATGGAGTACTGTGGAGTAAAAGATAATGTTTACTGGCAGAATGGAGTACCGTGGAGTAGAAGATAATGTTTACTGGCAGAGTGGAGTACTGTGGAGTAAAAGATAATGTTTACTGGCAGAATGGAGTACCGTGGAGTAGAAGATAATGTTTGCTGGCAGAGTGGAGTACTGT
Organism: Cepaea nemoralis; assembly: GCA_014155875.1. Taxonomy (NCBI): domain Eukaryota; kingdom Metazoa; phylum Mollusca; class Gastropoda; order Stylommatophora; family Helicidae; genus Cepaea; species Cepaea nemoralis. The sequence goes on from JACEFZ010016749.1 coordinate 1,023,701, forward strand.
GGAGTAAAAGATAATGTTTACTGGCAGAATGGAGTACCGTGGAGTAGAAGATAATGTTTACTGGCAGAGTGGAGTACTGAGGAGTAAAAGATAATGTTTACTGGCAGAATGGAGTACCGTGGAGTAGAAATATTGTTTACTGACAGAGTGGAGTACCGTGGAGTAGAAGATAATGTTTACTGGCAGAGTTGAGTACCGTGGAGTAGAAGATAATGTTTACTGGCAGAATGGAGTACCGTGGAGTAGAAAATATTGTTTACTGACAGAGTGGAGTACCGTGGAGTAGAAGATAATGTTTACTGGCAGAGTGGAGTACTGTGGAGTAGAAGATAATGTTTACTGGCAGAATGGAGTACCGTGGAGTAGAAGATAATGTTTACTGACAGAGTGCAGTACTGTGGAGTAGAAGATAATGTTTACTGGCAGAATGGAGTACCGTGGAGTAGAAGATAATGTTTACTGGCAGAGTGGAGTACTGTGGAGTAAAAGATAATGTTTACTGGCAGAATGGAGTACCGTGGAGTAGAAAATATTGTTTACTGACAGAGTTGAGTACCGTGGAGTAGAAGATAATGTTTACTGGCAGAGTGGAGTACCGTGGAGTAAAAGATAATGTTTACTGGCAGAATGGAGTACCGTGGAGTAGAAAATATTGTTTACTGACAGAGTGGAGTACCGTGGAGTAGAAGATAATGTTTACTGACAGAGTCCAAAAAAACTGAGGCTCAAACTACTGCAGCATTTCAATCTTTTGGCGAAAGAACAACCGGCGTTCTCCCTACTGAAATACCATGATGATTAGCATTATCATCATCAAGTGCCCTGCCAGCTGACGTAGGCGTTCATGTCACACCACAAATCTCTGTCTTTGATGTTCTGGGTAAACTCTGCTGATAATATTCCTCCATGCCACCGTCTTAGTCCATCCAGCATCATTTCTATTGGTGGCCTATGCCTCTCTTCCCCTTGATCTTTCCAGTTGTCACGATGTTCTACAAGACCTCTCTTCTCATCACATGACCAAAGAAAGCCGTTTGTCTCTTTTTTATTGTTGTAAATAATGTTCTAGTTTCATTAGCCTCTTTCTGGTAATCGTTGTTTGTATTACACTGGTACACTGGTAATCCGGGGAAATAACATTCTTTTACCTCATGGTAGTTGTCCACTGCACCATCGTATATCCGTGACTGGTAAACAATTGAATCCCGAAGTTAAATGTTTCGCTAGTGCAAACACGTGTAAAGGCCCTACCGTCAAACTACCATTGCGCCACTTGTATGGGCAGATTTAATTAATAACATTATTAAATAACCCCTCCCCACGACGCTTGACGGCAGAAGTGGAAGATGATGATGATGATGAAGATGATCAAATAACGTTATATGATGTGGACAGTACTTTCTTGAGAGTACGAAATTCAAGAACAACTCAGGGTGACTGTGAAAAATCGGTACAACGCAATAGCTAAAATACAGAATATAAATTAACAATAGGAAATGTTAAGGGACTCCATTCATCAAACAAACAAAGAAATATTACATAAGTCAAACAAAAAGAAATGGATGACTGAAGAAATCTTAAAGTTGATGGAAGAAAAGAAAACAAAGTAAAAAAATTACAAAGAATAGTATGATATGATAAATAAAGAAATAAGAGATAAATGTATGAAGGGAAAAGAAAGTTGGCTAAATGAGCAGTGCAAGAATATTGAATTAAAATCTGCTAAAGATACAAGACATATGCACAGACATATCAGTGAGCTCACGTGATGAAGAAAACATAAAAAATAAAATTAAATAAAAAATTAAAATTATAATAAAAGACATGGTGTTTGAAAAGAAAAATAGGAAAGATCGCTTCTCGGCCTGTTGGCTAAGATCAAAGTGTAGTACCAGCACTTGATCTTGTCAGGGCCACATACAGAAGCGGTCATCCAAATGACACACGGGAAAATGGGGACCTGCTGGTACGGCTCTGGCCCCCTGGGGGGGGGGGGGAACTGCGAGCCCTTATTAAAAAATAAAGGGGGTGGAGATATTATTTGAGGAATGTGCTATAATGAAGAGGTGGTCTCAGAATATAAGAGAATTAAATGATGGAGATAGGGAATAGTTAACAGAAGAAGGTAACTTATGAGGTACTCATATTCTAAAAGAGGAAGTCGCTGACGCTATCAAACATATGAAGAAAAAACAAAAAACAGTCCGGCCAGATGGAATCACAATAGAAGAATTAGAAGTACTGAGAAAATTTGCAGTAGAAATATTAATTAAAATGTTGAATGATATTTGCAGCAGTGGAAATTTACTTAATAATATGCTGAAATATGTATTTATAGCTATACCAAAAGACCAGGAGCAACTGAATGTGAAGATTGTCGTACATTTAACCTCATAAACCGTGTCCCTAAGCTTCTACTCAGAATTATACTGAGAAGATCAAGACAGAAAATAAAAATGGAAATTGGTGAAGAACAGTATGGATTTGTGGAAGGAAAATGTACAAACATTGCAATAAACACATTAAGAACGCTAATAGAAAGATCAGTGTTTTTTAATGTTGCATATCCCTTACACTACCATGGCTGGGGCATATAGAAAGAATGGAAGATAATAGGGAAACAAAACTCGCTTACACTCAGGAAATAAATGACTGTAGACCCCGAGGCAGACCAAGAAGACGGTGGAGAGATAATATATATACAGACCTACAAGCACTTGGAATCAACGGCTGGCAAGAGAAGGTCAACCTGAGAGACGAATGGAGACGGATTGTATCTGCAGCAAAGAACCTCAACGGCTCGGAACGCTGAAGAAGAAGAAAATATCCCTACAGGACGTTGCAGTCAACACCAGCATTTTTCAGCTGCTGTTGATGTACTATAGTATGTCCACATTTGTTTGCCTTCATTCACGATCAATTATTTTGAAAACTGTCTGTTGCATCGTTATGAAATTTTTCCAGCTGTCTTATATTTACCCTCACCCAAGGAATATGTCTTTGATAGGTCAAAAACAACTTAAATCGATGAAAGCGGCGACATTCCTTTGATGTTTTGCTTAACAACTAGTGATTTCTCGCTAAAAAAGTTATGTTTACGGTAATGGGGACCTGCAAATTCAGATGACAAACAAAGGCGTATCAGGATTCGTATGGGAGTGGGTGCAATGAAAGAAGTAGCTTAGAATCGACAGGGTCGGCTGCATTGCACCGGGTTTTTATCCCATATGGCTCAGTTTCTTTCCACAGCGCGGAAAGCGTCGCACAAAGCACGAACTCCGTAGTTCCAGCGACGACCCTCGGGAGTGTCCAAAAAAAATGCACTCTTGAAATGAAGGACGCGGCCCGGAATCGAACATACAACCTTCAATCCATCCTTTCTCCAATAGTTCTCTTCCTCTTTCAACACATGGTCCTGACGTTTTTTTCCAGTAACTTTTATCAATATTTAATAGCGCGGACGGACAGACGGACAGACAGACAGACAGACAGACAGACAGACAGACAGACAGACAGACAGACAGACAGACAGACAGGTAGGTAGGTAGGTAGGTAGGTAGGTAGGTAGGTAGGCAGGCAAGCAGGTAGGTGGGTGGGTGGGTGGCTGGCTGGCTGGCTGACTGGCTGGCTGGCTGACTGGGTCGGTCGGTCGGTCGGTCGGTCGGTCGGTCGGTCGGTCGGTCGGTCGGTCGGTCGGCCGGCCGGCCGGCAGATAGATAGATAGATAGATAGATAGATAGATAGATAGATAGATAGATAGATAGATAGATAGATAGATAGATAGATAGATAGATAGATAGATAGATAGATAGATAGATAGATAAGCAGGCGGGCGGGCGGGCGGGCGGGCAGGCAGGCAGGCATATAGATAGATAGATAGATAGATAGATAGATAGATAGATAGATAGATAGATAGATAGATAGATAGATAGATAAGCAGGCAGGAGGGCGGGCGGGCGGGCGGGCGAGCGGACGGACGGACGGACGGACGGACGGACGGACGGACGGACGGACGGACAGACAGACAGACAGACAGACAGACAGACAGACAGACAGACAGACAGACAGATTCCCGGCAGAAGCCGGGCCTTGTCAGCTAGTTTATTTATATAATCACGTTTCATGAAAGAACCCCCATTTGGAGACACCTCTGAATCTTCGCGCTGTTTGTTTCAAAACGGAAATCACGTGAAAATTTCAAAATCTGCCGGGACGTCTCTTGGTGAAGCTGTAATACTGTTAAAATCATGGACGTAATCTCTAAATCGTAATTAATATACCCCAAATAAACTAACTTTGAAATCTGCTGTAAAATCTCCAGAACAAAATTTTTTTTGTTGGGTGGACATAATGATAAGGTTATATACTAAATCTCATCATTTTACCTCAGTTGGTTACTGAGATATTGAATTTTATATTGAGGCAACAACAAAAAACACACTATAGGCAAGTTTTACGTTCAGTAGTTTGCCATTGCTTTCTGAAAGACCGGCTCACATACGTAAGTTAACAGCGCGGGGCGAATCGCTGCCGATTCTCGCAGCTACTGTTTTTCCCACGTAGATATACGGGATTACGAACAATGTAATTAACCCCTTGGCCAGGAAGATCAGTAGAGACACAGAAAGACAAATTTTGTGTTTCGTAGATTATACAAGGCATTTGATAAAACGAAACATGATGAACTAATTGAAATGTTAGGAGATATCAACATTTATGTGAAAGATCTCAGAATAATAAAGAATAATTAATAGACTCAGGTAGCAGGAATTAAACTGGGAAATAAAGAGGGCAATTATGAACAAATAAATCTAGGAGCACCACAGGGATACGTTTTGTCACCGGATCTCTTCTCTCTCCATAGCGAAGAAATAATGAGAGATCAAAGAGAAGCCAGGGTTTCTAATCGAAGGTTATAATATAAACAATCTGTGCTATGCATGTATCGCAGTTGTGATGGAGGAAATGCAAAAGATCTATAATAATTGTTGGATATTGTAGTAATAGAAAGAAAGTATAATGAAAGGATTTCCTTGAATGTCAAGACAACAGTGACAATGGTGATATCAAAGACAAAAGTGACACTAAAATGTGAAATGGAAATATAAGGGAACATTCTTAACCAAGTGGATAATTGTGAATACCTAGGGACACTTGTAACATCAGATGGAAGATGCACAACAGAGATCAACAACAGAATAGGGCAAGGCAGAAGCTGCATTTCAGAAAATGAAGGATATCTTATGCAATACGTCACAATAATTGAATGTAAGAAAGAGAGTGCTGAATTGCGATATAGAACCTGTTTTGCCGTTTGGCAGTGAATCTTAGAATGTAAAGGAACAAATCATGAAGAACTTGGAAGCAACAGAGATGTGGTTCCTGAGACGATTGTTGCGAATTCCTTGGACTGCCACGGTAACTAACGATGATTGCTGAAAGAGGCTAATGAAACTGGGACATTATATTCAACAATAAGAATGAGACAAGCAGCTTTCTTTGGTCATGTGATGAGAAGAGGGGCACTGTAGAACATCGTGACAACTATATTCAGCAGATTAATATTTTCAGCAGAGTTGATCCAGAACACCAAAGACCGAGATCTGTGGAGAGACATGAACGCCTATGCCAGCTGGCAAGGCACTTGATGATGATTAAGAAGATTTAGACGTTTCCAGGAACTAAGCTAAGTAACGCTTTACAGATTTGTGTAATGTAGTTGTATCAGTGTCGTTGTGTTCGTGCGCTAACAAAGACTTTATCGTCACAACGAGCATTCTATCACCGGTGGTTGTGTTCTTGTCAAGCTGACCAATTTCATTGTCTGTTTGTAATGATTTGCTCATTGTATTGTTACAACTGACTACAATTAAACCCATGTAACTTCTCTGACTGACTCCCAGGTCCAGCCAGCCTGACATGGGTACCAGCACATGTTCTGGAAAGTAAAGCCGGCCGGTGTGATACTGACCACATCATATACGGAGTGTCGAATGGTCGATACACACACTGGGGTAATCACATTATGTCCAAGACTAGTGGGGTTCAGATGAGTAGAAGACAGCGTTTACTGATAGAGTGGGGTACAGTGCAGTAGAAGACAGTGTTTGCTGATAGAGTGGGGTACAGTGCAGTAGAAGACAGTGTTTGCTGATAGAGTGGGGTGCAGTGCAGTAGAAGACAGTGTTTGCTGATAGAGTGGGGTACAGTGCAGTAGAAGACAGTGTTTGCTGATAGAGTGGGGTACAGTGCAGCAGAGGGCAGTGTTGTGCTTGCTGATAGAGTGGGGTACAATTCAGTAGAAGACAGTGTTTGCTGATAGAGTAGGGTACAATGCAGTAGAAGACAGTGTTTGCTGATAGAGTGGGTACAGTGCAGTAGAAGACAGTGTTTGCTGATAGAGCGGGGTACAGTGCAGTAGAAGACAGTGTTTGCTGATAGAGTAAGGTACAACGCAGTAGAAGACAGTGTTTGCTGATAGAGAGGGGTACAGTGCAGTAGAAGACAGTGTTTGCTGATAGAGTGGGGTACAATGCAGTAGAAGACAGTGTTTGCTGATAGAGAGGGGTACAGTGCAGTAGAAGACAGTGTTTGCTGATAGAGTAGGGTACAATGCAGTAGAAGACAGTGTTTGCTGATAGAGTGGGGTACAGTGCAGTAGAAGACAGTGTTTGCTGATAGAGTGGGGTACAGTGCAGTAGAAGACTGTGTTTGCTGATAGAGTGGGGTACAGTGCAGTAGAAGACAGTGTTTGCTGATAGAGTGGGGTACAGTGCAGTAGAAGACAGTGTTTGCTGATAGAGTAGGGTACAATGCAGTAGAAGACAGTGTTTGCTGATAGAGTGGGGTACAGTGCAGTAGAAGACAGTGTTTGCTGATAGAGTGGGGTACAGTGCAGTAGAAGACAGTGTTTGCTGAGAGTGGGGTACAGTGCAGCAGAGGGCAGTGTTGTGTTTGCTGATAGAGTAGGGTATAATGCAGTAGAAGACAGTGTTTGCTGATAGAGTGGGGTACAGTGCAGTAGAAGACAGTGTTTGCTGATAGAGTGGGGTACAGTGCAGTAGAAGACAGTGTTTGCTGATAGAGTGGGGTACAGTGCAGTAGAAGACAGTGTTTGCTGATAGAGTGGGGTACAGTGCAGTAGAAGACAGTGTTTGCTGATAGAGTGGGGTACAGTGCAGTAGAAGACAGTGTTTGCTGATAGAGTAGGGTACAATGCAGTAGAAGACAGTGTTTGCTGATAGAGTGGGGTACAGTGCAGTAGAAGACAGTGTTTGCTGATAGAGTGGGGTACAGTGCAGTAGAAGACAGTGTTTGCTGATAGAGCGGGGTACAGTGCAGTAGAAGACAGTGTTTGCTGATAGAGTGGGGTACAGTGCAGTAGAAGACAGTGTTTGCTGAGAGTGGGGTACAGTGCAGCAGAGGGCAGTGTTGTGTTTGCTGATTGAGTAGGGTATAATGCAGTAGAAGACAGTGTTTGCTGATAGAGTGGGGTACAGTGCAGTAGAAGACAGTGTTTGCTGATAGAGTGGGGTACAGTGCAGTAGAAGACAGTGTTTGCTGATAGAGTGGGGTACAGTGCAGTAGAAGACAGTGTTTTCTGATAGAGTGGGGTACAGTGCAGTAGAAGACAGTGTTTGCTGATAGAGTGGGGTACAGTGCAGTAGAAGACAGTGTTTGCTGATAGAGTGGGGTACAGTGCAGTAGAAGACTGTGTTTGCTGATAGAGTGGGATACAGTGCAGTAGAGGGCAGTGTTTGCTGATAGAGTGGGGTACAGTGCAGTAGAAGACAGTGTTTGCTGAGAGTGGGGTACAGTGCAGTAGAAGACAGTGTTTGCTGATAGAGTGGGGTACAGTGCAGTAGAAGACAGTGTTTGCTGGTAGAGAGGGGTACAGTGCAGTAGAAAACAGTGTTTGCTGATAGAGTGGGGTACAGTGCAGTAGAAGACTGTGTTTGCTGATAGAGTGGGGTACAGTGCAGTAGAAGACAGTGTTTGCTGATAGAGTGGGGTACAGTGCAGTAGAAGACAGTGTTTGCTGATAGAGTGGGGTACAGTGCAGTAGAAGACAGTGTTTTCTGATAGAGTGGGGTACAGTGCAGTAGAAGACAGTGTTTGCTGATAGAGTGGGGTACAGTGCAGTAGAAGACTGTGTTTGCTGATAGAGTGGGGTACAGTGCAGTAGAAGACAGTGTTTGCTGATAGAGTGGGGTACAGTGCAGTAGAAGACAGTGTTTGCTGATAGAGTGGGGTACAGTGCAGTAGAGGGCAGTGTTTCCTGATGGAGCGGGGTACAGTGCAGTAGAAGACAGTGTTTGCTGAGAGTGGGGTACAGTGCAGCAGAGGGCAGTGTTGTGTTTGCTGATAGAGTGGGGTACAATTCAGTAGAAGACAGTGTTTGCTGATAAAGTAGGGTACAATGCAGTAGAAGACAGTGTTTGCTGAAAGAGTAGGGTACAATGCAGTAGAAGACAGTGTTTGCTGATAGAGTGGGGTACAATTCAGTAGAAGACAGTGTTTGCTGATAGAGTGGGGTACAATTCAGTAGAAGACAGTGTTTGCTGATAGAGTGGGGTACAGTGCAGTAGAAGACTGTGTTTGCTGATAGAGTGGGGTACAGTGCAGTAGAAGACAGTGTTTGCTGATAGAGTGGGGTACAATTCAGTAGAAGACAGTGTTTGCTGATAGAGTGGGGTACAGTGCAGTAGAAGACAGTGTTTGCTGATAGAGTGGGGTACAGTGCAGTAGAAGACAGTGTTTGCTGATAGAGTGGGGTACAGTGCAGTAGAAGACAGTGTTTGCTGATAGAGTGGGGTACAGTGCAGTAGAAGACAGTGTTTGCTGATAGAGTGGGGTACAGTGCAGTAGAAGACTGTGTTTGCTGATAGAGTGGGGTACAGTGCAGTAGAAGACAGTGTTTGCTGATAGAGTGGGGTACAGTGCAGTAGAGGGCAGTGTTTGCTGATAGAGTGGGGTACAGTGCAGTAGAAGACAGTGTTTGCTGATAGAGTGGGGTACAGTGCAGTAGAAGACAGTGTTTGCTGATAGAGTGGGGTACAGTGCAGTAGAAGACAGTGTTTGCTGATGGAGCGGGGTACAGCGCAGTAGAAGACTGTGTTTGCTGATAGAGTGGGGTACAGTGCAGTAGAAGACAGTGTTTGCTGATAGAGTAGGGTACAATGCAGTAGAAGACAGTGTTTGCTGATAGAGTGGGGTACAGTGCAGTAGAAGACAGTGTTTGCTGATAGAGTGGGGTACAGTGCAGTAGAAGACAGTGTTTGCTGAGAGTGGGGTACAGTGCAGTAGAAGACAGTGTTTGCTGATAGAGTGGGGTACAGTGCAGTAGAAGACAGTGTTTGCTGGTAGAGAGGGGTACAGTGCAGTAGAAAACAGTGTTTGCTGATAGAGTGGGGTACAGTGCAGTAGAAGACTGTGTTTGCTGATAGAGTGGGGTACAGTGCAGTAGAAGACAGTGTTTGCTGATAGAGTGGGGTACAGTGCAGTAGAAGACAGTGTTTGCTGAGAGTGGGGTACAGTGCAGCAGAGGGCAGTGTGGTGTTTGCTGATAGAGTGGGGTACAATTCAGTAGAAGACAGTGTTTGCTGATAGAGTAGGGTACAATGCAGTAGAAGACAGTGTTTGCTGAAAGAGTAGGGTACAATGCAGTAGAAGACAGTGTTTGCTGATAGAGTGGGGTACAATTCAGTAGAAGACAGTGTTTGCTGATAGAGTGGGGTACAATTCAGTAGAAGACAGTGTTTGCTGATAGAGTGGGGTACAGTGCAGTAGAAGACTGTGTTTGCTGATAGAGTGGGGTACAGTGCAGTAGAAGACAGTGTTTGCTGATAGAGTGGGGTACAATTCAGTAGAAGACAGTGCTTGCTGATAGAGTGGGGTACAGTGCAGTAGAAGACTGTGTTTGCTGATAGAGTGGGGTACAGTGCAGTAGAAGACAGTGTTTGCTGATAGAGTGGGGTACAGTGCAGTAGAAGACAGTGTTTGCTGAAAGAGTGGGGTACAGTGCAGTAGAAGACAGTGTTTGCTGATAGAGTGGGGTACAATTCAGTAGAAGACAGTGTTTGCTGATAGAGTGGGGTACAGTGCAGTAGAAGACTGTGTTTGCTGATGGAGTGTGGTACAGTGCAGTAGAAGACAGTGTTTGCTGATAGAGGGGGTACAGTGCAGTAGAAGACAGTGTTTGCTGAGAGTGGGGTACAGTGCAGTAGAAGACAGTGTTTGCTGATAGAGTGGGGTACAGTGCAGTAGAAGACAGTGGTTGCTGATAGAGTGGGGTAAAGTGCAGTAGAAGACAGTGTTTGCTGATAGAGTGGGGTAAAGTGCAGTAGAAGACAGTGTTTGCTGATAGAGTGGGGTACAGTGCAGTAGAAGACAGTGTTTGCTGATAGAGTAGGGTACAATGCAGTAGAAGGCAGTGGTTGCTGATAGAGTGGGGTACAGTGCAGTTGAAGACAGTGTTTGCTGATAGAGTGGGGTAAAGTGCAGTAGAAGACAGTGTTTGCTGATAAAGTGCGATATGGTGGAGTAGACGACAATATTTACTGACCGTGGAGTATAGACAAATACAAGCCACCGCAATAGCGAGTAAACATATGACGAGGCATCACAGTATATGCAAACAGAGCAGGTATTTATAAGGTGACGATAAATGTATTACCTTCCTTACAGCTAACACAGATAAAACGACGCCGACTGTGTACAGAGAACAAGACAAAATGGAGCTGTGCTGAAAAGATACCAGAAGCATCCCAAAAAGATAATCAGATGTATATGTCAGCCCTTAAAAGCCGCTTCCGGTGTCGTGATTTCGGTCACATGCACAGGGTAAGTTTCGGTCGGTGTGTTCCGTCCAAAGGATACTCTTTACCTAACCTCGACGCCAGCGGGCTCTGTGTTGGCTTTGACGAACTCCACGCAAGACTTCTGCAATATGTCCTCGTACACCATGAATAACTGGCCATCACAGGCCTGAACCGAAATAGCAGCAGGTGTCTTCGTTGGTGGTCCCCAAAGATGCAGTGACTAGAAGAAACGAACCCAAGCAGAAAAGCCCCTGACAATCATCAGCCTACCCTGAAATCATGAGTAAATTATGTCCATCTATAAACTTGACAAATGCGTTCCAATGACGGTCGAGTATGTTTTCTACTAAATGAAAATTTCATGCTAAAATAAAGTTTGAATGTCCGCCTAACCAGAATCCTACTGAATGACAATTCGCTGAAAATGTCCACCGCATGTTGTCAGATAAACGGAATATCAAACAATTATAGAAAACCTTGCTTGATATGTAAGTTTCTCAGAATTGAAGGAAGGATCCTGACTGTCCCTTATTTACTACTTTAAATACTATGAAGCAATGAGGTGACAAACAATGTCTCAATGGTGACCAAATAGAAATTTGCTGGGCTTGTAAATTCATTCAGTAGAAAGCCAATCCCAACCATGCCATTGTAGTTGGACTGTATGTCCAACGCAGCCCCATCTTCCAAAGAAACAGGAATGGCATTGCTCTGTGTGGTTTTCCAGGGTTGGTATCTTCTTGAAAAATGCTGTTCTTCCTGTAATAAATGCAGATGTCACTAAAAAGGATCCTCACCATGGAAACAATCAGCAAAATATGTCATAAGAGCTGTTGACAATGTGCTGAGGGATCGAACCACTCACTTTGTGGAGGTCATCAAAGTTCCACATTTACGGACTGCATACTTCTAATCTCTAAAAACGCTGAATCGATATGCCGAAGTAAACTAAAATATCCATTAGAGGGTGAGACGATTCCTTGGGTGAGCCCTGTAGCCATGATCATTATGTGTCAATTCTGAATTTGCAGAAGCCTCCGTGGATGGCAGTGAATGCCCATGCTCTTCCCTTGCTTTCCCATGAGGGACAACTGACATGCTTGTGGCTGTTATGAACAGACCTGTAGTGAAGGGTGTGGGGGAAGGGGCGGTGGAGAAGATGACGATAGGACGCTACGGTTGTGAAATGCCTAAGCGACAACCTGGGTAGGTAAATGAGCCAACCAATGCCGGGATGTGGTCGCATTTGTGGACGAAATTCGCAAAATATGGCAGCTCTACTGTAAACAGGCACAACACAATCATGCCAAAACAATATTGGACGAACAAAGGAGAATGAAATAAGGAGAATAAAAAGAACAGACTGATCCTAAAGCAAACACTGAGATATCTCCATGTAAGTAAAGTAGCCAAGTCCCACGTTGTATAAGCCCATCTACACTCGAAGGATGAGGTGATCAATAATACGTCGACCGCCTTTACTTCCCGGATCATGATACCCGCTAGAGGCTGGGAGGACATGCATGACCTAGTCATTCAATGTTTTCTTTACTTCCCGGATCCTGATACCCGCTAGAGGCTGGGTGGACGTGCATGACCTAGTCATTGAATGTTTTCTTTACTTCCAGGATCCTGATACCCGCTAGAGGCTGGGTGGACGTGCATGACCTAGTCATTGAATGTTTTATTTATGCAGCAATGTTTTCACTCTTGGTAAGTCTGAACAAGGACACAAACAACTGATTGCACAATGTATGGAGTCGCATATCTGGCAGTACCTCGTCACGTACATACTGCAGACATAAACCACAAGAAGCAAACAAGTGAACCCTTTTGGCTGAAATATAAAACACACACAGACACTGACACACACACACGTGTCCCCGCACTATTACCAGGGTAGCCACAAACTGACCACCATGTCTCCTATTTACATAGCGGTAGACGTCATGAGTCTGATGTTTTTATGTCTTCTGTGTACAATTTATTTTTAAATCCCCGAATCGAAGGGCGATTTAAAAAGATGACCATAGGGCCGGCCATCAAGCTAGCCACTGGGCTATTCGACTCTCCCTCTCCATGTTTCTAAGCTTGCTTCTGTATGGAATGGAGGGGGCACCCATCCCCACCCACCCATCCACACATACATAAAGAGCTCTCAGCTCCTCCCCCCCCCCCCCCCCCTCCCCACGTATATCGCTCACGAGATCGGCAAGCACAAGGACGTTGTCACACATTGTCACATTTCCCTCTCTTATATTCGTAACCATGCGAGTTTGACGTCAGCGACATAGCAACAGACAGCCAGATAAACACTGTACAGCCTGTCGGTCTATTCCTCCCAGCAAATTCCCACCAATACCCACTAACCTATACGTTTTCAATTGAACTCTTGTCACGTCGCGTTAAGGGGGAGCAAGCGCTGCCTGTGTGTGCCAGCTTCTCTAGGGAGTTGAATGCACATAATACTAGCACGTTAGGACGGCATCTCTCTTTCTCTCTCTCTCTCTCTCTCTATATATATATATATATATATATATATATATATATATATATATATATATATATATATATGGTTTACTTATGGTATATAGTTACCACGAAAATGCGGTACTCCTTTACATAAATGCAGTTACAAGCCCATACTACACACAAAGGAGGTCACAGTATGAGTATCGCAGAGGCTAGCACATTTCCCTTCCAGCCGGTGATTCATGTGTTCGAATCCCAATCGAGGCGTGGTTATTTTGTGTACAACACGCATAGATAACATGATAATGTCGAGTAAAACAAACACTTGGAATGCCGCTGCGCATAAACCGGGTATATTATACTGTGTATGCGTGTCATCAACACCATGCGGTGTCCGTAGATTACGTCATTGACAAGGGCATCAATCCAGTGTAGTTGACTGACATTCAAGAAGTCATGTGTCTCAATAACATGATACCTAACAGCCCTAATGATAGGCAATGAAACCCATGAGAACTTTTCTAACGGTGTATTCTGAAGGAAACCTCAAGCGACCAACAGTGGACAGAGCCGACCACCTCAACAACTAAACATAGAGCAAAACGTCAGAGATACACACACACACGCACGCACACACACACACACACCCAGTCACTCTACAGATCCACCAGCTAATAGAGCTATGCTGGCGAGAAGGACAAGTCCCACAGGATTTCAAAGACTCAAGCATCATAACATTGTACAAGAACAAGACCGATTGGAGCGACTGTAACAACTATAGGGGTATCTCACTTCTGTATTTTGTTGGGAAAGTATTTGCCAGAATTGTTCTGTGCAGACTTCAAGTCCTGGGAGATCAAGTTTACCCCGATGCATAGTGTGGCTTCCGACAGAACCGGTCTACTATTAATTAATATGATATTATCTTTGCGACAAATGCAAGAAAAATGCCAGGAACGGAATCGGCCACTGTTTGTTGCCTTCATCGACCTCACAAAGGTCTGACGTGAGGGTCTGTTCAAGGCACTGGAGAAGATTGGCTGCCCACCAACTCTTCTGTCCATTGTGGAATCGTTCCACACAGGCATGAAGGGTATAATCAAGTTTGATGGTGCAACTTCAGAAGAGTTTGAAATCAAGCGTGGAGTTAAGCAAGGTTGTTTACTATCCCCCACCCTCTTTGGAATACACTTTTCACTTCTACTGAGATATGTCTTTCGTGATCAGGATGGTGGTATATACATTTACTCACGCTCATATGGCGGCCTCCACACTGCCCAGAGATTGAAGGTTAAGACCAAAATTAGGAGGGAACTGATCAGAGAGTTGCTTTTTGCAGATGATGCTGCAATTACGACCCACTCTGAGGAAGAATTACAACGTCTACTATCTGCATTCTCCAATGCTTGTTCTGAATTTGGTTTAACAATTAGCAAAAAGAAGACACAGATTATGTCACAAGGTGCACATGGGGTACCATCAATCTTTATTGACGACGCCGAACTAGAGATAGTAGACCATTTTACATATCTAGGATCAGAGGTAAATAGCAAATTATCCCTAGATCAGGAAATCAACATCAGGATTGGTAAGGCAGCAACAACAATGAACAGGTTAAGAAAAAGAGTCTGGGAGAACAGGAAGCTTACTGCCAAAACAAAAGTCCTTGTCTATCAAGCCTGTGTCCTTAGTACTCTTCTTTATGGCAGTGAAGCCTGGACAACTTACTCACACCAAGAGAAACGTTTAAACAGCTTTCATATGCGGTGTCTGCGAAGAATACTTGGTATTAAGTGGCAAGACAAAATCACAAATACTGAAGTATTGGAAAGATCAGGTTGTGTGACGGTATATTCCATGCTCAGTCTTCGTAGACTTAGATGGATAGGACACGTTAGGAGGATGGATGATGGTAGAATACCAAAGGACATCTTTTTTGGTGAATTACAGGTGGGTAAGAGATCTCAGGGTCGGCCTCTACTACGATACAAAGATGTGTGTAAGCGGGACATGATTGATACAGGCATTGATAATGCACATTGGGAGCAAGTCGCCGCTGAACGTGTTGCATGGAGGGCAAATATCAGAAATGGAATAAAGACAAAGGAGAAAATTATTGCAGATAAGTCACACACCGAGCGTGTGAGACGTAAGATGGTGCATGATGGTGAAATGACCATGTGTTCACATGCATCCACTGTGGACGAACATTTACAGCGCGAATTGGCCTTATCAGTCACATTCGCCACCGCCATGGGTTGTAGTTATTAAGTCTTTTTGAAGCACAATGTAACAAACTATCGTCTGTATGGTGTATAACATATACTCTACACGGTGTATAACATATACTCTACACGGTGTATAACATATACTCTACACGGTGTATAACATATACTCTACACGGTGTATAACATATACTCTACACGGTGTATAACATATACTCTACACGGTGTATAACATATACTCTACACGGTGTATAACATATACTCTACACCAGTGTTTCCCAACCTTTTTTGTGCCATGTCCCACTTAAGCCTTTCTAAAATTCATATTGCCCCTCCCCCTCCCCCGCCCCACGCCCCACCTCAACATATACATTATTTTTAATATTCAAAAATTGAAATGTTCACTAAAGAAACTTGAATGATAGGTTTTAGGAAGAAATCACTAGGTAATTATTGAGCAAACACAGTAAGTAAATTTTCAAAACATATAATGGAGAACTGAAATTCAAGTACAAAATAATTTTAATGAAAGATTTTTCTATATTATTTTAATTATTAATAATTATTTATTATTTAAATTTAGTGAGATCCTTGCGCTTGATGCTTGCTGCAAAGAGATCTTATGTCAGGTTCCAATTTAGTTAACTTCAGTCGCAAGTCTCCCCGTTTTGTTATATTCAGTCGATTTCTTCCATTTTCGAATTGCCCCCCTTAACAGTCGAATTGCCCCCCTGTGGGGCGTGGGCCCCACGTTGGGAAACACTGCTCTACACAGTATAACACCATACTCTACACGGTGTATAACATATACTCTATACGGTGTATAACATATACTCTATACGGTGTATAACACCATACTCTACACGGTGTATAACATATACTCTATACGGTGTATAACATATACTCTATACGGTGTATAACACCATACTCTACACGGTGTATAACATATACTCTATACGGTGTATAACATATACTCTATACGGTGTATAACACCATACTCTACACGGTGTATAACACCATACTCTACACGGTGTATAACATATACTCTACATGGTGTTTAACATACACTCTACACCAGTGTTTCCCAACGTGGGGCCCACGCCCCACAGGGGGGCAATTTGACTGTTAAGGGGGGCAATTCGAAAATGGAAGAAATCGACTGAATATAACAAAACGGGGAGACTTGAGGCTGAAGTTAACTAAATTGGAACCTGACATAAGATCTCTTTGCAGCAAGCAACAAGCGCAAGGATCTCACTAAATTTAAATAATAAATAATTACTAATAATTAAAATAATATAGAAAAATCTTTCATTAAAATTATTTTGTACTTGAATTTCAGTTCTCCATTATATGTTTTGAAAATTTACTTACTGTGTTTGCTCAATAATTACCTAGTGATTTCTTCCTAAAACCTATCATTCAAGTTTCTTTAGTGAACATTTCAATTTTTGAATATTAAAAATAAAGTGTATGTTGAGGGGTAAGGGGGGGGGGGGCATGGGGCGGGGGAGAGGGGCAATATTAATTTTAGAAAGGCTTAAGTGGGGCATGGTACAAAAAAGGTTGGGAAACACTGCTCTACACGGTGTATAACATATACTCTACACGGTGTATAACATATACTCTACACGGTGTATAACATATACTCTACACGGTGTATAACATATACTCTACACGGTGTATAACATATACTCTACACGGTGTATAACATATACTCTACACGGTGTATAACATATACTCTACATGGTGTATAACATATACTCTACACGGTGTATAACATATACTCTACATGGTGTATAACATATACTCTACACGGTGTATAACATATACTCTACACGGTGTATAACATATACTCTACACGGTGTATAACATATACTCTACACGGTGTATAACATACACTCTACACGGTGTATAACATACACTCTACATGGTGTATAACATACACTCTACACGGTGTATAACATATACTCTACTCGGTGTATAACATACACTCTACACGGTGTATAACATACACTCTACACAGTGTATAACATACTCTACACGGTGTATAACATATACTCTACACGGTGTATAACACCATACTCTACATGGTGTATAACATATACTCTACACGGTGTATAACACCATACTCTACATGGTGTATAACATATACTCTACACGGTGTATAACATATACTCTACACGGTGTATAACATATACTCTACATGGTGTATAACATATACTCTACACGGTGTATAACACCATACTCTACACGGTGTATAACATATACTCTACACGGTGTATAACATACACTCTACACGGTGTATAACATATACTCTACACAGTGTATAACACCATACTCTACACGGCGTATAACATATACTCTACACGGTGTATAACATATACTCTACACGGTATATAACATATACTCTACACGGTGTATAACATATACTCTACACAGTGTATAACATACACTCCACAGTGTATAACAATAACATATACTCTACACGGTGTATAACATATACTCTACACGGTGTATAACATACACTCTACACGGTGTATAATATATACTCTACACAGTGTATAACATATATTCTACATAGTGTATAACATATACTCTACACGGTGTATAACATACAATCTACACGGCGTATGACATACACTCTACATTGTGTATAACATACACTCTACATGGTGTATAACATATACTCTACACGGTGTATAACATACACTCTACACGGTGTATAACATATACTCTACACGGTGTATAACATATACTCTACATGGTGTATAACATACACTCTACACGGTGTATAACATACACTCTACACGGTGTATAACATACACTTTACACGGTGTATAACATATACTCTACACAATGTATAACATATACTCTACACGGTGTATATCACCATACTCTACACGGTGCATAGCATATACTCTACACAGTGTATTACATACACTCCACACAGTGTATAACATACACTCTACACGATGTCTACGTATAACATCCTACATCTCTATACAATGGGAAGCATAATAAGACTATTGTAATTCCTCCATGCCAGTAAACAAACTCAACAATGGGTTGTCTGAAATATTACTATACACGATCAAGCAACATCATAATCCAGTAAGGTTGAACAGTTTATTTCCTATTGAAATGTTTACACAGTAATGAGTAGGACGGTAGACCAAAACTTCCAAATTAGAGAATAAACATTAGGATGTTTACAGTATGAGCTCTGGTATTTATAAACTTAGGTCCTCGTGGGTTAGATGGAGCTGGCGTACGAAACTGAAGTTCTGCTGGTGTGATCTCTAAGAGAAGTTTGCATTACCAATGGATAGTTACCCACGGCAATGTGGATGGCTCTCCTAATCTATTCAATGAACGTATGAAGTACCAAATGAGGTTGCTGCCGAAACAGTTAACTAAGACGGTATCAGCACTTGTTATATCCATCATGTCTTTCCCATTCAATTGTCAGCTCAGTTGTAGCTATCAACGTAGCTTCATGTCACTGTTGTTTAAACAATTCTATCACCACTGTCAGTGCACTAGAGAATGACGAGATCAAAGACAACTTCAACATTGAATAAAGAATAGATTTGATAAATTCTCTGATCTAGAAATTTAATTTCGATATATTACTGACCAGTGGGAAATACTGAAGAACTCAATGAGATAAGTTGCTGGGGGAAAAAAGTTGAAAATTATACAATGAGGCAAATGAAGTGAGTGGCACCTTGCAGTCTTGACAGACCAAAGTATATGAGTTGTAATGTGGCCAATATTCCATCACAATGCCTGGGCAGAGCTTCAGAGAAACATGTGATGCCCAAACGACATGTTCCCTCTCTCGGCCTAGCCTTGTGTTGTCCAGAGGAATGGGTAACAAATACGTCTGGCACAAGGTAGGCTGCAGACGCTGGCGGCTCAGCGTCAAACCTCCAAGACCTCGCCTCCACGAGCTGGTGGCGAGTGATGGCCAGACCCTGGAACCCAAGGGACCCGGCTTAGAGGCGTTCAGCCAAGTCCCACAGGTGAGGGCCTCGTACGCGCCTGGACCATAAGGGCGCGTACACCTGTCGATCACAAGTGTCCGGACCTGTCTGAAGCGTGCACTATCGTCAAACTCCCCGCCTGACCTTAGCGGTTTCCGCAACCAGTGGGAATAGGCCCGCCGGAGATACCGCAGGAGATATTGCTCATCTATTGCGAGCAAATTTCCCATCCTTACACTGTGCGGATCTCGCGACCGGCGAGAATAGGCCCGCCGGAGATATTGCTCGTCTGCTGCGAACAAATCTCTACAGAGACTAACTCAATAAGTAAAGAAACGATAAAAGTAGTGGTATTTCAATTGCGCTTGCGCTCCCACCTATGCTACACCCTTCATGTGTCTTCACAAAGTCGGACTAGAGTCAAGCTCAACAGGAATGAAGTATCGTCTGAGAAAACTTACAGAGAGATTGAAAAGCAACACAACATACCAACAACAACAACAACAACAACAACAACAACAACAACAACAACAACAATAAAACAAATTAACGCATACAATATAATGCCATCTCTAACAAAAGAACACACATTAACAGGTTGCCTGAAACAAAAGGACGTCAAAATCATAATGACCAAGGATCACAATTGAGATACATAGATTACGTGAAAGACCTTTACAACAATTCACCCGAGGAACCGTATGATATTCCCTATAATCATCAAGGACAACTAATTTGTAAGATAGAAATTCAGAATGCTCTTAACCATGTCAACTCTAGCAAAACCAATGGTCCAGACAACATCACAACTGAAAAAATCATTACCTTAGAACAATATGAAATAGACCAAGTCACTAGGCTGCTGAACACAATATATAATACTGGTGATGTTTGTATTTGCTTATGTAAATCTACCTTTATTGCAATCTCGAAGAAATCAGGAACCCTAGAATGTGGTCAACATCGAACAATTAGCACAATGAGTCAGGTCACAAGGATTGTGTGACAAGTGGTCTGGAGACATGACACACCCCTGTACCACACCTCTCTTGATTGGCTGATATCGACCTACTAGATTATCAATTGTTATGGCAACTTGTTATTTCCAATATAATTTCTGTACAAGTCTAAGGTGGCTATCGCCAGCTCTAAATCCATTAGAGTATTATCTATGGGGTTTCTTGAAAAGAAATGTTTACAAAAACAATGTACAAACAATTGAAGACATAAAAGAAGCAATCAGAATTACATTTCAAGAAATAACAACAGACACGTTGCAGCAGATATTTGGCAATATAAAGAGATGTGTACAGGCATGTCTTGAAGCCCGTGATTGACATTTCCAACACCTGTTACAATGAATACTTCATTGGTATTTTCGAGCTTCCCCAAAACAGTAGTTGACTATTGTAACTAATTTAATGAATATTTTAATACATTTTTAAGGACGTTACGTTCTTAATTTTTCAAATTTATTCGGCATACAAAGTGTAGTGAGACTTTACAAACATCATGTATTTTCATTCCAACCTTTTACATAAAGATTCTTTGCCAAATCCAGAAAGCTTCATGACCAGGCCACGGGCTGCAATACTAGATCATGGTGATAATGATGATGATGCATTTCCCATCCTGTAGTCATTTATTATAACATGTAATATTCACATTTGACAGTTATGTTAAGCGTAGCATATGATGTTAGCATACGTTCTTGAGTAATGTGCACTGGATGAAAGGTTTATGATTCCTGTTGATTGCAACTGCTGCCGTCATATAGTGGCCTATCTTTTGTAG